>FR990136.1:12400000-13000000 GCA_905404295.2 Ochlodes sylvanus
TTGTAACTATAAAAAAAATTTTTGATTTTGTTTCGTTTGACTTCAATAAAAATTTAATTTTCAAGATTGTTCTGTGAACGGTACGCGTGCGTTCCGCGCAGCCGCTCCCCGCGTAATGACGCGAGCACGCCGGGACGAGCGGCGTTATTACCGTATTGGCAAAAACACTAATAACCCATTGTTGTGAATGAATGAGTGAATGAAACAATTGGGATGGTTCGCGACGGAAATCGCTTTTTGGACGCGCGTCGTTCCGACGGCGGCGGCGGTGGTGGGACGAGACGACGATCTCATTCCAAGTTCACTGGCGACTCGGTTTTTACTGAGATCCTCAGACAGACATTGTAAATGTAAAAAGGAATGAAGGAAAATAACGTGCCTTAGAATATTTACATAATTTTTAATGTAAGTTTAAACCTATCTTCCTTCGTCCTCCATGGAGGACATCAGGAATACCAAAGTAATACTAAACTAACAAAGAAATACTAAACTGGCCACTGACTATCTGGCTCGGTTTTTTCAATAAAAAAACTCACAGCAGTGCATTATTTTCGTGCTTTATAAAGCGCGTAAATTTGACGATTAGAAAGTAGTTTTATTGCTCATGGGTGAGCTTCGAGAGGTTTACAACTAGTGATACTCTCGACTGGCTATCCAACCCAGCCAACATTCAAGACGTTCGCACACAGCGACTGTTCCAAACCCTAATGAGCTATGATCAAAATACTCTTCCTCCCATAGGTTAAGTAACCGCTAAATAAACATCGTGAATCTTCCACAAACGATGCACTCACCAATAAGACTGACATTTGAATAATTTGAAAGCGAAGAACCACTTCCTAACCAACTGGATCTTCGGGCTATAAATCTTGCCCGTATGCCGCGGCTGTCGCGCTGAATTGACCTTTATTCCGTCGCGATAAGACGCAGCTGACGTGTTCAATTGTCCGGAAAGACAGATGGGCTTATAATTGTTGGTTGTGCTGAGGGAACAAACGCGACCTGGATTTTAGTGATGTGCCCAGACTCAGACCGACCGCGAATCGCTATCATAAAGTATTTATAAATATCGATATAGATATAGATCTCTTAAACCTGAAAATAGCAAAAACTGATAGTTATAATAAGATCCAAAGAGTTAATAAAGGTACTCAATTTAAATATTATAAAATAACTAATTAACTCAGATTGTCATTTTAAATCAATTTTATTGTAATATTTTGCATGGAAGATCAATAAATGGCTGAATATCAGAAGAAAATATTATATTGTGAGATCTTATGTAACCACCATTATAGCAAATAAAATATTCATTCATTGTTTACTTCTTTTAATTATGCATTCATTAGTGAAAAGCGTAGATATCTGAAGCTAATCAGCGGCAGCGTATGAACAGTTGTGTAGGTGAAAACATAGCTCATGTATGTAATGGGTGACAATGACGAGCACATTTGATGAGAATTTCTCGGCGACAAGCTTAATCATTTTAGATTGAATTCAGAAGTTCTGGGAACGCCGGCGACACTGGCACTGCGTCGTCGTAATAATCTAGTTTTCCAATAGTTCCCGTATACAGCTAACTCGATTTCCTGAGTGTTTCGTGTTAAGTACGCAATTTTGAAGCGCCCAGGTTGAAATGCCTAGATTACCCATTCAGTTTCCTCAACCACCGTGAAGAAATCCGAACACTGAGGCTATAACTTCTCGTCTGAAGTTCCTCGTTTGAAGAAAGTAAATTCCATGATTTTAAGATTAAAATTGCAGGTAAAGAGTAATCCTTCTAAAATGTCTTTTTACAGTATACTTGTAAAGGTTGCTTCGTATGTTAGCGATTGAGTTAATCCTCTGTTTTGCCAAAACATTGACTTATCGATATTATTCCTACTAGCTAAACCCATTACAACTTCTCTGTGGCAACCGATACCATATCACCATAGAAGTTATGCATACCAAAGCGATAAGATAGGGTCGACACGATGAGGATAAGGAGAAGTTAATGATGATCAGCATGACACAACTAATTCTAATAAATTACAACTTGCAATTTTATCATTCAATGCCATCAATAAAGTGATATCATAATGTCATAAATGTCGCCATCTCATGCCACAGTTTAAAGTTCAAACCCGATTTAATCCTCAAACTTTCTGAACTCACGTAAGAATTTATCTTGCTTTACGCTGATAACCACGCGGAAACTTTCATGCCTCAGAGTTCTTCGTAAATTCTCTAAGTGTGCCAACTATGTGACACTTCAGTTTTGGATCTTGAAGATTACTGGCAACATTTAACATGATTGTTGTTGTTGTTGCTTCGAATAAATCTATAACCGTTCAGATCAAAACTGGATCATTGGTCAATCAGTTTAGTTGACTCAAAAACTGACTCTGCCAATCAAGAGACATCTCCGAAGATGCCGACATCTGTAGCTAATTACTCACTTCCTTTATCCTTTGATTTGGTTTCCTTTCGACGCGCAATCCAGTAAATAATATTCCCAATTACCAAATAAAACTGCACAGGAGTATAAAAAAATTCCAATACAAAGTGTATTTTTACAGTCGTCATTTTTCAAGTTCGTTTGAATTTGATATGCGTTACCGAGCTTCAAAAGCTTTGCAGTCAGAATAGTATCCGTCTGTAAAGCACAGTCACATTACACGGTTCATTTTGCAATTTCAATTCAATCTCGGCATGAAACCGGCAAATTGAATCATGCAAATATAAGTAAATCATTCGCTTGTGACATTACCTGACTCAATAGGGACGCTTCGTGGGAATAGATAGGCGGCAGCCGGGCGTGTAATATTGACATTAAGTAATCGAACCTAGGATTTTATTGCACAGAAAAAAGGTAACTAAGACGTTTTATCGACGTATCGTATCTCACTGGTTTGTCCTGAAGATATTCCGTGAAATTGCCTGTCTAAAGATTAATTATACGTAAAACTAGTACCTAATCTCCTTGTTTCATTTCGGGAAACCTTTTACGTAGGTATTGTTATATGTGTAGACGGGATTCATTAAATTGACACAAATATTTTTATGTGTTAATTATTATTATTATTGAAATAAAACAAACTAAATCGTACCCCAAGCTTACTGCAATATATTAGTGTTAACTGCATTCAACCCGATTACGCTGTTTCTGGTAATAACATTAACAAAGTCAAAGACAAACACCAAAAAATGTGAAAAGCATTGTTAAGAAGAATTTTTGTAACTAAAATGTCAGGATTCTTTTAGGAATAAGTAGCTAAGTGTCCGGATTCAGAGATTGTAATCTTATAATCAAAGATTGTAATCTTATGTGCAAGAGAAGGAGTCACCGTTGAGGATTTTAACAGGTGGGTGCGACAACCTGGCCGAAGTTGTTGAAGTACAGGAGTATCACGGATTGGCAATGAATCACGATTCATTAGAACGCCACTTATTTATGAATCGTTATATTCATCGCGCGGTTACCAAACCAGTCCCTAATCTAGTCAGTGTGATGTCTGTCAAAGTCAATCGTCAATCGTCTTATAACCCGCTGAATTGCGCAATGTAACAGAATTCCAAGTTACAACTAGCCAGGCAGACCTCACGGAATGACAGTAGGTAATTCCAATAATAAAACCAAACCCTACCAAGCAGTCGGCACCTAATTCTGAGCGCTGAGACTCAACTCTGTTTTTAATCTTTCACTGATTGTCGAGCCGTACGAGTCTAGCGTACAAAACTAAACACACTGTGAACTGACAAATGAACTCATAATATTACTTTGAGTTGTCTGCGATGTTTACGTTCGGTATGATTTATTTAGTCATTAACTGGTTCACTGACAGTGGCCAGCTACAAATCACAGTGTTTAGATTTTGAGTGCAACGCACGGATATAGTAGGATGGCTTGATTAGGTATTTATTCTCTAAATGGAGCGTCACGCTGTCAGCGATAGAAGAAAAATGTCCTCAATTAAATAAGCTTGTGTGCGTGAGCTCATGCACTTGATAGCTAGGCTGGCTTTAGAGGCTAACAGTTAGTGACAATTTTTTCGTAGTTACGCTTGTTTTTGGCAACTCTCTATCTAGAAAGTAACATCGAGGGTTGATGTTTATAATATCGGGATGGATTTATGTGTGATATTAATAGTCCTCCGCCTTGAAAACTTCCCCTGTAGGATGTTGATAAAACTACTTAATTTGGTTGAATTTTTAAGTTATACCTACAAAATATTCGCTGTCTCCGCAGCCGAAGTTGAAGTCACCACGCGTTCAGATATAACGTACATATATCGAACTATTTAATCTTGTGTGATTAAATGTAGGGAAACGTGCGTATATTTATAGTGGATGAGAGACGGGGCACGGTCGTAGCTCGGGGAATTCCTCCGCTTGTGATCAACGGCGTTGTTTTGGGCCGGGGAAGTCGATGTTCGTCACGATTGAATGCTGACTTTAACACTAACAAGATTTTATTCGAGGCTTTTGTAATATTTAATATGATTTTTATTGACTTTACTTTTGCTAGTGATAGCCAATGGTTTGAACATTGGACACCCGAAACGGGGAGCCAGGGTTCGAATCCTCGCACCTCTAACGGTTAAAATTTTGTGCTCTACTTATAAATAATTATAGAATGAAACCTATCACAATTTCTTTATCACTTGCTCCGGTGAAGGAAATCATCGTGAGTATCGAATCGAATCTAAACGTTTTTTCAAGTGTGGGTACTAAGACTATCGACTCAGTAAGGTATAAGTTTTCCGAAGCGATGCGAAGATGGTAACTAGTTGAAACTAGTTTGAACTTCGTCCATGACGCTGCACTTCTAATCCACGTTGCTCCACCCGTGTTCCCAACACTGGAGTCTACATATTAGAGTAGTGTTTGCACAACTAATGCACTCGCTACAACTAACACTAGGGTTTAAGGTGCCATTTCGCGAGATGCGCCTAACGACAGACGTCAGCGACAGACGACAAGAGCATTTGACAACATACACCTGTATGAGACCGATTCCTGTACGACTGCGACCGCCGTCGAATATCGAAAACCTACCGTGCGACAAGACAAGGCCGACAAGACAAGACAGTGGCCGGCCCCTCCCCCTGCTAAGGGGGAGAGGGGCCAGGCTGGCTAGCTACCACGTGTTGCTTGAGTCAGCCTCCAAACGATTTTTCTTGTCCAGCTGCGAAGTTGAGCAGTACTTTCTGTCTTTCCTCTGCCTACTTTCTTGGTCGGCAACGCATCGGCGATGCTTTTGGTGATACTGATGGCCGGTACAGGTTTGGTGATACAGGTGACTCGTTTGCCCGCTATTAACATTAAACAGTATTGCTGTCTGCCGCCTTGCCAAAGATGTCTGCTGTTACCGTGTGCGGTCAGTCGCATTGTGCGGAATGGCATCTTTAGATGAACTAGTGGCGGGCGGTGAGCGGCGACGGCAAGCGACTCGGCCGTATACAACTTCTCGGTATTCCAAATTGATACGTTACAGTGCACTTGCATTTATTTGCGGCTGAAACAATGCATTTGCCGTATCCAACGGTAAAGGTATGTCTTCACAACAGTTGTTACATTCCGTTATTTATTATTATTGAATTATTAACGTATAACCAAGTTTCTACAAATTAGTTACAAAATATAGGCGACGACATCTTGCAATTTGAAAACATTGATTGCACATAAAACGTTTACGTCACAATAAAAAATAATAGGTAAGTACATGAAGGTTAGGTACTAAAATTGGTGCCGCAATCACAACTACTAATTTATATATTTTATCTTACTAGTTGCCCGCTCTGCGGTCGAAATTCGACCGTAATTCATTCTGTCAAAGGGTTACTTAACATTGACTCTATCAACGATGACCCTGCGACACATTTCAAACGTCGTATCATAGGCATGTTAGTGTGCATGTAACTAACATTAGTGGGTGTAATGTTTGACTCGGCTACGGCTGGCTACAACCCATTAATGGCCCACTACTGAGCACGGGTCTCTCCTCGTACCTGAGGAGGCCTAGAGCATACTCCACCACGCTGCTCCAGTGCGGATTGGTGGAGGGGTTAGTGGCCAACCCAAGTGTCGGAAATTTTAAGCCGCCCGAAGGTATCCGACATGGCTTAACGACTGCTACCAAATGATAACAACCGGGACCGACGGCTTTACGTGCCCTCCGAAGCACGGCAATTTTTGCCACTAGCGGTCACCCATCCAACTACCGACCGCGCCCGCTGTTGCTTAACTTTGTCGATCACTTGAGATCGACGCAAGCCGCCGGGCTATGAGCGCGCCGGGCTATGTTTGACTCATTCATTAAATTTATTTATTATCCATTATTTTTAAGATATACATATTAGCATTCTGCACTCCTTCTCTACATAAAAAATTCATACTCCTCCCCGCGCAATTTTCGTAAAAAAGGGTAACAAATTACATGTATTTACATATACTCGCATGAGTACCTAATATGGTATGATTAATTAAACATTCTAATTGAATATTTTAATGGGTCTAATGAATTGGTTAAGGTGTTTCAGCGACACGTTAACCGGCGCGACGCCGACGCGACGACTGACGAAGTGTGTCGTCATTTGTCGTCAGTGTGCACCATCCCTAAGGATTACTTCGTTACAGTTATAATAGAAGCATTAACCTACAAATAAACAAGCAAACTGTATTTATTTCTACATGCTGTAGGAAGCTTTGTTTTGGTAATGCGATACCTCTAATACTTAGTATTATGTTGCATTAACACAGAGTAATAACAACATAATAATAAATAGAAAATAACAAGTATATCAATATACTTGTTTAATGTTTAGAATATACTCGTAATAATAATAGAGACTTAGAGACGGAGTCAAGTCGATCTTTTCTTAATTTTAGTAACTAATATAGTATTATAAAGTTCGGTTTAATTTTTAACTAGTAAACCCATCCTCATATATCTTTTTATGAATGAACCGATTGAAATAACATTTTTTTCGTGAGGTTTATTCCGGCTAGTCTCAGAAACGTCTAAACCGATTTGCAGACAGTTCAGTCACAGGTTCAGTGCTATATTATAGTAACTTGTTATAAAATATATTAAGTGTTTATTTTATTTCAACCGGTTTACAAATAAAAAAGTTATATTATCCATCAATAAAAAAATAGCACTTACTATAATGTACGTACTTACTTACTATATACATATATGTATGTATATACATAGGTGTCCGGAAGTATACACGCGAGCTACTGCTAGCTGAGCGAGATTTTGAAGTAAATACTACAACATCTTAAAACAGTTCGCAGGGCAATTGTTATAAAGTAACGGAATATGAACCAAGGATTAACAATCACTTAAAGGGTTTATCTCGACGCGGACAGTCCCCAACTCCCCAGTAACGAACACACGGCGAGCATCGGTTTATATCGCCATAGACAAAGGATCGTAAAGTGCCCGCGAATTGTACGAGAACTTTCGTTTCCGCGTTGCGAACGATAAACAGACGAACGGACACGGGTAAACTATGCAAATTGTCGCAGAGTAATGTGTTCATGTTGTTTTCTGTTATTTTGTCAACCAATTTATGCTTGGTTGCTTGGATGCTTATGGTGATGGCCGACGAACAAGCAGACGAACATAAATAAATAAATAACGCCACACACTCATAGCCCCACACTAGGACTCCTTGTGTCGCGGGTGCCATGGACAATACACAAGACACACACACACCCAGACCAAGAACGGAAATTTAAAATCATCATTCAAATTTCCGCCCCGCTGGAAATCGAACTCGGGACCCTCGGAACGGCGGTCCAGCGTGTTAACCATTGCGCCATCCGGGTCGTCAAATATGATGGCCACCGTGGCCCATGGACACCTGTAACACCAAAGGCGCCAAGGGTGGTGGTCGGCCAACAAAGTAAAAAGATAACAAAAAATCAATTGTCTCAGTCAGATCACGACAAAATTTGCCTCCTGACTCGAGTGAGCTTTTCGGAAAAACACCAATTGTAACATCATTCGTAACATGTCCCACTGTCGGGCGTGAGTGTCGCGATAACCATTACGTTGGTAGAATGCATAAATCAGTACAGTAGTTGGGAGCAGCAGCGCTATTCGTCGCTAGTGTTATTTAATTCCAAATTGTAGTAAAAACTAATTTTTACTAAGTTCAGTTTATATATTCGTGTAAAGTGTTACTTGTGTGATCTAAGTTCTATTCTAAATCAAATCTCAACACCCGGTTTTGTTATTTTTTTGACCAATCTAAGTTTCTAGTTTCGACAGTGTATTATAACAAAGTGAGGGTAGTGAAGTGTAGATAACGCATCACTCCGTATCACCCACTTATAACATAAATGTAAAATACGGTCAAAACGGATTGCTAAATTCATTCGAACTGTCGTATCGAGTATGGTGCCGACGAAAACAGAGCGACTGAACAACTGTGGTTGCGAGATCGATCCCTAGACATCGACCGCGTTTTTTTTTTTTTTTATTATTAGTTTTTTGTTTTGACAATTTACGCAACAATTCTATTGAAGAAAGAAACTTTATAAAAATATATATATATTTTATTTACAAAAAAAAAAAAAAAAAAAAAAAAAAAAAAAAAAAAAAAAAAAAAAAAAAAAAAGGAAAAAAATGAAGTTTGGATGTTGCAAAAATACAACAGAGGGGTCCGGTGGCGTTCTTAATTGCACTAAATGTAAACAAACCTTCCATGTCCAATGTCTTTTCCCTAATAAAACGATGACACCAGATCAGAAAAAGACATGGAACTGTCCAGACTGCTCGTCTAAACAACCCCGTCAAGTTATTAACGACAATACACCGGTGCGTAACTCCTCCCGAGCTCCGCAACAATGTAAGGATAATGTCACACTACACCGTGGCGGGGCGAGCACCGTGTCTCCGCCCACCCCGTCGGCTTGCGAAGAACCCGTGACTGCCGAGTTAATTAGAAACATTGTAGCTTCGGAAATATCCAAATTTATGAGCGATTTCACCTCTATTATTCATAATATTTTATCGCAAGAATTAAAACCTATAAGAGAAGAAATTGCCAGTATTACGCACTCTCTAACCGATTTGAACCTACAATGTGATAGTCTCTCCAAACGGGTGGATAAAATTGAAACTGATACAAAATCAATGAACTCCATGTCTTCGGAGATTAAAAATATAATTAAGTCCGTCGATGAGATACAATTAGAAAGAAACGCTGCCGAGCAATGGTCAAGACGTTCGAACATTGAAATCTATGGGATTCCTGAAAGAAAAAACGAAAACCTATTTCAAATATTGAACACCATATCTGAGCGCGCTCAGTTTGATATTAACCCCGACTCGGATATTGATTTTATCACGCGCGTATCGCCAAAAAATTCAGAAAATAAAAAAGCCAAACCTATTGTGGTGCGTTTTTTGGCTCGCTACAAAAAGGACGACTTCCTTTCTAAAGCTAAGAAACTAAAACTGAAAGCAGCTGACTTAGGTTATCAATCTTCTGAGAACTCCATATATTTCAATGAACATCTTACAAGTTTCAACAAATCTCTATTGCAGCGCGCTAAAATCATAGCCAGAGATAAACAGTACGCCTACGTCTGGGTTAAAAATTGTGCTATATTCGTCCGACGTAATGACACTAGCCCTGTGATAAAAATATGTAATGACCAGGATTTAAACAAATTAAAATAAGATGTAACCCGTGTTTATACAGTTTCTCGCCTATGTCTATATGTGACTTTATTTATGTAGTTAATAATAACCTATTCATTCTGTTTTTTTCGTTGTATGGAGTTTTCGGGGGCCCTGATATAAAGAGTCTTATAACTGATTATGGAACATCTTTCAATACAAAATTGAATGTTAATAAAGCAAAATTGTTAATTTTAAGGCTTGACCTATATAATTCTTATTTCAATGTATGTTGTAAACTATGGTTGATTCATTTATGTGCTATTAATTTAATTTATACAAATGGCGTCCCAATCTTGTAACGAACTATCCCTTTACTACCAAAATGTTCGTGGTTTGCGCACCAAGACCAATGCTTTCTACCATAACCTTTTGTTATCCAACTATAGTATTATATGCTTGACTGAAACGTGGCTACTGCCAGGTATATATGATGCTGAATTATTCGACAGTCGCTACAATGTATATAGGTGTGACCGGTGTTACGAGAGCAGAGGAGATACTCTTGGAGGCGGGGTTCTGATCGCAGTGAGGCGTGAACTACCGGTTGTTAACTCATCCCCTATTGACATTAAAAACGCTTCCGCTGAAGCGCTTCATTTGACTATTGGGTCTGCCTCCCGCAACCTGCACGTTATTTGTGGATATTTCCCCCAAACACGTCAACACGTCAACACGCTTGAAGATTTTTTTGACTCCGTTACAGATAGTGTTTTAACCCATCCAGAGGAAAGTTACATAATTGTGGGAGATTTCAATATCTCAAGTGCAAAATGGTCATTGAATTCGGATCCCTCCCTTGTTAACTTTTCTAGCAATGACAAAACTATTGAATCTCTATATAATTTCCTATGTGTTACGGATTTCAGACAGTTTAATTATGTACAAAATACTCTCGGTAAACAATTGGATCTCGTTATTGGCGGGAATACGTGTACAGTTAAACGTTGTAATAACCCACTCACCTCGGAGGATGCACATCACCCAGCATTGGAGATTACACTAAAGATATCCTTTAAACACTGCAGTAAATTAAACTCTCGATTAATTCGTTTATTTCACTTAGCAGATTATGATCAAATAAATCAAATCTTGAGGGATACAGATTGGCATAACATTTTTCGTTCTAACGATATTGAATCTTGTGTGAATATTTTTTATAGTATCATTAATGACATAATTTCAAATAATATCCCGAGTAAAACATACAAAACTGATTATCGATTCCCGTTATGGTATTCTTCGGCCCTAATTAAAATAATAAAGGAAAAACTTAAATATCATAAAAAGTGGAAAATCTATGGACGGCATAAAGACTATGACACTTTTCAATTGTTACGGGTACGGGAAAAGCGTGTACAGCAGGTATGTTATAATTCTTTTATTTCGAGAGCTGAAACCAATATAAAACGTAATAGTCGCACTTTCTGGTCGTATGTTAAAAGCAAAAAAGGTGGGTCCCAAATGCCTGACCGAATGTATTACAACGATATTAAATCAGATGATCCCGCTGAAATATGTTCTCTTTTTAATAATTTTTTTCATTCAGTTTTCGAAACTGACCCGATTAATTCTATACATGACTCGAATCTGCTTTCCGTCAATACTGCCTCAAATATGATACATATAGACTCCTTAAATATAACTATAGAGACGGTCGAAAAATATCTCAAGGAACTAGATATTAACAAGGGGCCGGGCCCAGATGGTATACCCCCAATTTTTCTTAAAATGTGTTCTAAAAATCTGGCATACCCACTATATTATCTTTTTAATTTGTCGTATAAGTCAGGTACCATGCCAAAGATTTGGAAACAGTCTTTCATTACTCCTATCTATAAGAATGGTGACAAGCATAATATCACTAACTATAGACCAATTTCCAAATTAAACCTTATTGCGAAACTGTTCGAAAAAATTATATACGACTTCATCTATCCCTTCCTAAGACACATAATTATCAATGAACAGCATGGTTTCGTTAGTAAAAAATCAACAGAGAGCAATGTTTGTGAATTCATTCACCAAATTGCTTCTTCTATGGAGGCTGGATTCCAAATAGATACTATATATACAGACTATTCAAAGGCCTTCGATAAAGTAAGGCATTCGGTCTTGGTGCGAAAACTAGCATTGATTGGCATTCATGGGGATCTCTTGCGTTGGATTACGTCATATCTTCGAGAGAGAAGTCAAGCTGTAGCAGTCAAAGGTCATTGTTCTTCATTTCTACCTGTCACCTCAGGCTTGCCACAGGGTTCACACCTTGCTCCTCTCTTATTTAACTTGTTCATCAATGACATCGCATCGATATTTGACCACTGTAATGTATTATTATATGCTGACGATATGAAGATATTCAGAAAAGTTAAGTCCATCTCAGACTGTTATGTGTTACAAAAGGAACTCGAAACTTTTTTTATGTATTGCAAAAACAATTTTTTAAAATTGAATATATCTAAGTGTAGCGTAATTAGTTTCACGCGAAGCCCTAACCCAATCAATTATAACTATACATTTGATAATATCCTTATACCTCGAGTAACTGTGGTCAAAGACCTAGGAGTTCTCTTAGATTGTAAGATAACGTTCAATGATCATGTCAATTTTATTGTAACTAAAGCGTTCCGCATGCTTGGCTTTATTTTAAGAATATCCAAAGATTTTAAAAACAGTGAAACTCTCATTCTACTATTTAACTCATACGTACGATCACTGCTTGAATATTGTTCGGTAGTATGGAATCCTCAATATCATGTCCATATCCGTAAAATAGATAGAATAAACAAATTATTTATAAAACATGTTAAATTTAGATATAAGGCTTCATTATCAACCACATTGTTAACTGATAGAAGAATTATTAGAGATCAAATGTTTTTGTATAAGATTCTTAATAATTATATTGACTCACCGTTTCTTTTAACACATATAAACTTTTGTTGCCCCCGATTGAACTCCCGTCGTAAAAGCTTGTTTTACGTCCCCCTTTCGAAAAGAAGATATAAAAAGAACCTGTTTACATACCGCTCTTGTAAGTACTATAACAAACAGTTACAAAATTTAGATATATTTAACAGGAGCATTGGTAAATACAAGAGGGACCTCATTCAAGCTGTAGTTTCTAGCTCGTAACCAATCTTCTTTGTTATATTACTATCTTTTAGTTGCTCCCAACTGTTAACTGTTATTTTTGTATTTTATTCTTTATGTATTGCCTAGCAGTGGAAACTTTACTGAGAATTGTTTTACATGTGTAAGCTGAATTATAAACGCTTGATAAATTTGTATGTTTCCCAAATAAACATAAAATAAAAAAAATAAAATAAAATAAATGCTAATAAAATAAATGCTCATTCCAACTCGGTCACACACTCGGACGGCATGTGGATTCCCTGGTGTTCGATTCAATGGAAATATTGAAATGAGACTCGCAAACATTCACACCTGTGAACAAACACCTACATATGGATCAATTAAGTATTTGTTTAGGAATCAAATCTCCTTATAGTCCTACGTTCAGTAGACGGCACCACTGTCCACAGATCCACTCGTACTTTCAGTTTAGTTAAAACACCAATATGTAGTCCAAATCCGCCGTTGCTGACTTGCTGCATAGATTGGCAGAGAGATATTCTTCAATTCCACGAGAATTAGACCGTTCTAGTGCCAAATCAAAATCTTTTACTAAAAACTATCTTTAAATTGTACCCTGCGAATCACAATTTTGATCACCTTTCGAACTAATACAAAGTAGTCAAATTTTATTTAAATATTTATTGCTATCGATAAATACTACTAGGTTTAAACCGGCTCTATAGTTACTCAATACTCAAACGACCCTTAAAACTCAATAAAACGTATCAAAGAGCCAGCGACCGGCAGCGCCAGTAATTTCCATTAAACACAAACAGTAAACAAACAGACATATTTACTCTGCAACAGTGTAGCGGCTGTTTATATTGTGATCGTTCCTCGCCCATTGTTCTGGGTATTCTCCACGGCTCTAACTTTCACCAGGTCAAAGCTACGCGCGGCGCAGCGCGTCCAATAATGCATCTATTAATTAATGTATGCAATAGATACGTTACGTTCATACAACGCAAGTTGTACTTTTTTATAACGCTGCACACTCATAGCCCCACACTAAGATTCCCTGTGTCGTGGGTGCCATGGACAACACACACACACACCCAGACCAAGAACGGAAATTTTAAACTCATTCAAATTTCCGCCTCGCTGGGAATCGAACCCAGGTCCCTCGGAACGGCGATCCGGCGCGTTAACCATTGCGCCATCCGGGTCGTCCTTTTGACTTTTGAATCCTCTCTGATGTCATTAATGTCATTAGAGACGTGAAAGATAATTACGGAACGCTTGAGACGGAGAGAGCTAGGCTACATTACATTACATACATATCATTGTATGCATGTATCAAATTAAGTGATCGATAAATGAACGCAGAATATACTTGAGAAAAACTATTGATTACCAGTACGACGTTTCATGGCCCTGGGTTCGATTCCCAGCGAGGCGAAAATTTTAAGCTCTCGTTTTGGTTGTGTCCTTGTCTTTTCGTGTCGTGTCCATGTCCGTTATTATAATAATACTATGTGAGCGTTATATCCGTTGTAATAAATGTTATTGCTTATATTTATTGTCTATGTTTAGTCTAGTGTAGTTCGTTTAGTGTAACATTCAGTGTTTGGTTACACGAAACACATTTTTAACACAAATTAACTGTGACTCGAAATGAAAGTACATTATTTTAAACGGTTTAAAGGATTGATAGGGATATTCCCTTTAATAAATATTTTAAAAGGTTTTGTTAATACAGAATATACGAATATTATGCCGTACAGATTATTATTTATTCCTAACTGTATCTTTCGTCTTAAATACTGCGACAAGGCTGAATATTGTTTACTAAGACACAAGGTGCGATAAACAGTACACAGCAAACAATTGTTACCACAGTTGATAGTTTACTGAACCAACATTTACATAGAACCAGGTGCTACATAACACAGGTTCTGTGTTTCATTATATAACTCGCAACTCGTTTGTAATTTGTAACACTCTGGTGTACCGCGGGTCAAACTCATTAGTTGGTGTGCCTCGGAAAAATAAGGTTATCTTGTTATCTTATTTTGTTGATTAATAATGATTTATATTTTGTTGATTAATAATGTTGAATAATATTGTTTCGTTGATTAATAATAATGTTGATTAATTTTACTTATAAACTGATATTTAATTGTGGTGTAGCAAAAATGATCGTTTTCTACACACAAGAATAAATTTCATAAACTGAATTTAAGAATTTGAGAACCCTATTCTCAAATCATCGCAACTCTCCTATGTTATAAAAGCTTCAAACGACACGATGCAATTAAACCATTTATAAACCAGCCGACATAGGCCACACGGACATTGTCAAAATTGTCTTCATTGAAATAACTTTAACATTGTTCCAATCAATAAAAGTTGATATAAAAGTATGCGCGGACGGCTACCGGTATACCATTTAACGCGGCAGCCACCATTACTTAGATTTACATGTCGCCGTGTTCTATATCCGGTAGGGCTCTTCAGATGTGTCGTAAGGGTAAGATACAATCGAGAGCTCTTCAGCGGAGATAAGCTAAAAATATTTCGCTGTCACCTTTTTTTATAAAACTGGTTACAATAAAACAATGGCGGCTGACGAGCATGTTTTTTATTAAGCAGCACCTGAGTATAACTTTTAAATTTTCCATGCCCGGCCCGGGCAGGTCTTTAGTTAAGTCAAACATTTGTTTTTTTGGGGTATTTTATTGTCAGGACTGTGACCTCATCAAATGGAACCTACTAGGATTAATTGGATATAAATTAAAAACCATTATAATTTGTCTGAATAAATATGTAACAAATTATAATATTTATTATTAAAATTAAATATTAACTTTGAATTTGCCTGCAGTCAGTTGTTGTTGTCTACAGATTTGGATTCGAAACTAATTCGCCAATTTGTTTTGTATGTACACGAGTTATACCGCAGTCCCAAGTTGTTCAAAAGACTGTCGTAAACATTCACAAGAGACCAGTGTGTACCTCGTAACCGCAGACATTTTAATTTCTTTACTGAACCAATAGCTCTGACATATCAATACAAAATGTTCGTCCTAAATAAACCTACCCTCGAACCAGCATTATAGTCGTTAAAAATTGGACAGTAAACCACTGATAATAAAGTGCAAAATTGATAATTTCGCGCCAACATAATAGTAATCTTTTCTTTTTTGTGAGCCTTAGGTAAATTTTATGAATCGGCCAGTCATGTCGGTACAAAAAGATTTTTGTTGCCTCAACGTCTGCCGTAAATCGTTTTCATTGAGCAGGCAAGAAATTAAAAAAAACCGGGTGACATTCCAACGGTTACCTGAACACAGACCGAATGTAATCCTCTCAAATATTTACTTCTTTCTTCGTAGTAAACTGGTTTCACTCCTTTTTCAATAGTCGGAACATAGACGCAATTTAGTCATTAATGTTGAGAAAACTTGTATGGGATTTAGGATGTAAATGGATCCATTTCTGGTCAATCTATCATATTTATGATCGGCAGAACGCCCATCAAGTGAGTTTTTTTGATCGTTCGTCAGATTTATAGATAAAAACAAATGTATAATTTTGGTAAATCTGGATAATAAGTGACATACTTCAACGGTGCTTATTCCATATTCGAACAGAACAGTAAGAATAAACACAAAATAACAAAACATCAAAATGCTGAAATAGCTTCAAAACATTTTAAATCATATTTTTCCTAGAATTGCAAGCAATGCTCATCATAGCGGTAATATTAATTCTAATCTCCGAGTGCAGGCCAGGGAAATCAATTCTCATTGAGGCGGCGGCGCAGGAGCGTTTTATGACGCCGATAAATTCCTTCTATTAACTGCTGTGGATGAGCCGAAGCAGTAAATTTTCAAATTAATACGCCTCTCGCACCCCCTACACATAGAACGCGTGGTCCACTGAGAGCGAATGGTTCAGGATTTATTCTCAACACTGGCTTTTTTATGATATTAAGGTAGCAAACGAGCATGCAGCACCACCTTACGCTGTCGCCCATGAAAAAATTTTACTGAATTAGAACAAGACTCAAATCGGGACTGGGAAAGTTAATATACGGTTAGGTGACGGTGTTAGAACATTAGTTAGTTAGTTTGCAAGTATGAGGACTGGGACAGGGACTGTTAGTGAAAGTTAGTCCTGTTAGTTATTGTTAGAAATAGTTCAGTTAGTAGACGTTAGTAAGAGTTTCTTTATAAATATATGTTCCATATACAGACAGCGATTAATTACAGATTTATTATATGTATAGATTTTATGCCCCACCGGATAGAAGCTTTTAATAAAATAAAATAAATAAATAATTAACGCTACACACTCATAGCCCCACACTAGGATTCCCTGTGTCGTGGGTGCCATGGACAACACACAAGACAAGAACACACTCCCAGACCAAGAACGGAAATTTAAATTCATCATTCAAATTTCCACCTCGCTGGGAATCGAACCCAGGACCCTCGGATCGGCGATCCGGCGTGTTAATCATTGCGCCATCCGGGTCGTCGGTCGTCGGTCGTCGTTTTAATGCAGCAACATTATTAATTTTATACACAGCATATTATGCTCATACTCGTACGTTATATCATGCGCATTAAAACGGCATAAAGTGAATCATAAAGTATAAATCATAAAGTGCTAGGAAGATAAATTTTACAATTAAGTATGCTTACTTATAGATACATGACCCTGCCTGCAAAGAGAGGGGTTCCGGGTTCGATTCCCGGTCGTGGAAGATATTTATGTGACAGATAAATATTTGTTCTTTGTCATGGATGTTAGTGATGTATTATAATACAGTGTAATACAGTGAACCAAATAACTTAACCGACTTGTACCCGACGTCTTCTCATAACCAATATCGTATTTGATGCAAATGAGCAGAGGTCTTGCATTTTCTTGGCCATAACGTTTCGCTTGTCGTGTAAAGCATGCCTCTATTGAATATCACCTTAAATGATATTTTACTGGCTTCACAGTTTCCGTGGCAGGGATTAATTCTAACTTCCTGACCTTTCCTTTGACATTTCCATAGCTGCGTGTCGCGTGACACTGCCAGTATTAAGAAACTTCTTGAATATATGAGTGCCTGGTAACAAGCGCTCAACGCGCTTAATACTTTTTTAAAATATTTGTTTATAATTGTGTCTTAATATTGTTGTCTGATGTTATTAAGTGACAACCCTTCTACAAACAAATAAATAATTACAGTAAAAGTAAAGCCATGTCGGATGCCTTCGGGCAGCATTTCCGACACTTGGCCATCCATCCATCCAAGGCCAGTTGATGCAAAATAACCTGCCTGGAGACTGGACCTGACCTGTTCCCAACTGTTATTGTTGTTATAGATTGTGGTGAGTATTAATTCAATTAATCTACAAAGCCCTACCTAATCCGTGACCAAGCTTGAATTACGACATATTAATATTTTTGCGTTTTGATTTATCACGTGCTTAATTCAACTAACGATAACATTTATCTTTATGAAGTCCTAGTAACGAGTTAATCGATTTATTATCATTAAACGAATCATTAGAAGCAGTCGTAAAAAGAAGCTCAATGTCAGTTGACAGTCACTGGCTGGAGACGGGTTTCATTAAGCCGCAGCGAATTAATTACTCCCGCATTAATGAGTCGTGATCTGCCACTCGCATTACGCACGCCGCGTCATTAACGTTCTCACCACCTAACCAATTAATCATTAGCAATGTTAGTTCTGCCAATTCAGACGATGTCTTAGCCAGGTGATAGCCTACGAACTGCGACAGGCGAGGTACAGCTGCTTTCGCAAGGGAGCAGCTGTTGAGTATCAATTTAAAGGTTTGGATCACCATGACAAACTTCGCGTTTACAATTAATAGTAGAGTGTTTATCTTGTTGTTTCAGCTAGGGTTGGTCAGTTTCAAGTTTCCTAGATTGGCTACAACTCATTAGTAATGCCACGTTAGATAAACTAGCTAAGCAGTTCAACTGCAACAAGAGCTTTCAACTTAGTGAGCAACGTCAGTCCTCCGGAAACCTTCCAACCACTGTTTCTGAACTAATAACACTTACAAATGGCACTTATTGTAGTACATAACAAAGGACTTATGAAAGGGCTAAAGTTAATGATAACGCCTATACGCTTCAATCTATAAATAAATAAATAAATAAAATATTTCACAACTTAAATTTTTCTTGACTTAACTGTGATTATAGGACGTTTAAATTCACATGACCAAGCTAAGCCAAGCAAAAACGAGGGAAGCGGATAAAAAAGATTTACAGGAAGCATTTAGCTGAAGGCGACAAATACTTGGGTTATTTTTAGCGACCTGATCGACTGATCATCTCTATGCTGCATCTGTATAAACAGCCCAATATCCTCCAGAGACCGCCCGCGGTCGCCGGACGTATTGGCATGTTTTTGTAATCCTGGCCAATTAGATCCGGCACATTTGCGCGTTTTTTCACACCTGTCTCAAATAAATTATGAATGTTCACACGTTACCCCTTGTTTGGTTCGGTAGTGTTGTTGGAGTTTTTGTTAGCGTTTTGAAGATCGATGTTTTTTGTTGATGGAGGAACTTGCAGAATCTCAGCGTATGCTATGCATAGAACATGTGCATGCGCTTATTATTTTCATTTGGTGCCGCCACGTCATAGTGTGATGTTAACAATATGTTCCCTTACTTTTATTGTTTATTATAACAATTTAATTACGTAGAGATAACATTGCCTTGCTGAAGAAACAAGCAAATGGATGGATACAAATTATGTTCTTACGGTGCTTCTATTAAAAATAGTAATAAACAATAAAAATCATAATAAAAAGAAAAAAGCTTTTGTTTAAACATATTGATAGAGATGGGCAGGTATAAAACATTTTCAATTATTATGATCACTTTTATCAATCTATGAATGAAACGAAACGGCTCATAATATCATAAGCACTAATAGAAAAATCGCAATAAAATTGGGCATCTTACAAGGATCCGCATTAGGACCGGCACTCTACACCATTGAGACGACATCCGCTCTCGCCACACGCGGTACAGATTATTAAAGATTCAGAGCATGTCAGATCGAATTACAGATTTTTTGCGCTCGTTAACGGCCAATTAGCCCCACTAACAACAACAGGTGGTCTTGTCGCTGTGTTCACTGGCGGCTTGTCATCTGTCGACTTTCGCTGTCTGTCTCTTTGAGTCTGATTGCTATGAAAGATATTTTGTAAAACTGGTGAAGCTGAACCCGTTATGAATAACACACGGGGGATAATGCGATGGAATGCTAATACACAGTCGATAAACCATTGCATCTAAAAAACGTATATCGGTTGAAGTACCTATTTATAAAAAATTTAGAGAGTATGGATTGAAACGCATTTTTATCATGCCTATTATTTGCAGTTTTTAAATTTCAAGCATCTTTCGATATTGTTAAAAAATAGGTTCTTGTTTTGTAAAAATCTTTGTCATCTACTACATTATCACAGCGTAAAAAATTGCAATTATGTATATTTATTAGGCTGTCACATTATCATAATTTTAATTAACTGAAATTCAAAATAACTGAAATTTGGTAAAATGTATTCAGTATTAGTTTTTTTGATAAGAATAAACTTATAAATGCCGAAGTCAGAAAATATTTTTTAAGTATCGAACCTGCATGAAGTCCATCCGATCTTGTCTGTTCTACAAACTGCAGAGTCCGCACCCACGTATTGTATTATCTAATACATGTTTATGAATGAATTATGCATAGATGTCGCTGCGTGTAACATATCAAAATAATTTTGAACTAATCGCAAACAAACCAACAACACAACAATTCAAACAGGGACACACAACAGACGATACAATCAGCATCACCGGCCAATATTTATAGCGACACCAATAAACAGTTCCGAGAAATAACACAATCTGCAACAGTGTCGGACACTCTCCAGCCGTGCGTCCGTCCAATTGCAATAATAGAAGTGAGGCAAGTGCGGTGTTATTGTAATTGGACAGATTTATACACAACTGCCAAATGTTTGGACTGACTGTAAGGCAAACATTGGATTTGCGTTCGGTCACCAAACATAATTGGGTAAACAAACACGACATTCTAATATAACGAGGATCAAGAATGTCATTTAAAACTCCCTGTTATTGTTATTTAAATTTAAAGTCATCATTATTTGGGATTCTGGGAATGTCCATCCTGACTCATTGCGATTTGGTTTCTCGAATGCGACAGCTGTCTCCCTTATTTAGAAGGTTTAGTACACCTAAAAACAATATTATTCTAAATAAGGCACGATAAGTGTAATGTTTTTCTTATTTGATTTGGTTATTTTCAGATCGAAAATGAAATTTACCTCACGTTGAAATGCAATCGTTTGTTTGGTCTGCTTGTAACAAAGAGGTCGGTCATATCGACTGGCTTGTAATAGTTTCTGCGTAACAAATAATAAAATATGAATCAAAATGGAATCGAATTCGCGCAATCGATTTTTAACCGATGTAAGTAAAGGCTAAAGTACACTCAGTAAAATTTCACTCTTTAGGGTCAATATTTAAGAAACAGAATTTAATCAATATTCAAATTGAAATTATGAATCATTTATGATATTATATCTAAATCATCACCAACACTTCAGGATTATTATCGTGACCCACAACTATCCCACTGCTGGGCTGGTGTCTCGTCACAATGTGAGGGAGCCTTAGTCTACCACGCTGGCCAAGTGCGAATTAGCAGACCCCACTCACCTAGGAACATTATGGAGAATCAGGTGTACAGGTTTCGTAACTATGTTTTCCTTCACCGATGCAAGTGATGGAATTAATTTATACCAACTATTTGACCAAAATTAAAAATCTTACTGATTTTTAATACCTAATATCGCCAAAAAGCTCGAACGTGACCAATGTATGTACATTGAATGTACACGACTAGACGCACGCATTTTTCTTTATTGCAACACCACATCGACCTTAGTAACCGACACCGCAGACTAAATAATGACTACTCCACAGAGTATATATTATATTGTGTACGGCACAACGCGGGCCCGGTAAACGGACACCGCCTCCCACGGACACCCGCTTCACTGACCCTCCGTGAAATTCATTGTTGAAAACAAGCGAATGGCCAAAAGATATATATAATATGTATGTATAATAATTTGTCAGTTCTTCAGCCTAGTTGGTGATTATGCCCGTCTAGTGAAAAGCCCCAGGTTCGGTTGCTTTCCAAGGTTTTTATGTTACAGATAAATGTTTATGATCATGTCAAGGGCGATCATTCATTCATACCTGCGACACGGAATCCTAGCGCGACGGCGCTATACGAGTCTTTTTAATACGATCGGCACATACGAGAATAAAAGCAAATTAAATAATCTACTTAAATGTGTAGTTTATTTGCTAGAGAAAGCATTTACTCAGTCCGTAATTCCTTTTTCCTCCCACTTGTCAGTGATAACTCCCTACGGTCTGAGCGCGTTAGCACTGACCGAGAGCGATTGGCGATAAACGAATACACAAAATATATAGTTTAATCTGTTGATTTAACATAGTACAATTCATCGCAGGTACAGTGATATTTTAATGTTATGAACTACTATCATTTTTTATCATGCATATTTTTATCAATGTTTATTTATTTATTTTATTTAATAGTTCATGTACACGAATATATTACATGAGAGAAAGCTATAATCGAGGTTTGAGATCAAAAATAACAAGAAGGTACAGAATAAAACGCTACTACTAACGCGAAGCCTGGACTAGTGGACCTATAACACGGTTTCCTTATGAATCCCAATGTAAATAGATAGTTTTTATAAAAGAAAGTTTTTTAAATTAGATAATATCATATAGTATATGACCTGTAGCCCGAACTACCCATTTCAACGGGTCGCCCTGAAAATCAGCGGCCCTTCCTGAGTGCGTCCCATTTTTTATATTTTATTCATGTCTTTCTCTTTTTGTATTGTGTGCTGAATAAATGTATTTTCTTTCTTTCTTTCTTATATCTTGTAAAGGGAGCAATGAGAAAGGTTTTTTAAGAACTCATCCCCTAAAAAATATTTTACCTTACTCGCGGCAGTAAGCATCTTTCAGTGAGACAGCAGCCTAACTCGCTGTAGATCTATAACCCCGCCGACCCCGCGTCCATAAATTTAACCAAATAAATTACTTAAATGCAATTAGGTATATTTATGACGCACCGAGATCGTTTCCTGCGTCGCTATCGACTTAATTAAGTTATCGAGCTATTAGCACCGAGACTTATAGCTGTACTTACTTATTTTGATCGAAACGAGATGTTACAGGCTGAGTGGTCCACGGTTTCAACAATTTTAAATCGATTTAGAGATAGCAATTAACGTGTTCACATTATTAGGGACAGAATTTAGATATTTGTTGAAGAAGAAGTTGAAGATGTTGGCACTAATAGAAGAACGGTAAGGAATATTAAATTGTTAAGTGTAGTAATATTGAATAGAAATGTATTGCAATAATAATAATAATCATTTTAAGGCGTTTATTGAGGATTTCGTAAAGCTGTCACTCGCTGCACAATTTTTGTACGTTTAACCTAACGTAGAACATTCAACTTAGCCTACACATTATTGTTAATTACAATATAAGATTTACGAGTAAGATTGCTCGAGTATCGCGTCAACTTAATTAAATTATCGACCCATTACTGTCAACGGCCAATCTTCTTGAGACATATTTTAAGAGCCTATTAAATTTAATGCTAGGATTTGACGCTTCCACGGCAAAATTATTTTGTAATTAACTAATACGACGTGTGTGCGTGAATTATTATTTAATTACGTGTGTTAGGGTACATATAGGAGCATGGTTTGCACTTTATTTTTAAAGGGCAGTAACATTAAATTTAACTCGCCTAGAAAGTAGAAAGCTTTTTAAGTATATAACGAAGCAATGTGTTCAAAAAATTTTTTCATTGTTACATTTTTTTTAATAAGCACATTAATTTCATAAACGCGTTATCTGGAAATTCCCCCAAACCTTAAGTACGTAGGGGTTAAATTGATGCCATGAATTTTGTCATTAATATTATATAAAATGCCTGTTAACAACTACTTGTGTCCAAATTACCAAAAAGGTGCTAGCCGCCAATTGCATACAAATGTTACCTGTTATGTAAAGCGCGCATAAGTAAGTATATAGGCAAAGAATAGGTGCTAAACACGGAGTGAATTGAAATATTTGCTTTTACTCGCATGTCAATGAAAGCCACTGGGACATGCTTGTTTACAAGTGAAACAGAAAATATCTTTTGACCCAGTTGGCGTAGTCGTTCTCCAAGCAACTTTAGTAAACTCCGTTTTTCATTCGTTAAACATCTGAATTATTCAAAATCGCACTTCAATCATGAACAACCAGTTCTTGTATATATTTTTAACATTTTTTTTGAAGTGAAAACTTCTTTAGCATCGTTGCGATTTCAAAGTCGATGAAACGAATAAGCGACGTAAAAAGAGACAGAATATAAAGATCATAAGATTTAACGTGGGAGAAAATGAGATAGGAAGCATACAGTGTTTCTTATGTTGTGGTTCTCTATGTGGTGTGTTGTATACGTGTACGTTATATACGTTTGTAGAGTTTTTTGAAGTTTCACTTCTACCACGTGTGAACTGCACACATTTTATTATTTATTATAAAATACTTGTCACGTAAAAGCATTATGTAGTTTCAAATGTTACTTATCGGCCAATTACTTCACGCCACAATCAATAATAATCAATAGACTTATTATACTAAACATTATTATATAAAATATTATATAAATTATTATTAAAAAAATCGCAATGATATTTCCGCAATCTTTATAACTTGTAAACAATGTTCTATAAACTCGTAGTCCTAAAACCGTTCCATGTCACTATTTTTATTCAATTATTTTTTCGCCAGAGAGCTCTGCGTCCGGCGTCCATGTCCCGTGTCGTGTCCCACGTCCCGTGTCCCGTGTCCCGTGTCCCGCGTGTCGTGTTACGCGATACAAATCTGCTGCCGTTGACAAATAGGCTTAAAAGTAACACGGTAGCAAAGTATCCGTTGAACAAACAAGATAAAACATTGAAACGGTGTAAAATTGAACCGACACCCGACTTGTTAACTTTATCACTTAGCTATTGACAGGTTAAAAACTGTGAAATGTTATCTGTACTACCTACTAATAAAACAGTTACGTTAAATCTAACATACAGATTTAATAAGATATAAATATATATAAAAAAAAAATTTATCGATATGAAGACCAAATATTTTTTTATTATTGTCTACAAGTTTTCTCTGTTCGCCCGCGTGGATTTGGGAAAAGGACAAAATATCGTTTAAATTTTCCGCAGGGAATTGGAAAGAGTGATTTTTCCGGGAATTATCCTATGTTCTTTTTAGGGTCTCAAACTATCTCCATGCCCTCCATCTCAATTTCATTTAAATCGGTTCAGTGGAGTAAGTGAAAAGGTAGCAAACAGACAGAGTTATTTTCGCATTTATAATATTACAAAACCTAAGATACATTACATACGATAGTAAATAGTAAAGAAATACATTTGTAATTACAATGATACCTACAACTACATTGTTGATACAATCAAACAAACAAGCTAACAATAGTGACACGGGCACTGAAGCATTACTCGGGTCTCCGGTTTCAGACCGCGCGTGGGGAAGCATGGGGCAGCGTGGGGCAACGTGGGGCAGCGTGGGAGGGGCGCCGGGCGCTTGGATCAACGATCACGTGACAATCGGCCGAGCGCCACTCGAACGAGCTTTCTTTGATCACAGCTCTCGGAGCGTCGGCGAAAAAAGTGATTATGCTTTTAAATAAAATTACAAAGACATACACATAAATAAAAATATAAATTTTAAATAAAATTATAAAGACTAGAACACACGCCCCGACTGAGAACAGAAATTTTAACTCAAAGTTCAAATTTCTGCTTCGCTTGAAATCGAACTCAAGACGCTTGGAACGGAGTCAGGCTAGCTGGTCGGTAGCTTTAAAACAGCACTACATCGTTATCACTTAATGAAACATAATAATTGTTTCCGCATATAATACAGTCCAGTATTACGAGATAATATTTTGCTGAAATATTTACAAAAAAAAAAGATAAGTTTCTTGTCCTTAGCAAGAAAAAACTTTAATATTTAGAAAACACATCACTGTAATTCCATCGTATTGTTAAATTTAAGTCTCAAGAATAATAAGTCAATGGTCTCAAGCTATTAATTTTTTATCCTTCTGAACTTGATAAAATTCCTAAATTTAAATTTTTTTTTAATCCTCAAGGCTCATGAAAATAACACAAACGAAAACAAAAAATCTAAACTCTTGTGTGTGTAACAGTACAGTGACTGCCCCGCGGCGTGGAGCGATCGGGATGTTTCATTACACCCTCGTCCACTGTAAGCTGATCTCTGATAACGGCAACCCTCCTAGTCCCTTCACACCCTTGATAACGTCGCCCCGCCCGTCAAACACCGACTGTAAGTCTAACTACTAAACCCTTTATCACAATAGATTTACAAAGTAGTGTTAAATTAAACAGAAACTAAAAAAATACACATCATCAATGATCAAGTAGGCTAATTCTCACCGGGTCACGGTGATATTAGCCTCAAAACTTTAATTGATGCTCGGCAAAAAAATATCAGTTGTAATTTATTATTAATATGACACCTCCTCCTGATATAATGTAACATAACATCAAAATGAACAAAAATACTTGCCAAAAGAAGCAAGACAACCGAAGCAAAATTGAGTAGCAATAGGCAGGCTAGTTGACTAATTTTGAAAAACTAAATCATAGTTTGCCAAATGGTCTAATTTAACTGAAATATTAATATTTCAGTAAAATACTAACTGTAACATATTTTATTTTATATTTTCATGAACTACTTGACGTTTCCGTCAAAAAACGCGGCAAACTGTCATGGCGACTCGTGTGACGTCATAATTATGTTGGAGCTGTTTGGTTGAGCGGAAAGACCAAAATGCTATGTCAAGTTTGTTTAGTTTTGCAACGTGTGACGTCACGCGTCGTATTGGCGTTCGCTGTCACGTGACTAGTGACTGTAATTTCGGGATTTTAATTCTCAAAAATATTAAATAATCATGATTTATTTAATCAATAAGATCTATTTTTCGCATTTATAAATATTAAGCTACCGTAAAAAATAGAAATATTTAAAATATTTTCTTACTGTCAACTACCCTAATTTTTATTTGCAAACCAAAGCAAGAACATTTTAACCGCTCCATCTTGGCTCGTGACCCAGCAATGACCACTTATAAATATCATCACAAATCACCATCGGTCCAGTCTGCCCTTGTCCTTGGACCTGTCTGCTGCTACGTCGTTTTAAAGTCTACTGCTGAACAGGCGCCACTCTGACCGGTCCTGCGCCCTCTGAATTCAGCGGCTTCCCGCCGCCTTCTTCAGGTCATCAGCCCACCTGGTCGGGGGGCGAGCTGTGCTCCTTTTTCCGACGTAATTAACGTATATATAATTATAATTTTAGTAACCTGTAATATTTTTAAATTATTGAAACAAACTATCTTTTTATTACTTACCACGGTTGAAAACAACGGCAAATATTTGTCTAAATAGCATCAAGGTATGACAGAATTGGAATTTAATTCCACGTAGCCGCGAGCGGGGGCTCAGCGTTAATTGGTCAAAACTAATCCCAGTTCCGCCTGTCAGTTTGTTTGTCAGGATTTGCATGGTTATTAGTTTACTGTTTGCTTTCCTATGTTTTATAGTGATTCGGTTGGGGAGGGAATGGGGTGACGCGCCGCTCGTCTGTAAGGATATGAGGCATTACGCATTAATTAAATATTTTTCACGGTATGTATTTGAACAATATGCACTGATTGAAATGATTTTTTTTGGTAATTGCGCCATCGCTTCACAAAGCGCTAGGGTGAATGGTCCAGGCAGAAGCGGCTAGCTCACAGTTAGTGATAACAGTTAGGTACTTAGGGCTTTATATCAAACTAATGTCAGATTATACCGTTCACTTAAAATATAACAGTATTGTAAGTATTTAAATCATTGTTATGGAACTAATAGCGTTAATGAACACGGAAGAAGTAATTTCATTTCAGTTTGAGAAGTATTGTCATTTAGACTACATCAGGTTTAGTGGGTAGTTAAAGTGTGTTTAACAGAATTAATATATTAATATTACTCTCCCGAAAAGGCTAGGAGTAGAATTATCTCATACTAATAAGTTAGGATTCGAGTGTGCTTAGAACACCACACAGGCGTAATAAGAGAAGATATTCCACCAATCCGAACTGGAGCTGGTGCGTGGAGTGGCGTGAATTCTCTTGGCTTCTTCATTAAGAAACCTTTCCATTAAATTTATCCAGGAACATGACAAATCTATCCAGGATTTGTTACGAATAGTATTTGCCTTACCAACTCCCAACTGCGCTCGACATAGCTTAACTTTGCAGATCAACCCAAGGCAAGGAACTTGCGCCTTTATATAAAGTGTGTTCGCTGTGGAGAAACAACAATGTTACCATTAAACTGACAACACAGACACGGAAGTTAGACTAAGTTTAGTTTATTGTGGAACGAGAACCATTGTCGCTAAGTTCGCCAGACCACGAGTTTGGTCTAATTTAGTGCTGGAACGAACTTGTTCGTAGAACGTTCGACAACTTGGAGTTATGGAGTTGTAGAGAATGTACCTAGATAGGGAAATCCCTTGTTCTGTTATATGGGAGGTCGGGGAAAAAGTATGAAACGTTTTAAAAAAAGTATGAAACGTTTTTAAAAAAGTATGAAACGTTTTGTTTTCGTTGGATCGAACTGATTGCTGGGGTTCTATACAAAAAGGAAACCCTAGGCTAGGGTTCTCATCAACGAAAAATATGCGACGAGAGAACGATATGGTTACTGTTCTGCCGTTTTTTCAGCCTACTCGTCACTCATACTGTCCTAGTAGTATTAACTACTACTACTACTGCTAGTATTTACCACAATTTTCGTTGAATTGTTGAAATTACAGAAAAAATATATTTCTATTTACTAACTAACGAAAGAGATTGCAATTCTGACGATAAATAGACTCCTACAATTATCTCTTACCGCAAGCGTCAGAAAGGACTTTTTTACTGTACTAAAACTTCCTAGTAGACTTCGGAGACGGTTGTGTTTAACGTTTAACGTTAATGTGTTGGGGAAACGTGAGTCACGGGAATGGAAAGGAATCTTACCGTTGTGGCGCCGAACGTTCAGTAAATAGTTTTCATACGTGATAAGTAATTTAACACGGAATCTCAGCACAGTAAAGTTTGCAAACAGATCTGCATTCAAGTAGTTCAAGTTTAGACCCCGATTGTTGTCATAGCGACCTAACTCCACTAACTTCTTCGAAGTTCAACATCAATACGTTCTGCACGACTACGCGACTGCACTCCGCAGCGCTGCTTCGGCGTGGTCTTGACAGGGTCTAGTTTCAAAACCTGCTCCAGTTTGGTAAACTTTAAACGTCGCTAGGAACTCTTCAAGAACCGTAGTTACCCTTGTTAAATTTGACCATCATGTGAAAAATACAGGATTGTTAACTGGTTTTAACTGCTCATGAGATATTTAGTCACTCCGGGTATCAAAGTACCTATTCTTACTAACTAATTATAGGTACCTAATTAAAATTCAATGCGAGTAATGTTTTATTAGCCGGGCTTAGCCCTAGCACCAAGCAACTCCAAGGCTACGGCCCATGGCAGCTAATGGTAGTACCAGTAGTATTACTACTAGAACTGATGATGGTGATGGCAAGGGTGATAAGCATGCATGGCAGCTAATGGTAGTACCAGTAGTATTACTACTAGAACTGATGATGGTGATAGCAAGGGTGGTAAGAGTAGCCAAGGGGTAGTGGTTACTACCACCCCTTGACTACGCTCACTTTATTTAGACTGCCACCAGCAGTACCTAGGAGTACCTAGGGGCGGTCTTAATAAAGTGAGCGTAGAAGAGAAGTTACTTAAAAATTTTCAAACCTATATCCTTACAAAAGCGCGGTTCCCCCCGCAC
The DNA here is from genome assembly GCA_905404295.2 of Ochlodes sylvanus. NCBI lineage: Eukaryota > Metazoa > Arthropoda > Insecta > Lepidoptera > Hesperiidae > Ochlodes > Ochlodes sylvanus. Next base: position 12,429,874 of record FR990136.1, read on the forward strand.
ATTATAAGCGAATTAAAAAGTTCCATGCTATCAAATGACGTGGCTCGGAGTGCAGTGGGCTGGCCGGCTGCATAATGCATCGCCGATCGATTGGGCGCCGACCCGCGGCCAATTGCATCCACTTGCAAGACTTCCCCGAGGACGCGGATATAGGTAACTAATTCGATTCATCACTGCCCTAATTTGTTGGGACACGCTACGCTAGGGAACTTTTAGTTCAATCGGAAAACGGAAGCTTTGGAAGCGTCGGAGTTTTTTCTTTTGTTCGCTGTTGAAATATTACGTTATCTTTATGAGCAAGAGGTTTAATCTATACAAATAAATAATTGGGATAATTGGAGTGTCTATTTGTAATATTAAAATAACCGCTTTTTACTAAATACATATGGATGTATACACGGTACATATGTATACCAAAATAACATTTTTTACAATTTTTGTCTGTTTGTTTCGCCTAATATCGGGAATGGCTGGACCGATTTTGACGGCACTTTCAATGGCAGATAGCTGATGTAATAAGTAACTTTTGTTTTAGATTTTTTTTGTTAAATTCCACGCGGACGAAGGCACACAGATACTTACATATAATTCAAATAACAAAATATGTTTAAAGCATTCTCTGTCAACTAATCATTTAGGCAAATAGAACTTGAAGATCGGTACAACAATTAAATAAAATGAGAGTTCAGTACCTAATCAAAATTTAATATAACGCCAAGTTTAATGTGTAAAATTAGTGGATGAACTATATGTTAAGTTAGATATCGTTGGATAGATTTTAAAATCATGTTGAGGTTCTTCATTTCGAGTGACCATTTATTAGCAATCATATGGTTATCAATTATTCTCACTTAAATTTTCAAAGCTTATTATGAACTCGGGTTTTAAATTGTAAACTTACGTATTGTTTCCATTGAAATAATACGTTTCACTGGCCAAGTATTGAAGTACTGTAGGTATGTGTACGTATGTGGTGTATAAGTAGTTGTGAGCTGGTTTCCTGTCCGCAACGCGTGGGCGACGTCAGCGCGGTCAGACAGCTACTCGTAAACGCTGTGAATAAATCATAGATAACTGATCCATTATGCGAGTGGTGAGGTGGTGACGGTGAAGTCGCCATCGGTCATCGTTACGATGATAATCGTATCTCAAGCAATTTAAGAGTAGAAGAGACGATATTATTATTATCGTGGAACAAAATATGTTTTGAACGATGTGAAATCATAATAATATGATTGTGTTCGACGAAATTAGTAGACTGACAGTGGATTGTTTTTACTGTTTGTTGGATTGCTGTTATGTCTTAGGTATTTTGACTGAGATGTTAACTTACAGAGCGTGCGTTAACCTTTAACCTTTAGTTAACCTTTGGGAGATCTCTCTTGGGATAGGTGCTCAATTATCTACCTGGTAATGTATGCTTGGGAGCGGCCGTGCTCCGATTTTTCATGTTCGGAATTTGTAAAGCATGTGTAAAGCATTCGGAGATTGTAATGCAAAAAACTTTGATAGTCGTGTAAAATCGATTTGGTGCTTAGCCATAATGGCACAGGCTTAGAACAATAGTTTCCATAGCAGCTATGGAAACTATTGTTCTAGAGCTGTGGTATTCTGCTGAGCTGGCGTGACCGTCCGTAAGTAGGTATAGTATACGTCCTATAATATAAAGCAAATAACTTAAATACCATAATGTTTTACGAGCGCTACAGTACAACACACTAATAAAGCGGTTAAGTAGTTTATTGCTGCATAACAGCAATATAAAATATTATTATGCTATTAAGTAAATTATAAACAAAAATAAAACATTTTATATTATTTGCATTTGCAATGCAAAAGTCGATAAAACAGTAAAACTAGTCTCATTTTACAGTAGCAGAATTATTATTCACGGCAAAAGTCGCACACGCATTCTGCCAAGTATTATTGGGTGGTTCATTTATTAAAATAGTGATGTCACTTTCCCATGACGGTTGCCGTTCAATGAAACAACTATTTGTCTTGTTTAGTCTGTGGACAATGATAATGCGTAAAGGAAGGCGAATGCATTTCGCTTTGGCCAGTCACATGCCGCATGCCGTTAACAATAAAATATAAATGCGTTGTGCTTTTGCGGAAAACGAATAACTTTTTTATAATTAAGTAAATTAATACTTAAAAACTTATTTTAACAATTCATTTTGCTGGATTCTTCCAATTCATTAATCTTATAAATAAAGGATTTAATATAAAATAAAGGATCCAATATCTTAGTTTTCTAATTCCACATTTTATAACAAGTGTACGGTATTTTCCATTATTGCGCCATCAGTAAACAAGCATTGTGTGACAAAGAGCTTCGAGTTAAGCGGATTTCATGACGTCATAATCCGACAAGCAAATTCATTTATTTATAATCTTCCGACTCATTATTCTCGAGTCTTGGCATTTACCCATTAAGTTTAAAGCTGGTATGACGGAATGTATTCCTTGCTTGCATTTCATCCTGCAATTACGTTGTGTTTAGTTTACAAATAAATAAACGTTAACTCATCCCCCCACTACGAATTCGTGTGTCGCGGGTGGCATGGACAACACAAATTACACATCACAAACACTCACGACCTAACAACACAAATATCTGCCCCGGCCGGAAATCGAACACGGGACCTTTCCCTTCGCAAGCCGAGGCCACTAACTAAGCTACGGGGTTGTCTGGGTGGTGAAATAGCTGGTGTTGTGCTCGATCCACACTCCGCCTGAGTACGCCAGTACCTACACGTGAGTAGTAGGTACTTATTCTGTGGCCTGACTTAGAATGATTTTTCTTCTGAATCTTTTGTCACCTTGTACATTAGTAAGTATGCACAACCATCTTTCCTCTAGTAATGGATGGATGGCACTTACCTATATTTTTAATTGTTTAAGTAAATAGACGATAAAGAAAAGACAAGCAACGTAAGCAAACAGACAAAGAGCAGTCAGCAGACAACCGTCGCCCATCAACATTAGTAACTAACACTAAAAGCATCCGATACGTTGCTGCTGTGTGAAAAAATACGTTTATTCAAGCAACATCTTAGAAATATATTTCTAAAACAACCGCGATTAAAATCCCTAGCTAAGTCGAACTGTCGAAGTTTAATTTGCGTATTTTGCGTTCAGAAACTGTAATGTAATGAATTGCTCATTGTGTATTGAAAGGATTATGTTTCTGAACTCAGCACAATGGGCCTCGACATGGAAGGCAGCGTTCGGAATTTAAAATCGAGGTTGTGCCTTAAACATTATCTGTGGTATTTCGATTTTAAAAATACATCGTTACTTTATCTATAAAACTAATCTAAGATTTATAAAATCACTTTAACATTTAAAACTTAATATAACATAAAAATAAACATAAAGCTTCATAGATATTAAAATTGAACTTGAAACTAATTACCTCTAAATTTACGAATTATGTCCTCCATTATGTATCACATTTAATAATAAAAGTGACAAAACGTTTTTGTTCTTAAAAACTAGAGAATTTAACCCCATTTAACCTCCTGTCATTGTTACACAATATACAATGACGCGCCAAAAGTTTTCGCGCCAACTGCATACTTAGTTTCCCGCCGCGACGCGCGACGCTCTATTTTCAAACTAGTAGGTAAGCGTCTGGTGCTCCGATTAATTTGTCGGAACCACGTTGATGTTTGAGTTTGTGTGTTTATATTTATTTTTTACGATATAATGTTGATCAGATAGGTTTATCGCGTTCAGCGGTTAGAGGTAATTATAAAAGCGGCGCCTTGGAATATGAAATGAATTTAATTTCAATGCAGGTGTGGAAGTGGAAATAATATGAAACGATTCGTATTATTACCAACTTTTACTATAACACTGTAAGTGAGACTGGTGACAATGACATTATTATTATATAATATCATTGACTGGTGACATTTAATCCCCTTTTTAGTTTTTTGTTATATCCTTTGACTTTTACTTGAATATACGAAATATTTAAATTTAAGTTTTAGAATAAGGAGAAACTAAGTTCTCCTTTATTCCAGGAGACTGGTTGGGGCGAACTAGGTCTTCTCACTCTCTTTCCCATTCACTTTTCATGTGGCGTGAGATTCACTTTTAACTGAGGCAGATATTTTACGTCGCCCGTTAGTAGCCTAGTTGGTAGTAGACCTGTTTGCGAAGCGAGGAGTCTCTGGTTCGATTTCCGGCCGGGGCAGATATTGTTGTGGCAGATAAATGTTTGTTCTCGAGGTTGTAGTTCATAGGTTGACTCATCATCACGGGTCATGGGTTGGCCAATAGGCATTAAGTCTGCTCCTTGTAAACCTAGCTTAAGGTTGTTGCAATAAAGAATAAATGAATAAATAAATAGATGCTAAACCTGTGTTAATTGTGTTGTCCATGCCACCCGCGACACAGTGTAAGTGTGTTAGCATTTAGCGTTTTATTTAGCGTCATTTGATAATTGTATCATGATTAAAAATGGGCTGAAACCTATGATTTTTACCGAGTCGCTAATAGTGTACCAAATATACCACTATTCGTAGAAATCCCTAATGTAGGTACTTTGCACTAACGTTCGACCTATACTTGTTTTCTAGTTTAATTAATGCTCTTAGTATTAATTACCGAGCCATGATTGGTGCATAGAGCGCTTTGATGAAGCACTACAAAACAAAATAAAGAGTGGTATCGAGTTGGCGTCGATAATCCCGTCGGTGAAGATCGGGCGGAGGTGTGATACCTCCGGCGGGAGAAAGCGTGGTTTAAGTCAAGAGCATTTTACTGAGAGCATTTGAGATTTCAGTTTTGTATTTGTAAGTACCTACGTGTACCCTCTCCCTCTATTTTCGTCAATATGTCAATTATGTCTTTTGCGTTTCGCACATTGATGGTGGTAACCATGGGTGGTGACCATTGCCCATCAATTGGCCTGCTCAATGTCGACTTCTTAGAAATAAAGTTATATTAGCTCAACTTGTATTTCTTACTTAACCTCTGAACTTTTGGCAGTTTCATAGATTTAACTATCGTTGCAAAAAGCTCGGCAGGTTTCATTACACATGGATGTTAATATCACTTACGCCAATCACCGATCGTACAATTTGTCGGATCGAGTCACGAGAGATGGGCTTTAATAGCTTGATGGGATCAGATCGACTTAACCCGTTGAGTATTGGCTACTGTTACCACATCGTACCGTTTGCTGGGACACCTCTACACAAGATTAACAAAATTTGATAAAAACAAGTAAATATTGATAAAATATATATTTAACACGATTCATCTTACTTAGGGTGTAGGTAAGTTATTTTTGTAGTAATATTACTATGGGCCTATATGTATATCCTGAATATAATGATTTTTTATTATAAACTATTTCATTATTGAAAATAACTAAAAAAGCACAATTGGGTATGAATAAATACAACTATATATGTTACAACCTTAGAATCCCAGAATCCCAGGAACTTCACTAACCTATCCTGTTTCCCGCTGTAGGCATGGCCGCCCCAGCGAGTGGGATGTTTAAGCGGGATCGCTAATGTTTATACCTTTCTAATCAGGTATGGAGAATCCATAATTTGTAACGTGGCAAGGAGCCGTGTGATTAGCGCGTCACAAATGACTATCCGACATGTAAATGTGGCGTTGAAAATATTTGACGGGGCCGTAATCAACACACATTATGGATTTGTTACAACATTATATATAATTTGGGAGGCTTATCGCGCAGTTAGGCGTTGTTGGTCCAGACGAATGCTAATATCAATATTTAACAATGTTAAGGCGAGTGTATAATGCATTTATTTCAGTTTTTTAAGTTGTTCAAGGGAGTATTTTTCATGGTTTCTTTAACTTTAGTGAACAACTACGAAACTTTCGAACAGCCTTTCGTTCGAAGATGCTGGACATAGGCCTCTCCTAATTGGCGCCACTCCAACCAGTCCTGAGCCCTCTGAATCCAGCGTCTTCCCGCTACCTTCTTCAGCTCATCAGTCCACCTGGTCGGGGGCGACCAATGTCATTCGAGGATTTTCTACCCCACCGGTTGTCTGTCCCTCGAACGATGTGGCCTGCCCATTGCAACTTCAGCCAGCTTACTCTGAGGCTGAGATCTATAGACGATACTTAGCCTTAGCTCAGACTTTACTTAGGAATAACTTTGCAGGTGTATTGCATGTATTTAAACCAACAGTGGTATTATGACATTAGCGGTCTTACCTTATGCTGAGCACAGTCTCAGCGTGAAATGTCTATAAATACCAAATCGCAGTCTTTGCAAAGCAAAGTTTTTCGTATGTAAAGTCTGAGCTAAGACTAAGTATCGTCTATAGATCTCAGTCTGAGACCTCAACATTAAATACCTATAATTATTTACGCTGTTTCTTAAATTTAACATACCGGGGTTATTTCAAAAATCCATACATAAATGCAATCATATGTCTATAGGGCAGCAAAGGGACAGTCGGTTATAGTAATGTTTCAATCAGCCTGCTATCAATTCGCCCTTAAGCTCATAAATTTTGTCTGTATCTTATCGACATCGCTTGTTTGTAGGGTTGACGATACGTCTTCTACTTATTAACTAATTCAAATAAGTTAAATGGGATTGAATTAGAGTACCTACCCAATAGACGACTCTTGACGAGCAAGGCAGTTGTTTCTCATATAAGTTTTTGATGACGTTAGTCTATTCACATATTTAGTAGTACTTACTTACTTAGTACCTACTAAGTAGACTAAGTTTCATTCAATTTCGATAAAATGCAATGTGATGTTTGTGCTAACCTTTCTCCTCAGATATTTTCGTAAAAAAATGCATTTATTTTAAGTTAATATTTATCAATTTGCTTTTTACATCAATATTTTGCTTGACCTAAATTTGTTATAACGACTTATTAACGAAGAAATGGAACAGTTTTTATACATTAAAAAAAAATGCCTTTCAGCTGGCATAATATACCTAAATATCTAAAACATTTACAGAAAAAACATGTGTTTATATTGTATACCAAATATATTTGAATACTAGTGGACCCGCCCTCGCTTCGCTTCGGGAAACAATTCCCTTACTTAGTACGCACATTCGGAAATTGTTAGGCGTGAAACTGACATAACTTTTTTATTTCTCAACCGATTGAAATAAAACAAACACTAATTAACATAATTATGTTAAGTAAAGCTTACCACAATAAATTAGTGAAAACCGCACCCAAATTGGATAAACCGTTCCAGAGATTAGCGCGTACAAAACCACTGACAAATTCTAAGACCAACAGACAAAATTCTAAAAATAATGTTTTGGGTTCTGTTACGTTAATGAAGACCCCCAATAAAATACTATGTACAGACAGTGACAGATTTATTATTTTAGTATAGATTATAAATGTTTTTTTTATTATCTAAGTTAGATCGTGTCGCCAACCCTGAACACAGCTTAGATAACAATAGTATCCACTTAGGAAGTTATCTCTGAAGGGATCGGAGCCAGAGATTGTGACTGAAGTCATTTTAATTGTTATTTGGCGCATTTTAAACGAGATTATCGACTGTTAACTGGCTCTATGCGGGCCGCACTCGCTTAATGGCCTGTTCAGTTTAACAAAAAGTTAATCTAACTAAGTATTTTATTCTGGATCCAATTGATACATATTTTAATTACTTCATGCTTAAAATATCAAGAGATTATTTGAAGTTACCGGTCTGTGACCAATATAGCGTTTATCAAAGTAATAATAGGGCTGCTATTTAGAATTGTTATACATTGCTACTTCTGTGTGCTGTTTGGACTGTGTGTGTAATGTGAAAACTGAAGTGGAACGTTCACTAATTGAATTGAAAAATTTGACTTTTAATACAGGTTAAGCAGTGTCAGCCAAGTAGTTCGAACGTTAGAATCCCGAAACTGAGGGCCTGGGTTCGAATCTTGCACGCAGCTCTAATTTGCAAAATATATGAGCAAATTAGAAATTTAATATCACTTGCTTCGGTGTAAGGAAACATCGTGAGGAAACTAGTACACCTAAAAGTTCTACATAATGTTCTCAAAAGTGACGACTGCTTACAGAAGTAAAAACTCTAAACTTAAAAAAATAACTATATGTAAGCAGACCGCTGCCCATCGCAGTTCCGGCGCACGTCACAGCATGTTGCTGACGTCAACTCATAAGATATTCCCGTTTCAAAAATAGTCTAACACGCCTATAGTTTCAACATAAAAAACTTTCTACGTAAATATCACTGGCTGATTTTCATTGCCCTTCATCAAGTGCAGTCATTAGGTCGAATCAGCTCTATAATACTTTTACTGGGCGTGTTAACCAGCGGCCGGACACAGATATTTATTTTACAACGGTCGTAAACTGGCGGCCACTGACGGGTTACGACCGAGAATTGTCCTCGTTAATATTATGGCCTATAGAGTTCTTCTACAGCCTAAAGTACTAGCGATTAATCTGTACTCAAATCACATCGCAGTGAAATGGCATCACAGTCCTCATACGTACTAGCGAACTAACCAACTTACGTTCTAACAACGTTTGCTAACTGACTATCCTAATCTCGATTTGAGTCTTGTTGTGTCGGTCACAGTCGTCATGGGCGGCAGCAGAGAGGTGATGATGCATGCTTAAAAATGTATATAAAGACGATGTAGACGATGTTATTGAACAAAGTCCCCCATTCCCTCTGGTTCCAATACGATTCTATGATAGGTATACAATATTTTTATAGCATTATTAACAAGTGTAGCGCGTGTTTACGAGTCCTTACAGATATTTACAGCCGTCGTAAACCGACGCGACTGCGAGCCGAGAGTTGCGAGCGCTGAACCGAATGTCGTACATCACTTGGTTAAGTTATCCTGATTGTGATGAGCTTTAAATCGAGAGTATTGCTGTTTGGAGTATGTTCGAGTATTGTTTTACCGCGTCGAAAACACTACCCGCTGCAAGGGCACGGTCTCTCATTAATTTAGAATTTAATCCCTTAAGTCCCACTAGGGGTTAAAACAGTCACGGGTTAGCTAAACGACTGTTAAAAAAAATGCAATTTAAAATATGCTTTTCAATAATTTCAGGCTTGAACTTTACGTTGCACCGGTACGCGGGCGAGTTCTTTTGAGTTCCCGAAAGCTATCGAATAGGGTACAAAGGAGAAAATAGAAAGGGAGATCTTCCTGTAGGCTAGGTGATCATGCCTGGGAAGCGGATGTGTTCTGATTGTTCATGTTCTGAGTTTCAATGTTGCTTGCAACTTAGAAAACTTCGATAGCGTGATTCAGGTTTGACGTCACTGTGTTACGTATCCATTTCATAGTGTAATGTCGCCATAGAGTTAGCATTACCACACAAGGATTGCAGCTAAACTGATAGGCATATAGTTTATAAATTAGAAGGTAAACTGCGAGAAATACGTAATTCGATTTCGACATTATGATATATTAGGTATATCCCGTACAGTTAAGCCTGGTTAATTAAACCGTCAAAATATAGTTTATAATTTAATAAGACCAATACGAATTAAGTATTAGAATTCTCTATAAAATGTAACTATCGACAGTATCCAACGCCGCTGATCTTTAGCAATATTGTAACACAAAGCGCATTGACTCTAATGAGCTAATTGAAGGTATGACTCTCAAGTACCTATGCTAATATTTATTACTTACTCATGTATGAAGTAACCGGTTACAATATTCAGAGTTAACACAAACAGCAATATTTACCAGGTGTAGCCATAAAAATCAAGCCTTAATTCATAATTACTTTCAAAACGAACTACTCTAACATCCATCATCACGATGGTTAGGTTCATTAGAACGCATTATATTAATATATTCATGTGTTTTCACTAACGTGGTCATGCCGATTCAAAAGCTGGCAATAAACTTAATGAATGTTGTAACACGTAAGGCTGTTTACGCACCTGCCAACATGAAGTTACCTTATTGTTGCCTTGCATGCAGAAAACGTTTGAGCTGATGTAGATCTGTGGGTTTTAAGCGTAGGATCTTAGTTATATTGTACCCAGAATCGAACAACTAAGAATACAATATTTCTAGATAGAAAATGTAGGAGTCAGTATTTAATTCTAAATTATTCATCAACCCAACAATGCGTCCTTTCCTGTGAAAGAACTTGTATAATATGTCAAAGAAAATAAGAAAGCTTCGATTGCATAAAAATAAAAATAAAATATGACGTGTGAGGTATGAACCAGTTTCGTGATAACGTAATCCTTAGTGCGCCAACAGATTTCAGCTTACGCCACTGTTTTTTACAAAACTTTGTTATTTATTGTGCCAAGTCGACTTCAAGTGCGGGCGATTATCGCGAGCCTTAAAGAAGCGTGTAGCTCCTCTGCAGCTGCCCTAAGCGACAGCCGTCCGTAATTTTCTGGTGTAAATACCTTTGAATGGCGAAAGGCGCTGTAAAACGAACATCGTTAGGGATTTCTATTCATTATTTGTTAAACGCCGTCAATCGGTTAACAAGGGAAGAGCCGAACCGGTCGAGCTACGTATTAATGTGTTTAATACCTTTCTAATTTAAATTTGGTTGCAGTGGAGTCGCGTATCTACGTTGCTACGAGTATGTTAGTTGTGCGGTGTAGTTATTACATTTATCTGTAAATCGTATGAATAACTACTCTTTAATTCGTCATTGAGATTGATATGATAAGTACTGGATGGACGTTGTTGTAATTTTTTGATGTTGTGAGCGACGGTCCGACGGTGACCACTTACTTACTTACTTAATTATTTTATTTACTATTATACACCGGATTGCAAATTATTACTTTAATCACTGAATAGTTAATTATTCCGTGACTTTAATCATTAATTTGTGGAAGGTACTCGAAAGTCAAGTCAGTATCAAGGAGGGTGCAAGCAGAATGTAGGTTGTCAGGAAACCTCCCCACTTTATAAGAGGGTTCATGAATATTCAAGAGGGTGCTAGAAAGATCTTGATAAGACCTGAATACATGCTGGATGCGTTTAGCTGCCAACACTACACTTTACGACAGCACCCCTAGTCGGTACTATGCACCTACTAAACGGAGAAAATTTATATATTTCCTTTCACGTTTAATATAATAAGTTTAAAACCAGTGACAAATGAAAAAATGCCCTCGCATCGCTACGGGGACCTATCTATAACTTAATACGCACACCAGAAAATTGTTCAGACGGGATTTTTTAGTCTGACACATTGACTTATATGGTCTGACATAATCTTTTTTGATTTGTAAACCGATTGAAATAAAAGTACTTAATATTAACCCAAGCTTGAAGCTCACATTGGTGAAAACTTCCAATACTATTTTTTTTCATATCCCTTCCATGTACACTTGTACAGATATCGATAAATTAAATTTATGATATGTATGATGTCATTATTATGATAATTTCGGCAGTCGGAGCATGCAAGCAACCTGTGTGTTGCACCATCACACCAACCCCAGGGGTCCAGTAACGTAGACCGCTCCGGCCACTATCCGAGCAATGTTTCGGCGGCTTCACTCCTCACTCAAGCACTGCTGTCATCTATACATATAATAAATCTCTAACTGATCGCTGTCTGTAAATGGAAAATATACGAAAAACCCTATTAAAATCCTTTATCATCGCAATCACCGACTGAATGATTTCGATGGACATAACTAAAATTCGACCGGACCGCAGCTACATATCTGTTCAAATAAGACGGACTTTTGCCGCACGGTTGTTGCCGACCATGAGCCGGACTGCTGCCGTGCGGCTGCCGTGCGACTGCAGTCCGGGTCCAACCGTCTAAATTGAAAGCGCCCTTAGTGTTTATTTTATTTCAATCAGTTCATAAATAAAAAAGTTCAGATGTCAGTTTAAAGAATCACGCCTAACAATTTACGAACTTGGGCACTAAGGGACAGGTTTCCCCAAGCGAGGGCGGGTTTACTACATAGTTACAAAATGTATTTGTTGTAGGTGTAGTATCGCTTACATCGGGAGAGAAAATATAATTTATAATAACTTTTACCAATCGACGTGAACACATGACTTGTCGAAGTTCCTCCCACGCTGATCGGTAAACGATCGGCGCAATTGATTAAAAAATTAACAATTAAAAACACTTCTAATTTCTAAAAGAGAAATTTAATAAGTATTGATTCAGGTTCTTTACGGAATTCCAAAGTTGGTAACTTATAAGTGCTTATTCTTATTCGTGTAGGAGAAATAATAGGTGTTTAGACGACCCTAGTGCCCAGCCCTAGAACCTAGCTTTGAATTGATTTATACAGTTTATACTTCGACTGAAGATCACTTACACAGGGTTCGTACCTGATGATGATGTTATAAAATGCTCTAGTGTTATCGTAGACCCTGTAATTGCTGCTTTTATAGGTGGTAGAGCGTATGGAATTCGCCCGCCACGGTACCTATACCTATACTTATAAAGACCATAATAATGAACTGTATTTTAAGCAAATAAATGAATATGGATATACCCATTTCTATACCGTGTACTTTGACGACCCCGTACCTATTGGTAGTGGCCTTGCCTACGAAGCGAAGCGAGGGGTCTCGGGTTCGATTCGGGTTGGCTTAACGACTGCTACCAAATGGTAACAACCGGGACCGACGGCTTTACGTGCCCTCCGAAGCACGGAAGCGCTCAAGAAATGTTGCCACTAGCGGTCACCCATCCAACTACCGACCGCGCCCGCTGTTGCTTAACTTTGTCGATCACTTAAGATTGACGCAAGCCGCCGGGCTATGAGCGCTTCACTTACTTGGTGGCAACTACCATCCTCGTAGCCAGACTGGCTAGCTACCACGACCTTGCTCGAGTCAGCCGCCCAGCGACTCGCCTGTTTCAGCTGGGGACTTGATGCCAGTATCTTCTTTCCTACCTCTTTATCTTTTAGCCGGCAACGCATCGGTCACACCGTTGGTGTTCCTGGTGTCCACGAACGACGGTGACCACTTACCATCAGGTGGCTCGTCTGTTCGTTCGTCAGCTTTTAACATAATAAAGTGACAGTCACTCCCAAGTCCTTTAATATTGGCGGTGTGAATGCAAGTGGAGGTTGTGGTTATTTATCGATGGGTCCTACGTATAAGGGCCAAAATGCAAAATGACAACTTTACAGGAGAGGCTTTCAAAGTTTAAACTTGCTGTAACTTAAGATTGATAAAACCGAAATTTATGAAACTTTGCTTGTTTACTAAGACAATTGTCCTACTTATATATACTGCACCATTTTATATATATATTAAACAGTTTTTTTTTTACTGCATATTGGCCCTTTTACGTTAGTTTTTGTTAAAATTATTTGTATTTTAAAACACCATAAAAGGGCCAATGTGTCAAATTGGCCAATATACGTGTATTATGCCAAGTTGCATAATATAAGTATTTTTAAATATTTTTGAATTAATTATAAATTTACTAAATTCTGACTTCTACTAAACTTAGCACGATACTTGGATGCCATCTTTCAGTTATTAATCTAAATTGTAACGCTAAAACACAGTAACGAGATTTTGTTTTATCACAGCGCGGGCGTTGCTCCGTCTGACGTATAAGTGTCAAACTAGCCGATTGGCCCAAATAATAAAAAAAACGCGCGGGAAGTCCCCGCGTATAAGTCTCAAATTACTCTTTGGACCTTATACGTTTCAATCCACGCTACATATGCCGTTATACTTTAATAGAAAGTCGTGTTTCCATGCAGTTTTTCTTTTTTTTAAAAAGCTCACACGATTAATCATATCGATAGGATGCGTTTATCATAAAAAAGTCAAAATCGTCAAATTGTTAGTTTGGCCCTTATACGTAGGACCCATCGTTATAGACATCATTATAAATATAGCTCCTTCTAAGCTACTCACGTGCTGCCATGAGACAGCGAAGGCTGTGAACATTTATTTGAAATTTTCATTAATTACTTCACCCAATATGGAGGAATCACGACATCAGTACATTCCAACGTTAAAGACCATAAGGCCCCAGAAGATACATTTAATTTTAAACTTAATTTGTCGAGACATAAAGTCGTGAATTCTGTGGTCATGAGTTTGATTAGAGTACGGATAGTACACAAGTATAATTATAATTAGAGAAGGAGCGTCGAGTGTTGTGCAACAGTTCTGTGGGCTTCGACTTATCATTGGCGTACAATACGTGGTGTTATTATTTATCGATAAATCACAGGTGTTCTCGATATTCCATCTAATATAGCGGGTAATGTTTTGTTGCAGTAACGGAATTTTGTCAGTATTAACTGTTATATACAAGAGCTTATACGGTCACTAACTACCGTGCCGTGCGGACTAAAGATCAGCGTGCAGGGGCACTGCAGTACCCCGAAATGAATCACTAGGGTATTGCGCAAGGTAGCCCCTGCTCAGGGAATTATAATGTATGTGTACTGCTCTGCAGTCTATCTATATAAAGGCATTTACTCATTTATTTATTAATATTTAATCAGGTACCTGGATCGTTGGTTAATTCACACGGCGCAGATTTCCTTCCATAAAGGGTTAATGTTGCTGCATACCTGAAACAAACAGAAGTTTTTGATTTAAAAAAAAACCAAGAGATACACGATTATTAACTGCTGGATTATCCTATAGGTACTAGAAATGATAATATACGTAAGAGTATTGGTAGATTATCAGTAATAAGCAACCCCATAAAAATTAAAAAAAAAACGCAAGTTTTATTGCATGATCACTATCTAAGTATCTATGCAAGTACTACCAACTTTCCTATAATACATAGATATATGTAAATTAAAACTAGTCAAAACTACTCACTTGAATTGCATAAAGCAATTTGCATAAATGTAAAAAAATGGTAGAGGTCGAAATGGTCTGAATACATAAGATTAAGATTTAACAGACACACCAGCAGAATACACATTTATGAGAACTCTTTGGTGAACCGCTCGAAATAAGGGCACAGGCATAATGTTTCTTCACTAAACCTGTTGTTGTCTGATGTAAAGGCCCTAGGATTCAAACTTTCAGTAAATGGTTAAGCTTGAAATCACTGCTCTGCAGAAACAAACACCAGCCGACGGATCACGGGACGGAAATTGATCTGACCGGAAGAGTAACCAAATACCTATTAATTGCTCGCAACGCGAAACCTATGCCGCAAGAAATACAAGTGGACGTTATGCAAGAAAGAAAGGACACTTTCATCTGATCTCCAATGACCTGGGACCGTACAATCGGTCACAGGTAAGAACATGGTACCATGCACGTGACAGGACAAGGACTGCTCTTGCGGGTTACGTCTCTAAAGAATAAGAAATATATTATGTATAAATAATGGTTGTTAAATACGAGTACATAACTCGAGGGGGAATTTTATTTTTATTAGCTTAGCTGATTATTATTAGGATATAGATTATTCATGGTAGCGATACACTTGAAGCTTTCAACTCTTTTACTTTACAGCCACTTATCATCAGTGACTTATTAGACGTAAAAAATTCTTCATTTTTAGTTTGGGTCCATTTGCATGAAGTGAGTTTAGCCATGAATTTCAATAGTATCGCAGGTGTTTCAGAAAGTGGGACAAAGCCTTAGTGCTACAATGAAAGTCGCTTGGTGCTATTACCGGGTTGGTCGCCCAACAGGTTGTTGTAGTGTGTATAAAGCTATACTATAAGTTTATCACAATTGAGGAATTGTCTAGACAACACGCCTTTTAAATTACCCAAACACGCACAAAGTTCTATATTGGGACACTGCCAGGAGTCCCTAAACATCCATTTAAAATATGAGATCACTATCCTGTGGCTGTCGAAATAATTGAATTTTCTTGCAGAGGTTACCTACACTTTTCTTTTTTTATTGCCTAAGAGACTGATGAGTATGCAGGCGGGCGGTACCATCTGGTGGTAAGTGATCACCTTCGGCTATGGACATGGGCAATACCAAAGAAGTTGCCAATGCTTCGCCGGACCTGAAGGAGAACTCTTAATGCCTTAATTGAAAAACCTCGTGTCACAGCGCATCGGAAAGACCTCAGAAGGAAGCTCACTCCAAAGCTTGCGTTGGCAGAAATGATCGTGAAAATTGAACTGTGTGATTAATTCTGCCAACAGAGATATCCTCGTATGTATAACACATGTCCTCCAGGTTACGTTACGCTACAAAGTCACCAGCGTGCAATAAACTCGTAGCATACAATAAAGATTGCAATCATGTTATATATTGCAGCTCTCAAGCGGAGGCTGTTAAGCACTCCGTCACGTCATCCCGATGCGGACTGATAACGGAACTGCCACGTGGGAGCGTGTGGTGTGCATTACGTACGTGTGCTAGAGCTTACTTTATCTTACACATTTTTTATATTAAGACTAAATATGACCTGTGTGATAAATATGACCTATGGTGCAATGGTTACCATACCGGACCGCCGGCGCCGGCGCCGTTCAAAGTGTCCTATTCCTAACCTACTCCTGAGTTTGATTCCCAGCGAGGCGGAAATTGGAATAGTTATTTTAGTAACCTATTTTATCTAGAAGTAGATTAAAATAGCCGGTAAATAGAATTTACTGTAAATAATTTGATAGGTATTTTTCATAACTTGGTGAAGGAAAATGTTTTAATGCAACATTATTACTACAGTTATAATCTGACCTAAAGCGAATAAGATCGAACGTATAAAAGCAAAGGAGCATCGCTCTCGAAGTCTCGAAGTTTAACTTAAAATATACTTTAAAATTAAAAATGTTGCCACTTTACTTAAGTCGTACTCGGTAACCGCGGGCCGATAACATCACGTTGTCAGTTGTCACGCCGCGATACGGATTGCGCGTCCGTCCGACCAAATAACTGTACAGTTTCGCAGTTTCAACACATCGCACTTTATCGTGCAACAAATCTTTATACCCGACATTTTATTCGTAAGTCTTCTTGGTTACTTCGTTGCGATGTCCGTAAAATTCAATGTTTGAAAATTTGCGGACATCCCTGATTGTAATTCAAGAAAATCTTCACGAGATTTAAAATTTGTAATATTCAATGTTTGCAAATGAAGAGACAAACCAGATTTTAATTGTTAATAATATGAAGAGCAATACTAGCACGTTCCGGCCAGGAAAGAAGAACTCTTGTTGATGTTAATCATTGGGCACCAGCATTGTAAAACGCCCTATGACCGAGCAGGAGTGCAATCGAAAATAAACCGCATTAGTTGCTCTGTAGACCTTGACTACAGCTTATACCGAAGAGGGTGTAGGTTGCTGTATAGATCCTGTAGCAGTTGCACCTGTATAGTCCTATCGAATCACCTCATTCCTTCTAGAATCGGTGATGAAGTACGTGTACGGTTCCAGTGTCGGAAGGGTAGAAGAGATAATTCGCGGACCCCCCAAATTTTTCTTGGCCGGCCACATATAATTATGCCTAACTACTTACCAACAGCACGTTCGTTTGCACGTTCGTCTTTTACATAAAGAGAAGTTATCGGACCTGTCAATGCATGGTCAATTTATACCCGGTGAGTAATATATCCGTTTCATATTGCTGCACAAATATATTCAACAGACTTCCATTAAATCTTATTTTAATAACGCGCACAGATGAATATGCATATCAAATTGTCACTTAGGCAATGGTTGCCCGATGTGTCCAGATTGAAATTAACGGCTCCCTGCAATATCAATTAAAAGGGGCTTATTCACAAATGCGAATAAACCCATACATAATTTAATGCGAAGCAAGGCAAATCGAGTGCCAAAACGAATTTCATTTAAACCTTTCATTGCTCCGGAAACGTAAATGGGCTTTGGACCTTATGGCTCGGGAGATAAAGTGTCAAATGTAATCGTAATTAGAAATGTACTGCCCTAAAAGGCGGAGTGACAGGTGGTAGGTCGATGGTAGCTTACTGTTACGCTGACAGCAGTACGAATTTAATGGAAAGGAAACCGTATCATAATCGCGTCCCCAATCCTTAAATAATTTATGAAGCGACGAGGTTGAGTCAACTTGGCTGATGAATATAGGGCAGTGGAGCCCTTGGGCAGTGTGAAGTACTCCGGGTATAGCACCGAGCGGACGTTCATGAATTTACTTAGTACCTACGTATGAAGTTATTAATGACTAGCACCGGTAGACATCGCTACTCAAGGACATCTGCAACCTGAAAAACGTCATCGACGAATTATTAACCAAAATAATTATATGAAAATGTTGACCTTTAATTGACAATCAGTTAATAGACTGGACCAATAAAAAAATTACCACCTCATAACAGCGTAATTTTACTGAGTAGGTACTATACTGAAGGACTGACGCTATTTGATCATTCGTAAATCTTCAAATATAATGGCACATCTTTCATATTACATGCTAGTCCCGATTTGAGACTTGTTCTAGATCGGTCACGGTCCTACGACGATGTTAGTAAAGTCAGTTGTCTTCCTATTAATAAATTATAAAATACATATTTTGTTGATAGTTGATAGTTGACGATGCGAGGGGTCCCATGACGATTCCCGGCCGGGGAGGTGAAATAATTATGTGAAACATGTTTGTTCTCGTGTTCTAGCTGTTTGCTTCTGGCAACCAATAATCATCAAATAGTAGAACCAACTAAATCTAAGTAAATTACTGATTTAATTATTCTGATCGCGCTATGTCAAAGGTACTTCAACTAGTTTAATACGCAAAAACATAACCGAGCCCAGTTTATTGACTTGTTATATTAACTGGAATGGTTCCAACGCCGAGATTGGGAATGAATTAATTTTCACATAAACTATATGGATTATTCGAATGCTGTCATCATAAAGCATAAAATATAAGACGAACGGAGGTTTAATGCGAAACGGTGACCAGCTTACCGTCAATACTGTGATAGCTAAACATGATGTTATTCTAAATACTAAGGTTTAAATGTCTGTTTGTCGTTTCATAAGTAGGATGTATAGTTATGAACTTTCGTCTATACAGTATTACCGTTTTATGACCGGGTATTTATTTCTTACACATAAGAGACGAAATTTGCTTGAACCTGATATTGAGAGTAAGTGACTTGATAATAATTTTCGCATTAAAGTTATCAACATTAGGAATAGTACTGCCGTAGCCATAAGTCACATTTTGAATGGATTAAAATTGTATAAATCGTAATAGTCTTAGTAGTTGTAAGAGTCTGGTTCTAAGGCGACAGAAATGTTGCTACCCTTGTGGAATAAGATGTTCGTCTCTAAAAAGCGTAACCGGACAACTAATTAAGTTAGTAAAAGTCTACTCTTTTTTTTCTAGTACTCAGAGCAATAAGTTTTCACGTTTTCAGGTATTTGTATTTGCATATTCCAACCGTAATACATAGAATAGAATCATTTTCGTCCTTGGACATTTCTATGAATGTTTAAATAAAATTGCAAGTGCACTTACAAGTTACATGGAGACATATCTTAATATCATCTTTCCGCTAAACATTTCACAGAAGTGATGAGGCAAGTTTTGCGAACTGCGGAGCAAGAACCATGAGGACATCTCATCTCGCCATGTTCGGAATGAGATACGGTCGAAATAGAACAAAGGCACTCCGTTGAATACATAGTTAGCGTGTTGTATTACTGTTGGAACTCGATGGATGTACTCGTAGTTAAGGCCAATTGCCTTGTGAAATTTTTACTGACAAATATTCTCTCATTGTGTTTTTGAGACAATCAAAATGCAAAAGGTTTATCAGCAAATAGTAAGTTTAAGGAACTTTGCGAATTTAAGTTGTACAACTTGCCATAAACTTCGTCATTACAGCTTGATCGTGTGATGATCCTGTACTGTAATGTAATGACGAGGATCGGACACGATTCCGATACGGCTAACGAACTTTTTATACAATACCGATTTTAAAATCGGGTAATTTATGTGGGGTGGGCGAGGGGCGAGGTGATGCTATAATAACGCATTTTCCATACTTTGTCGGCTTTTCCTCCATCCAACATCACACCACTATAGATTAATCTAAATTTTTACATTATGCCGGAAAGTAAGGTACTTTTGGGGTCTCCTCTCATTCACTTCGAAAATTAAAGCGAATTAAAAACGAAACCAAAGATCCTTTTTATACCCTATTCCATAGGCATTCCATAAAGTCCAGCTTTAGCACTTAGTATCCACGTTTATAAATAAGCTGCAAGGTGGTTAGGACCATAAAAAAAAGAGTAACTCACTCGCAATTTCAGTTCGATCGAGAACTCACGGTGACGTCCATCTTTCATTTATCGGTCAATCTAGTCGCCGTATGAAAACATAACACAAACATGCGTCCATCTGTCGGCGCACGTCAGCCACAATCATTACAAGGTCGAATGTTCTTCATCACTACAATTACTGGTCAGCTGCAAGCTTGTTGCAATGTGCGAGCTCCAAGCTGAGATTCATACACCTGATTATCAACCTTATTAACAACAAACACGCAACAAAATCTTCTATTTTACACGAATATATTGTGTTGTCCGTTTGATAGCGACTCTGTTTTCCGGTTTCGTTTGCTGATGAGATAGTTATTTAGGTGACAGTTAAAATATTTTAGCGAGTTATTTTTCTATGCCAGTTGATAAATTGACGACCCGTAGCCTAGTTGGTAGTGGCCCTGCTTGCGAAACGTGGGGTCCAGGGTTGGAGTCCCGGGTAAAGCAGATATTCTCGTGTCTCGGGTGTGTCGTCAATGCCCCCCGCGACACAGCGAGTCCTAGTGCGGGGGTATAATGTAATATCGTTTATTTTCTTATTTTATTTTCTTAGCAAAAACTAAACATTTTAACTGCACCGAATATTGATTCGACTTAGCCTATTGTTGTATTGTTAGCAATTCAACTTGTCCACGAAGTGGTCTGCCTTAGTATACTGATGTAACCTTATTGGGATCCTGCCTGCAAAACACAGAGTGCGAGATTCGATTCCAAACAGGAGACACCAAACTGATAAAGAAATATCACAGCGACGAATATCATGTATAATTTTTAATTTAATATATTCTATAGTTGTAAGTTATTGTGACACCAAACAATAAATTTATCTTGAATGGTACACATAACATCTTTATAATCACGCGTGGGCGTAACGCCTCTCCAATTTGTCTCTATTTGTAAATTTTACGTGTTACTTCCATTAGATTCTAATTAATAGCACCTTCTTTACAAGTGATTTAGGACAGCTCATTTCAAACATAACAGTTAATTTTGTTGTTATGATTTCTATGTTGTTATGGAAGTGGTCTATAGATATCTACTAAAGTGCATATTGTTGTTAAAATAATTAGCAAATGATAGAAATTGTACAAGGCACCGTGGAGGGCGGTGGTAATCTCAAAGAACAGTAACTCAAAGGAACAAATTGCCAAAAAGTCGGAAGTGGTACAAGTTGCGCACAAACACAATTTGACAATAGAAATTGCGATTGAATTTTTTTATCTTAGAACATCCGAAGCCCTCCGACGAGACAGAACTGATAATGAACAGGAATATTCCGCTAACGAGATAAGGACCGCTGAGCTTCAGAGGACACCTTTGATAATTTGGCAGCTATCCGACGTCAAAGAATATTTTAGTATTATAAGATATTAATGATAAAGAACAATATACATTTGATGTTTCTTAGTACAGAAATAGACAGTGATCCTCTTTAAACCTGTAATACTTGTACAAATAAATATTGACCTATTCGAAATCATATTTTTTTATGTCCACCGTCACCCGTCACATCAGCTACAAATGCAGCACTGACACGTTATTTAGTAGGAAAGTGTTTTCATACTGTAAACGTAGGAATATATTCCACTTCTCGAACAAATCTACTCCCAAAGGCACTTGTATTGCAGTGATTACTTTATACTTGCTAATGATGAATTATTCGTGTATCATAAAGGAATGTATTCAAGTAATGACTACTTTTCTGGATAGTTACCGGAAAGTTTACAACGCAAAGTCATTAAAATTTTATTCGCTGTATTACATGTTAACATTCTCGCTAACACGACCGACGTGTCAGAATCATTATGGATGTCATCGGTTGTGTGTATTATTGAAATTCTAAAATCAAAATCACTTCATCATGTGGATACTTCAATTTACTTATGCACGTCACTTTCTGGCTCTACAGCCACAAAAGGTGCTTTTACTTGGAGAAGAATCGGTGAAAGAAACTTAGCAAGCACATCGTTTAAACTATAGGTAACATAAGGTGAGTTCACAAGAGATCCCAGAAGATCCAATATGCTTATGGGATGTCCATACGCGGTGGATGACTGGCCAATAGGTTTGAGCGGACGAGACTTATGGTTACATAGCAGACAATTATCCAAGTCGAAGGCTGGTTAATTCCACCATCGACGACTAACGGACCAGCGTGATGGAGTACGAGTAATGAGATGCCTTGCATATCAAAATAACATCTGTTGTAAACAGAAAAGCGATTAGCAAGCCAGCCTGGAGCTTTGTGACTAATAGAGTCCTAGCCAAGTATCTCCACCACTGGGGCACCACGTAGCTTTGTCTCTGATCTGAGATAACCATTCACAACTACATCAACCTGCACAGGAGCAGCGCGGTAGGGACCTGGTATGTTATGAGGGGATACCTGTGCCCAGTCACGAATTTAAGAAACCAAAAGCGTCAACAATGATCGTCGACTGTTCAAATCGGACTAAAGGTAAAACCATAGAATCGTTCACTGGCAGCATTGGCAATGCCCTCGTTAGCCGGACTCACTCGCAGGTATCAAATCAGTCGGAGCCGCAACGTGAGTGCTCTCTCCACAATCGGTCCGTCTGTGTGCGCGCATCTGTTCCCAACCCCAAGTCTGGTACGCTCTGCTGGCTTCAAGTAGATGTCAATAACTGAAACGCGGATTGAAATGATGTTCCAACGCCCCCGCTACCCCGGCCTCCCCTTTGTAACGCTCTGCGGTTATTTTAATGAACTTCGCCTCAGTTACTACTATTTAGGGATAAGGCTGATTTTTGTTCAGGGTAAAAGGATCTACCTTTTCATACGTCATTGTTAACAGTAACTCGCGACGTGACTTCGTGTGAGTATTTTTACAGTTAGATTTGTTAAAAAATAATGAATGAACACAGTCGTAATCAAGCACTGGGATTTCCTGTGTCCCGGACGGCACGGACAATACGAATAACACATCACTAACACCCACGACCCGAGAACAAACATTTATCTATCACATTTGCCCAGGCCGGGAATCGACCGCGGGACCCCTTGCTTTGCAGGCAGCGTCACTACTAGGCTATGGGGTAGAGTATATACGATACTAGTTACGATACGATACTAGAGTATATACGAATAGACCCCGTCTCGACCCCCCCGTAAATCTCTAGATTTTATCATTATCATCATCATCGTCTATTTAGGTAGATGGTTCATTGTCGATGTTCTTATCATAATAAAAATATTCAGATGGACTTCGATTTATTAATATTAAAATAAATTAATAACTCTCAAATTATTCTACATGATTATAATTCATCATCATCATTACACATTGAACGTCAGTTAACGCCAGTGAATGAATGAATGATCCGACTAAATACGCCTGATGGCAGCAATTCTACAATTAATGACGTCTAAATACGGGACTGTTGACAGCCCTACAGAAAAGCTAACAATAAAGATACGGATACATTGTTGCAGCGGCGCGGCCGCTCGTTAGGGTAGGAGCACTTAACGAGGAACTACGGAATGCCGTTAAATGTTATTACTTGCTACAATACAAATATTAAAGTGTCACAGCCTCACAACACATCGTGACGATCAGTACTTTAGACTTTAGGTTTGTGCGGACAACTTATGTCACACAGTGACGTCACGTTAAACCTGAATCACGCTATCGAAGTTTTCTAAACCACTCGCATACGCATAGATACTAGTTCCGAATATAAACAATTGAAACACGGTTGCTCCTCAGGCATAATAACCTAGCCCGGTGGGAGGTTTCCCTTTGCTAAAGTTCTTAATCATCATAATCGGTAAATAATCATTAATACGAACGTATCTGAAAGTTCTAAGGCCATCCGAAGTCCTTCAAGGTCACTGTTATCTGAAAACAAATCCGACCACCTACCAAGTGACTGAAGTAATCCGTAGGTAGGGTTGGCCATGAGCGATGCCCTGTATTTGATAAACAGTAATTTTCGAACGGCAAAACTATTTTTGTTTAATTTAAAATTAGAACTAAAATATCTATAGTAATTTAATTACGCTAAACGGTTTTTTTTTTGTTTGAAGGTATAAGGTTGACTGGCACTTCCAGGGATGGAAGTGCCAGTCAACCTTCCAGGGATGGAAGTGCCAGTCGTTTTCGAAAGATTATTTTTGGGTATGATAGCCACATTGATGAGCTAGAATTTTTAAACAGCCTTAAATATTGATTTTACGAGATGAAACTTTGAAGGGAAGTTACAAGTATTATTATAAAGAGTAACAGGAAGGTTCTATAAAATTATAATTGTTACATTGATTAATGTAACAAATTACAAAGTGTAATTAGCGTTAGTTACACAATATCGCGTACTACGGAAGGCACCGTGTAATCTGCACGATAATCGACTTTGTCTAGCCACTACTGACTGTATTATAAAATATTATAGTACATACTATAAAATAAACGCCGTAATTGTCAACAATTAAAACAACATTGAAAACTGATCGCGACTGGAGATAATTTGTGTTTTACCCGAAGGCACTTGCATTGTAAACACAATAATATAATATCTAACGCATTCGGATCTAGACACGAACATAGCCTAATTGATCTAATATTTCATTGAAGGTTTTGGGTTTCGGAAGGCATTGCAGAATTGCACAAGCAATTAATTATACAGCTCCGTCCGTCATGTTTTAGCTGTTTACTGTTCAACAGACGATGTCAAATCGCTTGCAGAGCGCGAGGACTTTAATTTTGCTTGCGTCAAAATGTTGCTCAAATGAAAATTAAATGTACACATAAGGTACTTTCTTTTGTTATTTTTGCAGTGAAAACTCCTTTAGTATCGTTGTGATTTGGAAGTCGATGAAACGGAAATGATGCGCAAATGAAACGAAACGGAAACGGAAGAGTCAAAATGGTGGCTTACGTAAGCAAAGCAAAACATCAATATTCAATACCAAGGTTTCACTTCTAGCACGTGTGAAATACACACATTTTGATTTTTTTCCTCTTTTCTTGGCCGAAATATCGGTTACGCCTTTCATCCTGGTGCCCATAGGCAACAGTGACTATTTATCAACAGGTGTCGCGCTTATCGGCTAAAAATAAAATAAAATAAGTATACCTACAGTTATTTTTAATCTTCCGTATATCATAATAATAAAAGAAATTAATCACATGATACGTATTACTTGAAGCGTATTACATGCTACGTGTAATTCACGTCTGGACAATAATTTCCTTCCATGTCAGCGGTCATAATAATCGTAACACTACGCTCTACAAACGCGCTTCGACGCGGGCACAGGCCATAAAATCCTGTTCGCGTCAAAAATTCGCGGTGATGCTATTGTTAAGGTGCTTCCTCGCTAGAAGCATTCGCCTGTGATGTAACAATTTAAATCTAGTATTGTTTTCTGATCTTGTCCCTATTGTGGAAATATTCAAACGATTACGTTAATTTTTACGGTATTAATTATAATATTAAATTTTCTTTCATTTTAATTTTTTTACGTTAATTATTTATTAATTGATTGATTGTTTTATGAAAAACTTATTTTCAAATCAAATAACTAGATTTTCTTGATATGAGATATTTCTCACTGTCCTTCGTATTAGCATAATTAAAACCGAGAGCTAGCAATCAATTAGACTCAGATATCACCTGCAAGTAAATAGTATCCTACTCTGCAGACTAATGTGATTATTTAATTGTTTACAATTACTCATATTTACAAATCCGCGCGTGATCTCAAAGATTATATTCCACGCCGTTGGTTGCCACAGATTCTGATGCAAGATCTGATTTATAGTCTTCGTCATGACATTATTATGGTGTTGCATAACTAGTCCCCTGATGAATGTCATATCGTGCCTTTTGCGGTAGTTGTAGCCCGTCTATTTGGTAATATCCAGACATTCTCTGATCATCATCTGATGTCGCGACGGTTAAATCTAAGAGGCAAGGGGATCGACCACATGACAAGTGTAATATAGAATGGACATCGCCTACAAGGCTTCAACGCTGTATTCCTGGTGAAAAACAGTCCCTAACAGTCTTCTGGATCTGTGACACTGCATTTCATGGTTTACTTTACAAGGGTGGTCTACCACCACCCAGGCAGCTAGAAAACGCGACTACCATAGAGATTCAATAGGGTGGTAAACTTTAGGATGCTAGTGAATAGACACAAAACGTCCACGGTAATAACTAACAACATTATGCTTGGTGTCAGGAATTAATTTAAAACTATATTAAAATGCCTCATACGAGGTTCTAGGTCACAAATTTTTTTACTTACTTATTGCATTCTTCCTTCCAGGATAATAAGTACATTTTATTGAATTTTATCTCAACTGTAATCAATTAAACCCTAGGCGTGAAGTATAATGATAAAAAATCAATCGAACTGGGTGGTCCATGGTAATTGTAGAACATTTGGAATAGCTACCAACATAAATCAATAGCACTATTATTATTACCCGCGTACACCAGGCGGTGGTTGTACCTTTAATAATCCTCGGTTCAAGATCATCGCGTGAAAGGATTTTTTAGACTTGCCTCAAAGAAAAATAGTCTGAATGACACCTCTCAACTCAGCTTTTAACTTTACGCCCCACGTTTAAAGTTGAAATTTTAATAACGAAAGCAAAGTTGACAAATCATCACAGACACGAGTGTATGCCAATGATATTATGCGTAGACACGCGTACGAACCGCGTCCTACGGCTGTTTACTGACGTTTTCGAGCGATTAGAAACGCACCTTATCGCTGACGAATAAAACAGAATTTCGAAAAGCGAGTGTCCAGCGCGTCTTCATATTGGAAACTCAAAAGCAAAATACTGATTCGATTCCAGAAAACGTATACGTATATCAACTTTGTTGCTAAGCACAATAGAGTTGTAATTAGAATGGAGGCATTCATTAAGGGGTAGTGACCTGTTTGCTCGTTGCTTTTGTACGGCGGGTGATAATCCGCGAGCCGCGTGCGTGCGCGCGACGTCAAACGGACATGCCCTTAAAGCGGCGTGGCGCAGATTAAAAATAAACACTTTTTTTAATGAATAAAAGGCGACAGATGACATGAATTCTTGCGGTAATGCCGCGATGTAGAATGCGAGAATTACCGGTGGAAGATTAAAACGAGTGCATATTTTTTAAAGCTTTATAAATGACACGGGCTATGGCTTAACGTGTTCGCTTACGTGCTGACATCGAGTTATGCGTGTATAAATTTATTTACTTTTTTGTGTTCTATATTGGTGTGATTTATGGTACAAAAAATTCAAATTAGTGTTGCGGTTACTGTAACGTAATTTTAATTCTCAATGCAAAATTATCATTTGTCATTTTATACTTACATTTACTTTTATCAAATAAAGAGGAATATCAGTATTGTATACTTACTCTGTATTTCAATAAAACACCGTATTAAAATAGTCGTTGTTAGAAATGATGTGGACATTATTCAAAAGATTAGTTAATTCGACTAATGGCACACCGTTACTTTTAAGTACCTATCAGAGTCCATTAGACAAGCTAATGTTCCCAACCGAAAACAAAACAAGTCAATCTATTAGGAGCTTGTATTTGAATATTCGGCTTCATCTAATATAACTTAAACGGCGGGCCATAGACAAGAGGATGTTCCATCCATCACCGTCATACGCCATCATTTGTGCCGGGCCGCCAGCCGCCGGCCGGCATACTGCTCGCAGCAATCCCCGTATTGGATCCCGGGCCCGTTGACTAATGGCCCCGCCATCGTCCAAACTGATTTATTAAATAAAATTAACGTCCTCGTGATAAACGAGCTTCTTAAACGCAAATTCTCTCGCAAATCGAACTCGACGTTAATAAAAACAACGAAGAAACTTAACGCGAGCGCAATCCTGCTACAAAGGAAACGATTCCTTTCCTTTCAAGTTAATCCTGCTTTTGATAGTTACTCTGCTTACAATACGAACACGTAATTTTCTGCCGGAGCAACACAAAATCTCTACAAAAGTTATTCAAATTGTATTTGTAGACATAAATAAAAAATATTGTTTTCACGCACGATCTGAGTCGCGGGGAATATAAATCAACATTGCAATACAAACTCGCCGGCCGTAAACTCTGGGGCGTTCGCTAATAAAACCGAGGGTGCACCCCGAAGCGGCGAGATGGATACAATAAATAAATGCCATAATTAACAGTATTCATACATCAAATTACTCCACCGGCCCGCAAATTTGAGTAAGCGACACAATAAGGCAACACAATGGTGAATAGAATACGCTCGAATTATATGCTTTTGACATTTGGGGGCGGCCATTTTGTATTGTCGTGGACAAAATGGCAGAGGTCAGTTACAGCGAGGGTGGCTCGTGGCGGATGTTAGAAGCATCTGTGCGACTTTATTGCACTTAATTGTACCCAGTTTTACGGGCGACCAAATTGACGGAATTACCAGTAATTGAAGCCCAATTTTTCACTGCTCCGTTTATTGCATAATATGATTATTTCAATTTCTTAAATTAAAATAGTATACTTAGGTATCCCTTTTTAAAAAGAATGTACGCATAGTAGGATTGTGACATTAATATTATTATGAAGAAATATTTACTTCGGAAAGAGTAGGTAGATTGATATATTCCATTCGCATGTCGGAACGGACCGCACATTTTTTATTTCTGTTCATTTATAAGTCAAATGAAATTAAGAAGAAATCCTTCAATACTTTATTCTATAACAATACCATAAAAGGTTTCCCATTATTCAAGAGTTCGTGCACACTATAATTGTTTAGAAAATTCAATATGTCGATGAACTCCTGTAACATTAAAGGAACATCGATATACATACATACGATTGATTTCCACGAACACCAACTCCGATCAATAACTCTTACTAACAAATTCTGGTGTTAAAAATCAGGGCTCGAAGTGTTCTATACAAATTACGCTACACACTCATAGCACTGGATTCCTTGTTTCGTGGGTGTTATGGAACTTATGGACAATACACACAGCCAGACCGAGAGTAAAAATTTAAACTCATCGTTAAAATTTCCGCCTCGCTTGGATTCGACCCGACTTGGATTGGAACGGCGATCCGGCATGACAACCATTGCGCCATACGGGTGGTCGAATAAAATAATAATGAGGTCATTACATCATTAACGTCCTCATGTTCCACCAACAGAACCTCGCTACGCCTACGAGGCGCTGGGTGACGGCCATGTAAAAGGTGTGCTGTGATATGACTTTCATTTAATGTTTTAAGCAAATTGGTACTAATAATTATCTAAGCCAAAATTATTATATGAATACCTAATAATAAATTCTCAAATTTTATTTCCTTACTAGCTAACGGTGCTACCTGATCTTAGCTACTAACATTATTCCAATTTCAATCTCTTAACGCCCAAAAACAAACAATTAACTATCACATACTGCTTCGGACCTCGCTTCGGAGACAGAGTTACAAACAACTTGTACTGGCACGTAGTAGTTTTGATAAATCAATAACTAATAAACTAACATTGATGATTATGACTGACTCAACTCAAGTAAGATGTTGGTAGCTAGCCAGCCGGGTTACAGGGAAAGATAACACCTCAACGCTAAAGACACCTCAAAGATCAACTACCTACCTCATATAACATGCTGTGTAATATTCACATATCCTTTGTAGTATTGCCGGCGGGTAATTAAGCTTTATGTCCAAGAAGTTGACAAATAAACGCAGCAAGTTTCCGAGCCAAGTTCCACACCAACAATAGAGCTCCGTCGCGCACTAGTTCCCGCCGTGCCGAACTTGGCGCGCCAGCTTCCGCGCCGAATAATTATCATTGCAATCCGGTGCAGTACAATTCTTTAAGTCCTTTGGCAATTGCGACTTTTTGAACTGTCATCCGGAATTTTTCTACTTACAATTGTGGGATTGTTTTAAAATTAATAATTGTCGGTATTTCGTGTTTTATTATCTTTTCTGTTTAGTATTAGATTACTTAGATCAGATCTCACCTCAAAATTAGAGTAGGTTTACGTTAAATTGTTAAGTGGGAAAAAGGCCCAACCCATCGCAATAATAATCTTTTATATAAGTGTTAATAATTAATAAATGATAAAATATTAAACTACTTTATTTCAAGAAACAAATATTCGATTTATATTTCAATTTAATATGTTATTTTCCTGTACCTAGTTGTATCTAATCAACTAAAAATTTACTATTACCTAGAGTTCATTTAAATATTATTTTCAAGCCCTGAGATACTTATCAATATATATAATAAATCCGTAACTGATCCCTGTCTGTACATGGAAGATAAAGGAGAAAAACTTCTACTGGAGGGCCTTTATTAACGTAAGAGCACCTAAAACAATGATTTTTAGAATTTTTGTCTGTATGTGTGTCTGTTTGCGGATTTGCTATTATTAATAAATTATTTGAGAGATAAAGCACTTATAAAAATAAAAATCCTATACCAGCATGTAGAGTAGATACTTAATTTAACTCCTTAGAGAAGTCTATAAATAACGCGTAACGCGGCATCACAGTAGACAATATTTGTAGTAAATACTCCGCTGACGTTTTTATTTCGTCACCTAATTATAGTTACGCGTTGCCCATAGTGGGCGTTCGGCAGCGTGCGGCAACCCGAAACATGCGGCAATGTACCACCACGTGCGGCAACGTGCGACATAGTGCGACAACGTGCGGCAACGTGCAGCGGCGTGCGACACACGGCAGCCGGAAGACCGCGGCCGTTATGAAATACTGGCGTTTGTTTACTGACTCCCGTTCCAATATCACTCGTAAATCTCTCCTGAATGTTGCTATTATAAGTCCAGGTTGAAATGTAACGTCCCGTCCACACTGGCATCTGTGAGTTTTAGACTTACGGTTTTACCGGAATCCTGTGACGTACCTGGAACAAATTGAAATTCAAAACTTAAAAAGATTTCGAAATAACGAACAACAGAATAAGGGCGCGTTTATATGACACGATAGCCTCCACGCGGCCGTCGCGCGACAGCGCGCTCGCCTCCTGGTGCATAGCAAATTAAACTTTATTGACTAGTCCACAACGTAAAAATTCTTAGCAGTTACCTAACTGCGCGTCCGTCGCGCATCCGCCGCGTGGCCGCCGCTCTCTCGATCCTGCAAGTCTTGGTTGAAATCGTGGATGCAGACGCACCCACCTCTAATGTTCAAAATTGAAAAACAATTTGCATATTATTGGTTTCTTTACGTGTCGGGACAAAAAATATTAATTCTAACGTGTATAGTGAGGCTCCGGCGTGTGACCGCGTCCTTACCGCCAGTTTATTTGTGCCGCAAACGATCGCGTTACGATTTATGACGTGTTTTGTAACTCTGTCGTTAAACGTTTTTCATGTGACGCTCAAAGGATTGCGCATATTTGTACCTAGTTTAATTCTGACACGGAATCGGTCTGTGGTGGGGCCAGCGACACAGAAATAAGGTACACAAGAATGAATTAGTCCGCCTGTACCAACGAGAAAATCTTACTTATTGCTGCTAAATTTTCATGCGGTTTTCACTAATAGATAACTTTGAGTGATTCGCGCGGGAACTTTAGTATGAGAATGAATGAATAGGTAGGTATTACCTATTGAATGAATGAACATTTTTATTTTCGGTAATCGTAGTTACATATTTGTTCACAATACATCTTTACGTACGGGCATGTGATGAGACGAGAGGAAACGCGTGTGACGAGAAGAGTGATATAATATGAATGTGGAGGGACGAAGGGGACGAGGCGGCCAAAGAAAATATGGACGGTCTGTGTGGGTTGTGATGATATGAGATAAGGGAGTCAGCGTATAGAAGTGACGGCCAATAGGGAAGAAAGGAAGACAAAAACATTGCGCTGCCCCCAAATAAATTTGGGAGATGGGCAGGAAGATGATGATTTAAATAGACTCACAATAAGATATAACGTGTATTTCACTCATTCATTCTCATGTTCACTAATTTTACACCAAGACGAAAAGGTAACAATTGCGATGTTTAATTTTTGGAACGAAGTTCCTTATCGCGCGTTGTGAAAGGGGGCTAGACGGAAAAAATTGTTACGAAAAGTTGTCACGACACTTTTTGCTATAATAAGCTATTGTAAGCCGTGCGGCGTGCGCATGTTTTATATTATTAGTATAACATATATAATACTTATATATATATATATATATATATATATATATATATATATATATATATATATGTGCATTTATATGTATACATAATCTAAATATTATATTTTTTTTTACAATTTCTTCACTAATTAATCGAAAGAAACTTCGTTCCATCCGGGTGTCCCTTGACACCTCTCAAGTTTCTTCTTTTTTTATTACGAAATCTGCCTTCTCTCGCAGGAGTCTACCTCACCAAATCAATGGAATTTCCACGTGCAAGTCAATAAAAATGTTGCGATATTCAACCACTCAATACCATAATCGTAATGTCCCGCGAAGACCGTGGGGTGTGGACCCGTGGGCGTGGGCGAAACGACCGTCAAAACAAATATCGACAAAGCGTTCGTGCTGTCAACGCGCACCGAACACCGACATTCGCAGTAACGACCCTTCGGAAATAAAATAAAAAAACAAATAAACACATAAAACTGGTAGAACAAACAAATCGGACGGTAACAGCGCCTTCATACCGTACGACACGATATAGTTGCCAATCGATAACTAATCGAATGTCTTACGATATGTCCTGTTCTATTCTATTGATCTGATTTAAAATACATAGGTATTTGAGCAAAGTTAAACAAATTAGCATTTCATGATTGTCGTACATAGTTAACATTTAATGGTAGTCAGATTTCATGGTAGTAGTCAACATAATACATGAAGTTCATAGTAGGTAATGTATTATGATCTTCTTACCGTAGTAAATTTAAAAGTTAACTAATTAACGATATAAGTCATGTGTCAACATATTTTCATGTTATCTATTCTTGCCCTTCAAACATAAATAACTACACATTTAGACCAAATGTTATGCCTATAGTAAACATGGAAAAAGGGGAGCCAGTAAAAATGTGTGGACTCAGCCTATATGAGCAGTAACGTTAAGTGATATGTAATTTGAAAGTTTTCTTTCTGCACCTTTTACTATGGCCGGCGGTAAGTTTTGTACTTCTATGGGAAAAAGTTAACCAAAATTCCTTTTAAACCACAATCCTGATTTTCTAAAAAACACGTCAAACAATGTCAATCTTGCCATCAATAAATAAAAATATATTCAAATTTAAAACTCCTTTACTGAAAAACTGTAATGACACGATAAGTCGTATAATGTAAATACGACTTTATGTTAAAAAAAGGGAGAAGAAACGCTGAGTGGGCGGCCGGGACCTCCTTAAATCAATTATATTGTCACATTAACATTAACGATGTCAATCTTACAAAAACTCGGACATTTACCATAAACACAAACGATTATCGCATTTAAATCCGACACAATAAGCGCCACAATCCGTAGTTCGCGTCGCGCCTCACAAAAGGACATTTCTGTGAAGAGTCTTCCATACAAACAAATGAATGAGTTATAACTTCCGCGGGGAACGAAATTGAAATTAATGAAAAGAGTTTGGTCTATTGAAGTAATGGAAGTAGGTAGGCACTCGTAGTTCGGTTTCAGAACTACGGACAATGGCGGTGATGTTATTGAAAAGCTGTCGTGCGCGGTTCGAGTTAGTCCAGTACATTTCAAATTAAAGATCTCTGAATCCCAATCAGTCGTTACTTTTTGAGGCTTCAATTAATAACAAGGTATTTTTATAACCTTTTATAGCCTTTTAACGTATGTAGGTGACCAGAACGACGCACAGTGGGACGAAAATCAGCTTTCATAGACATAGGAATGTTAATTCTTAAATATCGCTGTTTCTGTTGGATATGGCTTTTGTTTACAGTAACTAAGCCTACATATGTAAAAAAAAGTAATTGGGCATTTATGCGAATGATTTATATTGTTTTCGAGAAAAAATTGTATAGAGCTTTCTTGAAAAATCCGATTTTCTACGGACCTGCAAGTCAAACCGTAATATCCTTCTAGGGAGTGTTACTACTAATTATTTGTAATTTTTTGACATATCACATACAACGGTTACAGCTGCAGAATTTTTTTTAAAAATCGTTAAGTATAATGTACATTTTTTATTTAGTTTAAAGCTTAATTTTTCGGCATCCACTCTAAATATTCTCTAAATGAGTGATAAAAATTGTGTATTATCATTTTGTAAGAGCATGCAACCCAGACACGTTGTAGAGTTAATAAGTTATGAGAAGTGAGGGCAGTAAATAATTATACTTTTGTTCATTTATAAATATCATATATTTATTGTTGCTAGCTTATTAAATTATTTAAATGAGCTTAAATATCAAATACTATGACAAAAAATATC
This sequence comes from Ochlodes sylvanus, assembly GCA_905404295.2. NCBI lineage: Eukaryota > Metazoa > Arthropoda > Insecta > Lepidoptera > Hesperiidae > Ochlodes > Ochlodes sylvanus. The sequence goes on from FR990136.1 coordinate 12,464,485, forward strand.
AAAAACACTTGATTAAAAAAATGAAAAAATGTATACTATATAACATTTTCCTATATAATATTCAAATAAAAATAAAGAACTATTAATAAAAAATTAAACTCTCCTACTACACACTACTTATGTATGATAATACTATACAAAACAATACAAGAAATAAATAAATAAAAATGTCTATTTATCTCTACAAACAAGGCCTCTTAAAGACTAGAGTTACAAAAGAAAAAAATAACATTACTAACTAAAGTTTGTGGGAGGGGAGCTGATGCAAGTCAACAGACCCCATGTTTTGTGATCAGAAAAATTTGTACAGGGCAATAAAAAATTTCCTTAAATGATAAAAAAATGTATAAAAAATAAAATAAAAATACAACAAGCACTTATCTACTAATTAATCAAAATCGCTTTCATCTGATCCCAATTCAGAATCAGGTTCCAAATTGGACATATCTACAACTTCAAATGGAGATTCTGGAAACTTGATCAATTCTAAAGTTTCAGCGAAGAAATCCTTACCTTTCTTAGTTTCCAATTTCGGTCTTTGAGAAGAGATTAATGGATCAGACGAAAGAATCAGCATATTTAATATATCGGCATTTGAAGCTTGCCTGGACATTTTTCGCGAATTATGTTCCCGAAATCTCCTAAAGTCTTTGTTGCGGGCCTCTGAGGCTTCTTCTGAAAGCTTACCTATCGGAACAATGTTATTATTGGCGATTATGTCTGCACCATGTATCAGCAGCTTATGAACGGTCGATGACATATGGTACCAATCATATAACTCCACGTATCTTTCTGCAGTTTTACGTGCATATTCTTTAAATTTCATTAGCTCAATTACCTCTCCAGATGTTATTGCTTGAAGAATAACAGCAAATCTTCTGACTAGCTCTTCATCCAACCCAGTGATGGCTGCAGTTATATCGGGGAACTCGAAGAACCTTCTTGCTGTATTCCCGTCATTTGTTGTCCCTGAGCCTTGTTTCACAATATCAATCAATAGATTGAGTTCATCTTTGAATTTATTTTGAATTATTCTTTTTCGATTCTCTAGCAAATCCTTGTGCTCTTGTCCTCGTGCAGCCCACTTTTTGAAGTCCAGTCTGTATGCAATATGTAAAAGGCATTCCATCGTATTTATACGAGCGTGTAACGATGATAGTCCAAATTCGTATACATCACTGTTCACTGTTTTTGACGTTGCAATATCCAAGCGGTTCATCTCTGTAGGCTTAGCTAAGCAGAGATAACACGATGCATTCGATCTGGCTTCCGAAAGATACGTACAAATTTTAGCATCAATCATTGTCATCTTAAGTTGATGGCTCACCTTGTTTCTGTTGCAATCAGTGGGGATAAGCAACTTAATTTCGTCGTCCATTTGCTTTTTGTGACTGATGACCACTTCTTCACTTTCCTTAATAAATGTGAACTGCACTGGACGACAATATAACGCTGAGCATGGCTTGGGATTCAACCACAAAATTTCGTCTCCATCAGTCAGGCTTAATGGCACCAAGGACGTCATAAATATGCTTGAATCTTCTTGTTGTCCATCCATTTTCTGTTTATAACGACTTTGGTTCGAAGCACCATCAAAGCCCCACTTGGATATTAACTTTAAGTCCTTATTTTGCACACTTTCAGGAAGACTTTCCAGGATCCTCTTCACTGTGATGTCAAGCAATGCTTGAAGCGTAATTCTTGCTGATGAATCCGTTACAGTCACTGATTGCTTACTAGGGTAACACTGTTTTTTTACTTGCTGTACTTTATAATATGACGGATAAATGTCAGTTGCACCCTCTCGGATGGTAGTCTCTCTCAGCGTCATATATTGCCACTTTGACAATTTCAGCGAAAGAAGCAATCCTAGTGCTTTTTCTGGAGTAAAGATAACTTTTTTAACTGGTTTGTTAATCATTTCGTTAAATTTTGTTGCTGCTTCTGGATTCTTCAACATATATTCGATAACAGATGCGATATCTTCACGACCTTCTTCCTTTAAAAGAACTGCAGCGGAATATGCCAATTCATTTGGATTTTCATTTTTGTGATCATCAGACCTTCTCTTCTTTTGTTTGCTTCCAAGATCTTCAAATGCTTTCCTTGATGTTTTTGTCATTGTCCCAATAGATGATGTCGATGGTCCTGGACAGATTGAAAGTGCACTAGGTCCTGGCTGTTCTTCTTCACTGGATTGTGGCATGACCATACTGATTGGCACGCAACTTGGCCAATCGACATTAGACTGAAGCCAATTTTCGTACTGCTTTCTGAATGTATCCAGAATGCGGTGAGATTTCTGCCATCTTTGTGATGCAGCACGTGTGAATCTTCGACAAAATTCCTTAAGTGTCACCCGATCTTCGTCCGAAATGCTATCACCAAGTCGATTTACAACTGCACTAAACAATACTTCATAATCGAATGAAGTACCTTCCCTTCTCAGCACAACAAACAAGTCTAAATTGGTACGCAGACTTTCCATTTTAAATATTTCACAGTTCGGGATTACGATTTAATGTTAACAGCACAAAAGTTTGAAATAAACTGAATTATGTGTTAAAAATATTGTTCATTTATAGTTGTTATAGGACTGATTTTAAATGATTAGCAAATTGACGATTTCTTAATTACTCTCTTTAATAATAGTTAATTAGTGCTCATATCTTTACTTCTTTATTATTACTAGAATTCATTCCTAATTAGCCAATCACTTTTCAGAATAACCTACCTAATTACCTAATCACTTTTCAGAATAAAATAACAATAACAATTTTTTTTGGTATGTTCTATTAGAAAATATAATTGTTTACTTAGTTAATATCACTTATTCACACCAGAAAGGTAATAAAATGTAATTAGTACTTAGTGTTTAAAAAACTCAATGCAATAAAATTAAATAAAAAAAGGATCACACATATCGATTTTTAAAAAAAATTCTGCAGAAGTAACCGTTGTATGTGATATGTCAAAAAATTACAAATAATTAGTAGTAACACTCCCTAGAAGGATATTACGGTTTGACTTGCAGGTCCGTAGAAAATCGGATTTTTCAAGAAAGCTCCATACAATTTTTTCTCGAAAACAATATAAATCATTCGCATAAATGCCCAATTACTTTTTTTTACATATGTAGGCTTAGTTACTGTAAACAAAAGCCATATCCAACAAAAACAGCGATATTTATGAATTAACATTCCTATGTCTATGAAAGCTGATTTTCGTCCCACTGTGCGACGTCCTAACCAGAATACTACATTAAAAAAAATTTACGCTGCGAAAAGTAAACTAGAAACTGCGCAGATAAATTCCATAAACTTCATTTGTTGTACGTTTTAATTAATAATGTTTTTGTATACCTCTCCATATTCTTTCGCTGAAAATCGCTGTCTAACGGTAAACTCGCCTTGTGTACTTTACCTAATGTAAGCTGATGTCAATTATTGATCTAATCTGATTCTTGCTTGCTGATTCAGAGTAATTCTGGTATATTATGAAATCGAATATAATTTGTAAGTAGTTTATTTCACAAAATTTCCAAGGTCTATGAACACATAATAAATTAACAGCTTATTTTATATGGCTATAATTATATTTACATATCAATTCATATCATTCTATCTACATATCATTCATTGTAATTTAATTTAAATTTCACGACGTACTCGTAATGTGCTTATAAGGAGTAGAGAATAACGGATTTCTCCGGAATGTAAACGACAGAATGCCTATGCAATTGTAGAAGAAAAGTGTTTTTCTCTAACCTTAGGAACTTTCAAACTACATTCTTTGGCTCTCCGTATACAGCCAGGCCATGAATATCCATAATGCTGTACACATGTACATGGCAAGTCGATCCCAGTGCGTTGCCATTCCCGGCCACATAATTGAGACGTTCGGATGCCATTGTGCCTATAATTACACTAAACACTGATGCTAAGGGACTCCAACGCGAATGCTGTGGCTTGCTGGTATATTAACTTAAAACAAATGCTCGACTCCAGGTTTTATTCGTGTTCAAGGGCACGGTAAACAATATATGAGGCAATAAGGGATCTCGGTGCCTGTCTACTGGTAGACTGACTGGCTCTGGAGCAGCAGCAGTAACACAAGACGTTACATTAAAAGCTAAGTCAAGACATTTATTATAGGTGCACACATTTTGACGATCCGTGCCTGCAAAGCGAGGGGTCCCGGGTTCGATTCCCGGCCGGGGCAGATGTTTATATGACAGATAAATGTTTGTTATCGGGTCCAAGCCATCCGAGGTCTAGAGAATCCTACTGCGGGGGTATGAGTGTGTTAGCGCTTATTGGAACGAAGTTCTTTATTTAGTGTTAACAAAGAAATTTGGGTGAGGATTTACAAATAAAGAGTGTACAAATAAGTAGGTAAGAAGTAATCGTAAAAGTATGTAAAATAAATAAAGTAATTAATAAATTACACACCCCTATGAGAACATTACGGAGAGCTTCTCGGTGTACAGGTTTCCTCACAATGTCTTTCTTCACTGAAGCAACTGAAGTGAAGCACAGCAATGCATGTGTGTAAATACGTCCAGTGAAGAGTGACAAAAAGGAATGGGTGTAGTGATAATAGGTAGTTGCATAGTCCGGGAAATGATCCTAAAAATGGATCGGAACCCACGTGCTGTCAGTGCGAGCGCGCTCACATTCGCAACGAGCTATTCAAGTCGAGCTGTCTTGGATCATTAGCGGATAAACACGTCAGCTGGCCGTAGGTTAGGTAAGGTACAGAATAGCGTCCGCTCTGAAGGTCTCTCAGTGCCGTCCGTAATGTTTAGAACTTCATCGGTATTTCATACCTTATTCTTATTCTGTCACAATCATTAGTAACTGGTTAGCGTTGCTTTATTCTTATTTAATTTTCCATCTTTATATGGTTTTGTATGGGCAATGATTACCTACTTGGATATAACATAAAGATTATTTGGATAAAAACATACACAGTTATGATTTTGTTTTAAACATATAAGAGATACTAAAAAAATGGTTGCCTGTAAAGTCGGTTTTACGGGCGAAGATTTTACGTGACAACGTCTTTTTCTCGGTAGAATATTTATTGATATGAATATAATTAAATTGCGCAATAGGAACAAGGAATTGAATGAAAATAAGAATTGCACAAATTTTAACTATAGAAATATATTTTGTTTACTAAAACATTGTACATGTAAACTTAAACTTAACGCGCCGATTCAATGCGCCTAATTCTCTAGTGCTGCGCGCGCGACAGACCGATCATAGTTGAGTGGGAGAGAGACGCAAGGCATTCGGCGGGCCTCTCTCTCGTTCGGTGACTCATCGTAACGTTACCGAGCGTTACTATTTTTCATAAGTGACTCCCAGCTAACCTAATTTAAGACGTTGTCACGTCAAAATATATTTTATTTTCAGCTATGAGCCTTTATTATCAAAACAGATTTTAGGACGAATATTTTCCGATCTAACATTCAAAGGAAATCATACTTCAATACCCATATGAACTTCAAGTAGTAGGTACCTATAGTATTTATTAGGCGTAGGTTACACCTATTCTCAATAACCACACACTAGATAAAGTATATTGTAGCAAAACCCATTTCCTTTATAGAATAGACAATAGCAATAGAAAAAAGTTAATTTCTTTTAAGGTTTTACAATTTTGATTACATTTTAAGAACATTCTTTTAACTAAATAAACAACCTGTACCAAATTATTTTTCGCTGGTACCAGGATAACCAGCTCTTTCTTATGATGAATTTACTTTTTATAATAAATTATTTCCCCAAAATGTCAACAGGCAGTTGATATTTGGCAACAGTCACAGTACCAAGTATCACAATCGCCTGTTGCTTCTATCCCATGTTTGTTCTTTGGCAAAGTGGTCCAGGGTGTCGTGGTGCCGTCGAGGTACAAAAACAAACAGACGGCGATATCTATTGTAGACCGCACTCCAGCTAAGAATACACTGCGTTTAGTTTAAATCTAAATAATTACTGATTGAGTTGAGTGCTACTTTAAATAAATATGAAATAAATATTACTTTAATTTTTTTCAACAACGTTCCAAAAAAGTGAAACATTTTCACTAACACTTTTTATAATCTGTAAGATACAAAAATATAAAACAAAACCTGAGAAGCATGTAACCAACCAGTACACGTCGCCAAATAAATAACACGTCCCTGTAACTGGTTTCTACGTATCGAATTTCCGTCGCGGGACAATCTAGTCGCCGTATAAACAGTATATAACCGTATTTATGCGCCCATCCCGGGACAGTAGGTTGACTGCGTGCCAAGTCGGTTGTGGAGATAAGTCCGGCAAACACGCGGTTGTAAATAAAATGTTATCTACGTTTTTGGAAGGCGAATTAGTGCATTCCTCGGTGCTTCCAGTCTGTAGAGACGCGTTTGAAGCATTCGTGTGATTACGACGAAATATTTTTGTTTGTGACTTGTTATAAGTTATGCAAGTAGCATTGTCCAATGGGACAATCCAAGCTACTTTAAGTTGCTACTGAGTTCGGTAGTGTGAAGTGTGCGTACGTGTGTGTGTTACTCTCCTAAGGAGTTAGGAGAGGTCAATGAAAATTATACCTATCAAATATTGGGGCGTTGACCCAACGAGCTATTTTTGGCTGTGTTGACCCTATTAAACTTTATTTAGGCCGTACCGTACGGTCAACAATACTGCTGACCCAATCCCGTCGGACCAAGGTGTCGCATGTCCTAAGAGGCGGCAGAAGCAGCCCCTCCTACTTGATGGTAGGCTTTATTCATCTATATACAAATAAATAAAATTGGAGTGTCTGTTTGTAATATTAAAATAACCGCTTTTTACTAAATGCATATGGATGTATACACGGTGCATATACCAAAATAACCTTTATTACAATTTTTGTCGGTCTGTCTGTTTGAGCTTATCTCTGGAACTGCTGGACCGATTTTGACGGGAATTTCACTAGCAGATTGCTGATGTCATAAGGAGTAACTTAGGCTACTTTTATTTTAGATTTTTTTGTGTAATTCCACGTGGACGAAGTCGTGGGCAAGGCTCGTTATTATTATTATGAAATCATTAATATTATTACTAGTATATGAAGCTTGCATCCAGCTACGACTAGCTTGCGTCAGTCGATAAAAAAAATTAAACAATTTGATCTAAATTAGCTTACATACGCATCGTTTTAAAAACTTAAAAATAGTCAAAATCCCAATCTCAGTTGGCTAATCATCCGAAACAGCTGTTAGTGTCGATGCGTCAACATAACAGTTTTATCTAAGTTTTCGTCTGTATAAAAAACGTATCGTCAGCCATTTTACTCACTTAACTTTTTGTTGTTTTACTGTTGCGGTTTTGTTAAAAGGTGGTCGATCTTTTCTTTTCGTCTGAGGGACATCTAATTTCGCAGAGAACGATGCTAAAGCGACGCTGCTCAAATGAGCCGATTCATCTCAATCGCTCAGAAGAAGCAGTTCACCTGCTACCTCACTTAAACAGGAACAAACAAAGACTTTTAAATGTATATTCAGTATCTACACTGGTGACTTACTCAGGGAAATCAAGTTTTAGCCAGTAGCATAAACACCAAAAGATGCTATTAATATTGTCACAGCCGTGGGTAGGGATGGGAAGAAATAAGGCCGGCTTCAATAGATGATGTTTTATTTTCACTGTAAAAGGGTAACACACGCGACACGGTACTATACACTTTACTTCCCTTCACACTTCACTTCACACTCGCGACACTGTACTGTGAAACGGCACTTCACTATTCCTATTTCTTCTTCCCACTGGCGCGCTTCCCGACTCGCTACCAAGACTCGACTGACTCTGCCTTGGCCGGAATCGCCTTATATACCACCAATTTCAATCATTCCGAATTCAAAAGTAATTTTTTAATTTATCATCAAAAACATTTTAGAAATTCTATTTTTAAATTTTCTTTTTCTTTTATTTTATTTTATTTTTAATTTACGCGACAATATCACATTCGTCGGAATTAATCGGAACAAAAATATGATTCTCCTAAACACCACGAGGTTCCATAACAGTGAGTCCACTGCAGCGTATTCAGGTAGGTCCTCAGCCTCACTTTAATGGTAATCTTTTGACAACACTGACAACAGAAAGGAATATGGACGAGACAATAGAGATATGTTCAGGTAATAAAAACTCGTAGACAAGGTTTTTGTTGGAGCATTGTGGTTTTTGCGAGGCCATTAGACGAGTGATATAGGACAATTTATTGCCATTCAAACCGGTGTCCGGCGAAAATACGATAACTGTATCGGCGTTTAAATGTCGTGTAACTGCCTCATAATGGACCTGTACTGATAATGTTACCATAGTATGCATTCTCGCTTAACTGAACTGCTCGGCTCCTAAAAATTGAGCAGTGGGTGATCTAATTGCAGAGGCTAACGTTAATTTTAAGTTGCTCATCTGATTCCTTACCATTTGAAACTCCTCTTTAAATCCTTAGAATATGAATGATCATTAATTCAAGCTCGCAATTTAGAATCACTTGCCAGTATCAACTACATGTTAGCAGTGGAGAACTTTCGTTTTGACTGAAACCAGTTCATTGTTACAGCATTATTCTCAGATTTGATTAAACCACCTGCTTCGCAAACAGCGGGAGAGCCCTGTATGGTGGTCAGTAAAATCTTGCTAATGAAGTCGCTAGCGAAATAAAAATGAAATCACACAATCTAAGGTATGTTTGATAACTTTGAAGTCTTTTATCCATTTTCTCACGACAAACATTTCAAATATTTCTGCCGTTACCTTAAAAGGCATGTTCGCCCGAAGCCCGGCGCTTCCGCACTGTTATTCTAACTCAGTAATGCCTTATGCAGTCAGTAAGTGTAACAACGAGGCTTCGATACATTGCACTTCGGTAAACAATACAATGATAGCATTGTCTACAATTATAACTAGAATCCTAGATGTATCGGCTTTTGACTAAGTAATAACAATGGAAAATACTAATATGATCGGATGACGCCTCGCTTACTTTATTTAAATCCTGCATTGCTTTTTGCTTGGTATACATAATATTATGGATATATGGGTGGAGCTCCATCTCAACCATGCCAAGCCATATCATCTGAACTGATGATTAATATAATTAAAATACATGAGATGTGGCAGTCACGTCTCTTGTGCGAACTTGTAAGTGACTGCTATCCAATGACAGGGAATCCTATTGTGGGACTATGAGAGTGTAACATTATAACCCGTGAGGTTATCATCAGTAATGTCGTATTAAATTTCAGGAGTTAACTAACCTACCGAAACTTTGGAACTCCTCAAACTTAATAATTTGTGGGCATAATTGGTGCAAGACTCCATCCTCTCCCGTATCTGTACTAGCCAAACTGGTAAGTTCACACAAATACAAGCATCTAGACTAGATACTTCAAATCCCAAACTATCGTGCTTAACTATTGTTGAACAATCTACAAGTAGCGGGAACTATATAAGTCGGATACAGCGACGGTGCCGTGTTTTGAAATTTAACTCGGAATTGGCAGCTTTCAATTTACGAATATTAATAGCAATTTATCAGCTTTCGCAAGTAGAAGATTTCCTCAAAATATTTGTTTTTTAATGGAATTAAGGTAGCATGCAGCACCACCTTCCGCTGCCGCCCATGACAACTGTGACCAACTTAAAAATGGGGACTGGGATAGTTAGTCGGTTAGGAGACGGTGTTAGAACATTAGCTGGTTAGTTTGTTAGTAAGTATGAGGACTGGGACAGGGACTATTAGTGAAAGTTAGTCCTGTTAGTTTGTTAGTAAGAGTCTCGTTCTGATTCGGTCACAGATGTGTTGTTACCCTCACGACTGAGATGGTCGCCCCTAAAAAAGTGTAGCCGGCTCCACACCGTTCTATCCGAAAGACATTACACGGTAGATACTAAGTACCGTGGCGGGCGGTAGTAGGTACTACCGCGGGCGAACTCTAGGCTCTACTACCTATTAAAAAGTGCACCTTTAACATATAAACCAGCTAAGCCGGGATACCAATAATAATATTCAATAATTAATCGTAATATGGATAATATAATTCATACACGAAGCCCTGCCATTAATCAAATATTAATACGCCACCTAATCCACATTTTTTTTGCCTAATAGCCTTCGTCATGAATGAATACACAAAAGAAATTTTTCAAATCCGGCTGGCGGCTCGATTCCAAAGATTAGCGCGTACAAACAAACAAAGACCTCTTCACCACAGATAACATTATACTCATACGATAACAATATACTGATTGAAAACATTATAGAGCTATCAAGACAAGTATCTTTATGAGATCTCTCGAATAACTACTCCTGAGATAAACTGCGTATTTTATTACCTGTGCCACGCATTCTCTCGTCCGTTGCATCGTCTGTGGTGAATAACACAAATATTTCAAATTCTAGATATTTCTACATCCGCCATCCGCAAGCGCTCATAGCCCGGCGGCTTGCGTCGATCTCAAGTGATCGACAAAGTTAAGCAACAGCGGGCGCGGTCGGTAGTTGGATGGGTGACCGCTAGTAGCAAAAATTTCTTGAGCGCTTCCGTGCTTCGGAGGGCACGTAAAGCCGTCGGTCCCGGTTGTTATCATTTGGTAGCAGTCGTTAAGCCATGTCGGATACCTTCGGGCGGCTTAAAATTTCCGACACTTGGGTTGGCCACTAACCCCTCCACCAATCCGCAATGGAGCAGCGTGGTGGAGTATGCTCTAGGCCTCCTCAGGTACGAGGAGAGACCCGTGCTCAGTTGTGGGCCATTAATGGGTTGTAGCCATATTCCATTATGTACTAAAAACAGATTTATTTATAAAAATTAAGTCACCCACAAAAAACCTAAGCTTGCCAATTTGAAATCTCTAAATACCATAATACACAATGAAATAAAAGCAACGCACGATGTTGAATGAACCGGCGAGCGTCGAGCGGGCACGGACAGACGAGACGACACGCACTAAACCCATCCGCCTCCTTTGAACAGCCAAAGGGACCAACAAGGAACGAACACATCACAATATTATCAATCACTCGCACACGGCGCGGACTATAAAATAAATCTAAAGATCAACCGGAAACTTTTAGATTGTGCGGCTGCGACACGACTTCCACCGTCGTCGTATCGTACGCGTCGCGGCGGTATTTTTTCACCGGACGTCTTTTGGCTGCCTTCTAATAGTTTAGAGTGGACGACAATCAACAAGTTTCGCCTCTCACAGCGGTAGCGATATTCGCTTAGGTCTGAACACAAGGTATAGCTTACGGCAAGGGGTGCCGTGTATATCTGAATAGGCCCTAAGGCATAGGTTTCCCAAAGCGAAGCGATTGCAATTACTGGCTTCTATTAATAGCTTCATCACATTGATGGCCCATTATTGAGCACGGGTCTCTCCTCATTACTGAGGAGGCCTAGAGCATACTCCACCACGCTGCTCCAGGCTCCTGCGGGTTGATGGAGGGGAGTTTAGAATAAGACCGGTTATTATGGGTTATTATCACAAGTCTACTAGTCACTGAGTGACTAACTGACAAACTGCTGAACGCAAGAAGCTGAAATTTGGCATAATTATATTGATGTTCTTTGGAGAGAGTAGGGGAGCACTAAGAGAGGATTTTTGAAATCCCCCCCCCCAAGGGGATAATAAAGGGCATAAATTGAAACTTTTTATTTCTTTAATGGATTCACTTCAAGCTTTGTAGAAGTCTATACTTATGCAAAGCTTGAAGTGAATATAATAATAGTGAGCACTAAGAAAGGATTTTTGAAAATTTATAAAGCGCGATGTAACCGAATAACAAAAGCTAGTAAGATATAAACCGGTCATGCATTACTGTAGTCTAAGACTAGCGCGGAAACAAACACGCTGATACGGTCTAGCCAAATCTAATGTCCGAAGTTAGCGAGCAGACCAACGCATTAGGACCGGACCCGCGAGGACCTCGTCAAACCAAATCGACATGGTCGTTAAAACTAAATCGCTGTAACATAAGGAAACCACTCGGACATTAAAACGCTGTAATAAACAAGACAATCTCGCACCGAATCGAGCCCTCGTGATTCATGCTCACACCACCGCTGCACCGTCCTGAAGGGATTTACTTAAACGGCTAATTTATTGACACCTCGCCTTGTAAGTATTTAAGGAGATTATAAAAAAGGTTTAATATCACAATTTGGTCTCGATAAACAAACTGATGTTCAAATAATTGCTTTTAAATTCAGTTTCCCAGGCTGAGTCGTTTGTTACCTACGGATTTGGCCTCAGTTAATTTGAGCCTCAATCGAACACAAAAGACATCACCGACGCGTTGCCGACGGAAAAGAAGACCGACAATATTAGGGACACCCATTGACTTTTAATAAATTAATGGGACACCGCGACAATATTACATAGTAGGTACTTAGTGGTAGTATTGTTTTTTTTTTATGGCCTAAGAAGGCAAACGAGCTGACAGGTCACTTGATGGTAAGTGATCACCGTCGCCCATGGACATTGGCAGCAACAGGGGCGTCACCAACGCGTTGCCGGCCACGAAGCAAGCGAAAGATAGCGGGTGTTTCGCTTTGAAGGACCCCATATCATATCATATTGTAACTTTATACATATTTGACTTATGTATGTATAAGAAGGTGTAAAAAAATATTGTGAAATTAACCGGCAAAATGTAGTAAAGCATAATTAAATTCTAGCATTTAGAAAGCTGATGAAACAAATGACATTTGCACGGAAAATCTGTAATACTCGACAGCGGAGGCATAAGCTCGTAATCCTAATGGAAACCACAAAAGGCTGCGATGGAGCAAAAATGTGCGCTATTTTGTTGAGCCAATATTGTTATCTTGTTACATAGAAAATGTGATCTAACGAATGAGGTTTTCACATCCCACAACAATAACCCAACGATGGGCTTGAAACTACTAATATATTTTAAGCATTTGCAGTCTTCGTAATGCCTTCTTATGCCGAAATAGATGACAGAATTCTACAAAATGACATACTATCCTTTAAACGACTGCGCCATAATGCGTGACGACACGTACGAATCCTAAAGTGGGGCTAAGAATATGTGGCGTTATAAAAACTGTTACTCCAAATGGTTCTAGATAAACCCTCGGTTCGAACCCGGAACTGATATCGGAGATAACTGGAGTCCACTGAGCATTTGACATACCTTTAGCATTTAAAATTCTACTCCTTCACCGAATAGCATGATCGATTCAGCCGCAGACAGAGTTTTTTCCCGTCTTCTCTTTTGAATTCAATGAACCGATCCTGTTTTTGTCAAAATACATTATTAATTCCTTCAATAAACTGCGGTTATAATGCTTAGAATTCTGTTCAGATTAAATAATAAAATACCGTAGACTATTTTACCTTTTGCTTCCTTCAGCTGCAAACTAGTCTAAACCAACGGGTTTTCTCCACTACTTGGATCTTCAGCTGTGGTGGACATAAATCGACAAGACTGCCTTTGGATGGCCTACGAGGCTAACTGATTGATGAATGATTGATTGCAACTCATGGACATATTATTTTTTATGTTAATAGTGAACAAACACGCAGCCGATCAAGTGGCCTGATGCCATGGATGGTAATGGGATGTCATGGTTAAATGGTCATTTCTGTCCATATACATTCGGAATACTGCAACAGGCTTCACCAACGCGTCGTACTGATGAAAGGCGAAACCCGTTTGCGTACTATTAAAGTTAAAGAGATAGGTAAGTTTCTATTAGAAATTTAGATTAACAAATTTCTCCGAAACAATGCATTTGATTAATCTGTAATTGAGCTCCAAAGCACCACCAACACTATCTCCGTCTCGCCATAAACCGAATTATCTATGCCCAATCCATAACAATGCGAAGCTAACAAACTCGGGCCGATAGATGCGCCTACGCGCCCGCTATGATTTGTGACCCGACGTATCCTATTATCATAAATTTACAAACTATACTTTAACCGTTCACACTCTCGTTTTGTAACACGAACACGAACGGAGGTCGTTAAAAGTGAGAAACAAAATGTATTTTTGAAGTTTTTTACAAATAATAAAGAACAGGTTTGGAACAAAGCTTTGGATCAAGGGTATGGCATACCTTGCCATGTTATTATAATTTATTCACTGCTAGAGCACACCATGAGATTGCTTAAAATAAACAAAGAATTCCATTGCCACCGTCAACGTGCCAAGTCTACTTGAGCCGACTGGTATTGCCAGAGACGATGGCAAGAGACCGGACGGTATGAGTTTGATTCCATGGAAGATGGGCCGGGTGCTGGTATGGGATGCAACCTGTTCAGACACGCTGGCCCCTTCCCATCTACATGGAACCAACAACAGAGCTGGCGCGGCTTGTGAAGCGGCTGAAAAAGCGAAAGCATCTAAATACAGGGGTCTAGGCTCCGAATACGATTTTGTCCCATTCGGTGTCGAGACCCTTGGTCCGTGGGGTCCTAGTGCTATTAAGCTTTTTAAGGAAATAGCAAAAAGGTTAGTCGACATCACAGGAGACCGAAGAGCTGGCAGCTACCTCGGACAAAGAATTAGCCTAGCTATTCAAAGGGGGAACGCTGCCAGTATCTTCGGAACCTTGCCTAAAGGGACTCCTTTTAATAATATTTTTTAATTATTATGTTATTTTTTTTTTAATTTTTTAGTTTTCGTGATTGAATAGTTAGTATAAAAAAAACTACATACGAATTATGTAATTCATTTTATGTATGCTAAAAATATACTGTCAAGTTTAAAGTAAATGAGTTTTATGATCTATTCCACATAATATATAAACGTTTTAAATACCTTCTAAATAAATACTTAATATTAATTGTAACAAAGAATGACGAGTGTGTGAGTTCATCATAACCGTTATCTCGGAGAATTTTTTGTGGGTTGCGCCTTGCTCTACCATTATCTAGTTCGAATTGTTTACTTAGAACGCTCGTAAAATCGTTTCATAAAATATCCGGAATATGTGTTTAGAGTGCAAACACAAATTACATTAAACACGTAAAACATCCAAACGTTCATTGTTATTTAGTGGTCTCATAGTTCGCAAATCATGTGTAATATACTTTTTCAATGAATAATGTTTTTAGTTATGACTACCTACAAAAAATTGAAAGGTGTCCAAACAGCTGAGGTTTAGCAAACACGCAGCATTCCTGGAAACTTTTTATGTTCTCCACGAGAGACGGAGCTCTTAATGAAGTTTCCATGTAAAGTTTTCTCAGCAACACATTAAATTTCCGTTCTCTGCATTAAATCGCAAAACTGCGTGTACTCGGAATTCAGTAATTAACTACTAATATTATTTAGAGTTATGAATTCTCTTGGCTACAACCCATTAATGGCCCACTACTGAGCACGGGTCTCTCCTCGTACCTGAGGAGGCCTAGAGCATACTCCACCACGCTGCTCCAGTGCGGATTGGTGGAGGGGTTAGTGGCCAACCCAAGTGTCGGAAATTTTAAGCCGCCCGAAGGTATCCGACATGGCTTAACGACTGCTACTAAATGATAACAACCGGGACCGACGGCTTTACGTGCCCTCCGAAGCACGGAAGCGCTCAAGAAATTTTTGCCACTAGCGGTCACCCATCCAACTACCGACCGCGCCCGCTGTTGCTTAACTTTGTCGATCACTTGAGATCGACGCAAGCCGCCGGGCTATGAGCGCTTCATGAATTCTCTAGTATAACAATATTTCTGCCGTCATCAATCTTTTCCAGCAATTTTGCATTTTGATGGCGTTATTACTCAGAATGATAAATAAGCCAACGTTTCTATATGTTCCGTAATCAATACATAGTTTGGTGACCATCTCAGAACTAACGTATAGTGTAGAATCAAAATAAACTTATTGAATCCAATATCCAACAGTGGTTTCTACAATCTCAAATCTTGATATTGACTTGCTTATATTCTGGCCTCCGTAGGAATGTCATGTCATATAATTGTCTTCTCTGGTAATAAGGTCTGGAGAGACCTGACCATTACAATGTAAGTGTCTTCACGTCAGTTAATAGGCTTCTAAGTTAGTGCGCTGTACCACTCACAACTAATCGCTGCTTACCGTTGGGATTGTAGTATAAAAAATACTTATCTACATCCGCTGACTTGGATCACTCTACAGTTATCCAAAATTATGAAGGAAGTTTGAGCTAAGTCTGATATTATTGTTATTGTTATTCTGCTAATGTTGCACTGCTCAGGTGCTCAGTTCAAAATTGTACACGATTTTCAAAAAGGATTTATTCAGTAAACCTCCTTTGAGAGTAAAAGGTAAGGTACCTTCCTAGCATTCCTTTCACGAAAAAAGATATTACAAACATCCCTTTGCACCGGCCGAGCAGAAACATCTGTAAAAACCCTTGAGAACATTGTAAAAATCCTAGGCCCTATCCCAGGATTGTGGATTCCTCACGATGTTCTTTTTCACCAGGACAAGTATAATTCATTTAAAATACGCGTGTTGGAAGCTTATTAGGCAATAAAGACCATACGTGGTGAAAATGGAAGCGCAAATCGGAGTGCGGATGACCGAACACATTTGAAATGGACATACGGTACTCACGGTCGTATAAGGATAAGAGCAATTTCATTTTATGATGCACCGAGTGGCTTTGATGTTTTCTTCAAGGTCATTTAGCGGTGCCTAATTGGAAGGCTGGCGACGTGTGGGTTTAAGCGCCTACCGTGGGCTGCATTTGGATGCAGTGGGTGTGAAGTTGAATTTTAAGAGGTCTTCCGAATTCGTTAAATTACGATTCAATATCGGACTCCCGTGCGGCAGCTATGCGTAGATTATGGGTAATATCGATGTAGGTCTAAAATGGGCATTCACTATTTTTTAAATTCGTTATAATTTTTTTACATTTATATGTAAATTTTTATTTCGGTCCCCATTGCGGCACATCTATAAAATGTTTTGGGACATGTTTTCAATACACTAACTAAAAAACTCCGAAGAACAATTAAGAAATTCAATGATGAAAGCATCAACGTCCATCTTGCAGAATTATCAAATGATCGAAACACAGAATACTCGCTATGGAAAGCAACAAAAAGTCTTAAACGTCCAACCACACAAATTCCCCCAATCAAAGAAGAAAATGGGACATGGGCCATTAAAGACAAAGAAAAAGCATCAATATTTGCCTGTCATTTGGAAAACACTTTTCAACCAAACGAAGGAGAAATATTAAGAAACAATAAGTACAATAATGAGCACATTAAACATAATATCAAACCTGTAACACCTAAAGAGGTAGCACAAGAAATAAAAATTAATATAAAACCAAAGAAAGCACCCGGCTATGATCTAATTACTGGTGAAGTATTGAGAAATCTATCTAGTAAAGCTATTCTAAAATTAACAGCCATTATTAATGCTTCATTTAGGCTACGATATGTACCAAACTTGTGGAAAGTAGCAGAAGTCATTATGATACCAAAACCAGGAAAGCCGTTGCATGAAGCCAATTCGTACAGGCCTATCTCCTTGTTACCCATTATGTCAAAAGTATTTGAGAAACTTTTCTTAAAAAGATTAAAACCCATTTTAGAAGACAATAAACTTATCCCAGACCATCAATTTGGTTTTAGGGAAAAACATTCTACAATAGATCAAGTTCACAGAATCGTTAACGTTATTGAAACAGCACTAGAAGAGAAAAAAATCTGTACTGCAGTATTCTTAGATGTGGCTCAAGCCTTTGATAAAGTATGGCATGAAGGGCTGATTTATAAACTTCGCCAAATGTTGCCCAAACCGTTTTGCGATTTATTGGAATCATATATTTCTAACAGAGGGTTTAGGGTAAGACACGGTGAAGCTTATTCAGAACTAAAGGAAATAAAAGCTGGTGTACCACAAGGAAGTGTATTAGGTCCGGTCCTGTATCTCTTATACACCTGTGATATTCCAGAAACAGAAAACACTATAACAGCGACTTTTGCGGATGATACTGCCATCATAGCACTAGGAAATAATCAAAGAGAATCTGTAACTAAAACGCAGTATGCCGTGAATAAAGTGTTTAACTGGACAAAATTGTGGCGTATGAAGCTCAACGAAAACAAGTCTGTTCACATCGACTTCACTAATAAGAATAAAGTTCATCACCCTTTATATATTAACAATATACAGGTACCATATGTGAACACTGCCAAATATCTCGGCATGACTCTTGATGTGAGGCTGCGCTGGAAAGCACACGTCAAAAAGAAACGGGAAGAGCTTGAAATCAAATATAAAAAGTTGCATTGGTTGTTGAACCGAAATTCTGCGCTGTCTATGCACAATAAAATATTAATATATAAACAGGTCCTAATGCCCGTATGGACGTATGGTATACAGCTTTGGGGCTGTACCAAACAAAGCAATGTACAAGTCATACAACGGTTCCAAAATAAAGTACTGAGGGAGATCGCAAATGCACCTTGGTATATAAGAAATGAGGATCTACATCGGGACCTAAAGGTAGACCTCGTCAAAAACGTAATTAAGAAGTACGCAGAAGCCCACCATCAAAGGCTTCATCAACATGTGAATGTCGAGGCTATCCAGCTCCTCGACACCACGGAGTTAGTGAGACGACTCAAAAGGACAAAACCATTTGACTTGACTATATGACTCAGTGTTAGTGAGTGTTAGTTAGTGACAGTGCTTAAGTGACTGAAAGAACACAAGAACAATGTGTCTATACCTTTAGAATTAAGAAGTGCTGTGTCAGTGGATACGCTCTTTAACTTTAGTGTACCGTAGCAGTTTAAGTGAACATTAAATTACTTATTAGTCTTTTTATTATTCAATAAGGCTAGATCGTAATATTCATAAAGTATTTGTGAATGCTTTATATACATAAAAAAAAAAAAAAAAATGTTTTCAACGTTGTATTTTTTTTTAATGAATATTAATTATACTGCGCAACAATCCGCGATCGAAGTGTTTGTTGATACTTCGAACAGCATTGCACCTTCCTACGTAAGATAGCTTAAGGCAAAGCAATGCCGCGGGCAAAAAGAAGCGAGATGTAAAATTAAATACAGCCTATACATAATTATAATACCTATGTTCTGTTTGTGCCTAATTAAAACTTATCAGCGTTGGTAAAAAATAAATGAAAACCGGTTGAAATACGTTGATCGTAAGTACCTACTAATGGTACGTAATATGTGAATCCCATTTCGCATAAACCCAACCCACCCGCATCGCGTCTCCCAAGAGAACCGCGCCGAGCATGACTCTTCCGGACGATCACGACTCATTGACATGACTCTACGAGGTTGTACACTGCTGCAGACCTCACAACCTTAACGGTTAGACAGGACTGTTAAATAATTGGCTTGGCTGGCTTCCACCCCTTAATGACCCACGGGTCTCTCCTCATAACTGAAAAGGTCTAAAGCAACTAACTTTTTAGAGAAAGAAGGCTTATGAGAAAGCCTTCAATTCTATCGATACCTGGGCCTTGACCTGGGGTACTAAATTATCTTCAGCGGTGCCGGATCGAATACCGGTATATCGAGGTGTTGAAGAATTAATATTATATTATGACTTTTGATCATATCCTCGCGGCTTGCATCGATCCTAAGTGATCGACCGAGTGAAGGCTCGATCAGTAGTTGGATGGGTGATCGCTATTAGCAAAAGTTCTACAGCGTTTCCGTGCTTCGAAGGGCACTTAAAGCCGTCGGTCCCGGTTGGTGTCGTTAGATAGCAGCCGTTAGCCATGTCCGAGACCTTCGATATTACGAACTAAATAATTTCAATTTTAATTTCTATATCCTAACTCTAATTCAGTGTCAGTTCTACACGTTTATAACTCTTCACGTCACTGGTCCCGAGCGACAGATCTATGCTCGCTGCAATGCGTCTGCGCATGAAAACAATTGAGTTAGGGCCGAGCGATACATTAATTGTGTTAGGACTTGGCTGCGTCCGAGCATGTGTCCTAACCATCTAATTGTGATTTATTGTTATTAAGTATGGTCGTATTCATTTGAATACTCATTTTCATAAATGGGTCGCGTTTTCTGACTGGAGGAATGAGTTCTACAATTGAATTTTAGAAGGAAACACTGATTACAAATATACTTGAAAAAACGCATTTCAATACAAGTCGGGATTAAAGTTTTGGAATATGAACTACAAGTAAATAAGTTTTAAAATGCAATTAAGTCGACGTAGTAACTTAGATTGATGACATTTTTGTCTGTAAATAGTCGATTAAGGATAGACGAGCTACTTGATAGTTACTGATCACTGACGCCTGTGGACTACTGGTGTCCACCAATAGAAATTGAACTCGCCGACTAAAAAAAGAAGCGGGGAGTCGCATTGTCTCAGGTTCTCCGACATCATGACCGAAACGGTAAAAAACATTTCACGTTAGATTTCAGGAGGGTGGTACCTAACTAGCCGGGTGTAATTACACTTGGTTGTGCACACTACAGAGCCCATTAACCTCCTACAGGGACTCGTTGAGCGTCGTGCGTTGGTCCGCTGAACAACGCACGACGCTATCGCGGGGTGCGCGCGCAAGGTAGGTTGGCTTGGAATCCAGGATGGATGGGCCCCTCACCCCCAAGTCATTGAAATGGGACCTTTGTTGCTTGATATGGGTTTAAAGTATCGTATTTTAAGATACGAGCTGGATAGCAGAATGTAATGCTAAGCAACAACGATTCAGACTATCCAGAGGGACCAAAAGGTACGCAATAGATCGCCCGTTAATAATGCAACATGATGCTACAGGAGTAGAGGAAGTAAAATCGGACTCCGGAATGGAGTGACTCCCTTAAAGGCCATTGACTAGTGTATAAAGAGATTTCGGTTACATTTCTCCTGCCATAGACTACTTATGATAGAATACTTACGAACTTTGAATTGAGCTATTCATTAAAGACTTAAAAAGTGGAAAGACGAAAACCATATTTCGAATCGATAATAAACTTATTACATAAGCCCATATTGCACCTTTTTGATAGTATTATATTAGGCATGTTCTCGCAAGGGACTTTTAATCTTGTTGAATAAACTACAAAGAACTAGACGCGTTTGGATGCGCACTACAGAATTGCACAGCGGTTAAAAAAACACTGTTCCGGTGTAACGAATCCGTGCCGTAACGACCACCGCTAAAGAACTTCTTTTTGAAATCAAATTTTTACGGCTACAATTTTAGGATCGTTTTAGCTTTAAGGCTATGGTGATTGAATGTGGTGTGTGGTGGAATGTTTTTTCCTTTCTGTTTTAGACATATCTGAAACTATGCATGCTATTTCTTCGAACGAGACAACCCTAACCATCTCGGTGTAATCATAATTTGCTTAACGATTTATTTATTCTCTTCCTCGATAACTACGGTGATTGTGAACGAGTGTGCCAGCGAGCTGGGGTATATGGCGGAGTAGTTCAATCAAATAATAATTATCGTAACGTTTTATTTATTATTCCCCTCGGTAATTATAGCTCATATCTACGTCCGAGACGTCAAATTATATGACAATCAATCCCCCAAATATTAATTTAACCGCCAACCGTGACCGAAGACGAACAAATCTGTTCGCACACAAAAACTTGCCTGCTCCAACGAGCCTTCGTGTTCTAACTGATTATTATAGCGGTCATTATAGTAATAGGTATTTTATGACCGCCCCGATCATTACTGTAGTTGCATCCTGGGATGTTTAACTTTAAACAGCGAATACAGCTTATCTGAATGCTGATAATTTATTCAAAACGTCTTATACCTATGCGCGGCTTGTAACGATGCGAGGTTTTTGTGCGTGGTTTTTGCCAACGTGTCAATTCGATTCAAACGCAGGTATTGTAACCGCAACGCAAAAAGCGAACAAAAATAGGTACCGAGTAATTCGCGACTGAGCATTTTCATTTGTTTTTTTAGCCTAATCGGGATAGATAATGCGCCAGTGCAATTTTATGCCTCGCTGTATTACACTAGAAACAGTAACTTTTTATAAATTAAAATAATATACAAATATATGTACAAAGTTATTTGCAAGTAATAGATAGAAAAAGAGGAGATGCTTAATTATGTTTTATTTTCCTGAAGTGGGTGGATAGGTACTTTAGAGCTTTATAATGATATCTTGCGAGAGATGTGTAGATAGTAGGGTAGGTCTGTAGGTACATTATCTTGTAAATAACTTTCGATGAATGGAACCAAGTGATTCAAAAAACAAAAGTACATACCTACCGGCTCGCATTCTCAAGTTGAGGTTGTAAAAAGTTGTCAGATGATCTTGGGTTAACAGACCTACCTTTGCATTCGTTGGCGTCCCTAGCGGTGGCTCGTCCCCAGGGTCGGTCGAAGTGGAAGGGTTTGCAGCGCTCGCAGTCCCGGCCCGCCGTGTTGTGCTTGCAGTCGCAGGTGAGCTGCTGCGCGCCCTCGGCACCGTCCTCCGCCTTCGCCGGAACGCACCTCGACGCGTGCCCGTTGCACTTGCAGCGCCCGCCTACCGCGAAATCCGACACGGCGTAGTGCTGTGAGCCGGCCGCCGCCTGCCGCTCGCCGTCCGGCTCGTCCCCGGGGCCCACCATGTGCAGCCGGTTGAACACCACCTTGACGTCGGTGGCCGTCACCCAGTCCTGCAGCACGGGCGACACGTCGAAGTTGGCGGCGCTCGGGCGGCCCTCCAACGTGCTGAAGGCCAGCCGCGCGCCGCCCGCGCCGTCCCCGGCCAGTCGGTGCGAGTCCGAGCAACGCGCCTCCTGTTCGTTGGCCGCCGTCACCGTCGCCTTGTTGGGCCGCCCGTACGCGCGCCGGCACTGGCTCGAGTAGAACTGGAAGGGCTGCCACGTCGCGCCGTAGTCCGCGCTCTTGTAGATCGCCACCGAATCCGGCCGCGCCGCCTTCGGGCAGAACTGCAGGCTCACGTACGTCAGCTCGTACTTCTTGCCCAACGACAGGGTCAGCGAGACGTTGTCCGGTGGCGACTCGTACGAGGCCGGCGGCAGTGCGGCGGAGCGCCAGCACGTCACGTCGTGCGGGTTGTTCAGGTCCGTGAGGTGCGCGGGCGGGTGCCGCCGGTCCGACCTGGCCGCGTCGCACACCCGGCACGCGCTTTCAGGGGGCTGGTCCCCCGGGGGATCGCATAGGCGCTCGGGTCCCCGACGGCCGCAGGTAGACGAGGCCAGCACCGGGGTGCCGAAGGCGGCGTTGACGAAGTCGGGGATGCAGCGGCGCGGGCGGCCGTCCTCGTAGCAGGGGTCGGGGGGCGCGGCCGCGAGGGCTAGAGCCGCGGTGGCCAGCAGAGCCACGGCGCGGGCGGGCATGCTCACTCACTGTCACACACTCGCGTTAAGTTCGCGGAGACCAGCGACACGTACGCACCGGTCTGAGGTCGCCGGCAGACTGGCGAGCGCGAGCGCTGGAGCCGGCTCTCGGCGCTCGGTGTCGCGGGGCGGGAGCTTCGTGCCGCGAGCTTTGCCGCCGCTGCGCTTCGCCCGACTTCGGTGAAAGTTTTATTTTTCCTTACGGGAAATTGAGAATAATTGTTGCGCGATAAAACTAATTACTGACGCAGATAATTCAATTTTGTGTAATTTGGTGCGCCGGGGAGCGTTGGACGTGTTCATCGTCGTTTGTTATTTACAGTAGAGTAGAATGTAAGCGTGTAGGACTGTAAGGTGTGTGTATTTTTTTTGGTATTAAGATGGCAAACGAGCATTCAGCACCACCCTTCCGCGGCCGCCCATGACAACTGTGACCGACCTAGAACAAGACTCAAATGGGGACTAGGATAGTTTTGGTTAGCCCTGTTAGTAGAAGGTGTTAGAACATTAGTTGGTTAGTTTGTTAATAAACTGTAGCCGGCTCCACACCTTTCTAACCGGAACACAATTGCTGTTAAAACAATTATTACACGCTAGAAATGGTACTAAGTACCGTGGCGGGTGGTAGTACTACCCCGGGCGAACTCTAGGCTCTACCTATTACCTACCTAAATTGTAAACAGTCGCGCGGCTCGCAGCGTTTCTGGTGCATCCGATCCGTTGCGCGTTTAGACAGCCGACAAGTGCTATTGTACGACAATGCCAGCTATTATTTATGCGGCGAGATAGCGCACGGCGCGCCGGCCGGCTATTTCATGTAAATACGCCGTAGTAATAACATAGTAAGCCAAATTGAACGTGCACTCAATGAAACAGCGTCTCATTCAAGTCGTCATAGGTCGGTTTAAACGCAAATTATGTTCGTCATATGAAGTATGTAATGAGAGATGGACAGAAATAAGCAGTGTTAGCTTGGAATGAACGTCAGCGTAGCACAGAAGACCCAAACTCGAATACAGCATGCATCTTAATGTATCAAAGATAGGTCCAACTTTCAAATTATGACTTATTTTATGAAAAATTCGTGAAAAATATCGTCAATTTTGTGGTGTTCACAGTTGCCTTGTTGTAATGGCCAGTGCATTGACTTTAACGTTACGAATACCGAGAGGAAATTAAATTAAAGTTTTGTGTCATGTAATAGTAGGTACCTACCTATAATAATAACGAAATACCATACATGTTGATAACGATGGAAGTTTGAAGTAGTCAACATAAGATCTGACAACTTTTTAACTGCGAAAGCGTCGTGAACTTGTAAGCCTAAACGATCTTTACATGGTACACTTTGATGACATGAAGTATGTTGCATGTTTTTATCTCAAGAGCAACGTAAAACTTTGTCAGTAATTCTAAATTTACTTAACCCGACCTAATTTTCATATTTCGCTCACGGAAAGAATTATTTTTATCTTGGCGTAAGACTACTCCGTCCTTATCTTAATTTATGCACGACTGTTCCCTAAAGCTGATTATACAGTTATTTACACAGGAAGATGTTTTATTAAATTTATAATAATAGTTTGAATTGCAAAAACACGCTTTTATAATGCTATAAATGAATTATAAATTAGCTTGAACCCATTAATGGCCCACTACTGAGCACGGGCTCCTCATACCTGAGACCTAGAGCATACTCCGCCACGCTGCTCCAGTGCGGATTGGTGATTTTATTATTATATTTTTTTTAGTAACCATTTGAGTCTTGTTCTGTATCGGTCAAAGTTATCATGGGCGGTATCAGAATGGTGCTGCTGCAAGCTGGTTTGCTTTCTTAAATCCATACAAAAAACTGTCGCCAGTTCCCATATCAATAAATCCAAAACAGAAAGGTAATACGCGTTGTCCTTAATCAGTGTGCTCGGCCAAATATAAATAGTACCGAGCAAAATAGACCAGCAACGACGCGGGCACCGACAATAACAAGTAGACCAATTTTCCTCACATTTCCAAAGAAGCCGCTACATGGTTCGAATGACCCGGCCTCAGGCGGTGGACAGTTCGCTACAAAAGTGCTACTAACCTATTTTTATTCCTAATTGCAACTAATAATTGTCCCAATGCTGGGCCCTTGTATCCGTGAGGATACGGACCTCGTACTATAGTATATAGCCTTTTAGAGATCAAAGGCTATATAGTACGCATACTATTCTACATAATGTACAAACCTACATAGTCTAGAGTTCATGTGTGTGTGAGTGTGTGACCGAATTAGAACGAGACTCTTAGTAACAACCACTAACTGGGCTATTATTAACAACAACTAACAGGACTATCACTAATACTGCTAACTGATAATAATAAACTAACCAACTAATGTTCTATTACCGTATCCTAACCGGACTGAACATCCTAGTCCCCATTTGAGTCTTGTTCAAGGTCGGTCACAGTTGTCGTGGGTGGCAACGGAAGGGTGGTGCTGCATGCTCGTTTTCTACTTTCATTCCATTAAAAAAAAGTCCAGACAATGAACGTTGCACGCAAGTGTACCTACACGCACGGGGATGTAATTATGCTTCCCGTATGGCGCACACCGGCTCACGGCTCGCGGCGGACATTGCGGAGCCTGCCGAGTGCCCCGGGGCCGGCCTCCCAAACTACTGATAATGTTACTGTACGGGAAATTTGATATTGTGGCCGGTAGCCCGCCTCACTCCAATACAATTAGCTAACGCTCTTTAGTTATTAGTAAAACCTGTAACTTGTCAAATCTCGTATGCTCTTTGGGCGCAATGGTTACCATGCCGGACTGCCGCTTATATCCTTGTTTCGATTCCCAGCGAGGAGGGAAATTGAATGATGAATTTAAATTTCGCTTCTGCAACTGTTATGATCTCGGAATAAATACTATACAATACAAAATTGTATTGTAATTAATGTAAATAAATTAATTGTATGTATGCATGTAAAACAAAAAGACCCGTATGGCGCATGGGGACATGCCGGATCGCCGTTCCAAGGGTTCGATTCCCAGCGAGGCGGAAATTTGAATGATTAGTTTAAATTTCTGTTCTCGATTTGGTTGTGTTCTTGAATTACTTTATTATATTTGCCATAAGATTTATAAATGAAAAGTTCAATTCTTAGTTGCCTAAATGTTATGAAAACATCTGCCCACAGGCCGATTTAGAAAACTATAAATTTACCGTTGAATTTTTATATCACAGATGACATGACGACGACAGTGATAGAACAAAAAGAAATCAGCCTAGCCTAATTACTATGAAAGAAAATCTCACTGCACCATTACCGTCGATAATATTTATCACGTTGTCATTGCGAGATAAGAGCTCAAAGAGTTCAATTTAAGCTACCTACGATTTGCTCCCAATGATTAAAAACTCCTAGTAGAGTATACGTCTACCGTGATTGCTGGCAGGCCAACGGCTGCCCCAGTGGCGTTCCACAATGGCCTGGCAATTGAGGACAATTGTCAATGTCGAGAGGTTTCTCATCAGCGTCGGCACAAAGAGCTGCCTCGTGAGACACTCCGGTGAACTTAGGAGAGGTGCTGCGTGAAACAATAGAAAGAGAAAGGGGTTTTGGAGCCAAATCAAGTTTATTTCTTTTTATTCAAACAGCTGACAAAGAAGCCGACATCGCGATCGTAACTGCTCAACACCAAAGCCATCGTAGACGCGTTGCCGACGAATAAGGAAAAGAGAAAGATAAAGTTTATTTTTGGTTATTTAAGGATAAAACGGCGTCTGTAGTCCAGGACAAGCTTGTGAATACATTTAATAATATTATATTCGCAATGTTGACACAAAAGAAAATTTTAATTTGTTGACCTACGCCAAACTGACTACGAAACATGAATATTGTTATTGTTTAAGATTTGTTATATTTCCATGATACAAAATTTGAACGGAATTTATTTACAAGAGGAAATTGATCTTTTATTAAAACCGTGTTACTTACTTTATTGTTTGTTTATTAAACAAAAAAATATTCAACAATATGACGTTAATTAAAATAACTAAATACCCAATTAAGTATTGTAGTATTAATTTTTAAATACCCAAATTCAACGGAGATGTACAGGAACACCGTAGCACCACAGCCTAGGATTGACAAAATAAATAGACTTCTTCTTAACTCTACAATTCTGACAATATGCACGCATCTAGAAGACAATTGTGTCCCTAGAGGACCCTACAAGTCGCGTGCTGTGCACTAGACAACATGTCACTTGAAACTAAACGTGGGATAAAAGATAGCTACGGGAACTCAGATTAAGGATACGATTTAGGCAAATTTACACTTCGTGAAGTAGATGGCGCGGGTGACAAGTGATAAGTTGGCGTGGTATTATACTGGTATTATACTGGTGTACTTATTGTTTCAAACAGTATGGATAGCTTTTTACACTCATAATGTTACTACTGTAATAATGCGGTTATCAGAACGATACTGTTTGTATCTGAGATTGCCACTTACAAAACAAAACGGATCCTAATCACAGGCATTTTCTCTTGTCAATCGAACTAATCGTTCTAAATTGCTGCTAGAGATTGATTGATGACTGCATGATGAATTTTCTCACTGCTTACCTAACACTTGCGGGCACGACTTGGCCAAGTGTAAGCTGGCCACACAGCAGATAAAAGCCGAAGTTTCGCGGTCGAGTTCACTTTACCGCGCGTCTTTGCGCACTCGTGTGGTTTTACAATAAAGAGTAAGACACAAAAGCCATGCGACACGGGGACATTCATTGTTTTGCTCGCATTTACGTAATGGGAGCCATTACTCCCATTGTCACACACGCAAACCCGCACACGGACGCATTTTAACGTTCTTACTTTCAAGAGCAGACGCATGTCGTTGACTTTGGCATTGTGCATGCCATTATGAACGCTCGTTCTTGCAAGGATCCAAATTAAGACGTATTCGCGATACAAGCACGCAACCCCACGGTTCGCGATACCAAACAAAGGTTAGTTAATTAATTTAGAAGTTTACTGCTTTGTTTTTGACTGACAGACCAATCCTGGGAATACACAACCAAATTCGTTCTTTGCTCGTTGAGAAAAAGAATAAGGTGACTGTGAAACTAAGGTATTTCTATTTGAGCCAGTCAGCTATAAAGCTAGCTTCGTTATGTGAGCGAGAATGCATGATGAAGTAGTAACTGTACATTTTATGTTGACGGATCAATAAGGGAACGTGGCTTATAAGTTCAATACAGGGTTTTGATAGCATTTTTTAAATGTAAATAGCCGAAAAATGTGCTGGCGAGCCATCCGAAGGTAAATAGGTACCATCGCTCATGGTCATCATAACATCGATGTGTGACCAAGAGAGAAAGACAGACTGGCTCTAAGGGCGCGTTTATATGACACGATAGATTTCGCGCGCTCGCCTCCTGGTGCACAGCAAATTAAACTTTATTGACTAGGCCACAACGAACAACAGTTAGCAGCAGTTCAGCAGATATTCTGCAGTTAAAAACACGTAAGATATACACACAATAAATCGGAACATAAAAATGATCTATGCTCAAACGACCCCGTAGCCTTGTTGGTAGGGACCCTGCCTGCGAAGCGAGGGTCCCGGGTTCGATTCCCGGCCGGGGCTTGTTGTTGTATTTGTGACTAATAAATGTTTGTTCTCGGGTCATGGGTGTTCGAGATTTGTCCATGTCACCCGCGACACAGGGAACATAGTGTGGGGGTATAAGTGTGTTAACATTTATTTATTTACTTATGTCAACCATAGTGTATGAAATGTTATTTCTGCTACTTCCGATTTTTTGTACGGGTAGCCTAAAACAGAGACTATGAGTAAAGTCAAGTAAAACACTATAGGGTAAGGCTGGGTAATGAGGCAGTTATTATGGAAGGCTGGCTGACCGCTGCGATGTGGGCATCACGTCGTGGTATTGACGCAAAAACAGCGCCTGGAGACTAATCGCTCACATTACCCGCATATGGACTTGCAAGTCTTGCGACACAGACTAGCTCGGAACAGAGGCCGCTGACTTACTGAAGGTGGTCTCTGTCTAATGTGGAAATATTGAAACAAAGTTCCTTTAGCACCCTGGTAATGGAGGCGAAAAGATTGAACGTCACACAGTTGTAAATTCAAAATATAGGCACCTTTTTGTACTCACGCGATGGACTCACGCCATTTATTACCCAACACTAGAATGACCCGTGTCGCGGGTGGCATGGACAACACAAATAAGACATCGCTAACCACCATGACTTGAGAACAAAGTGAAAAACGTAAACACACAGTCTTATAATGTAAAAAATACAGTGTAGGTACGTACAGTCGATTAACGTGATTCAGGTTTACATTTGATACATATTTTATAAGAAGTACCTATAGATTTAGTTTGGTTATTTAGGTAATAACAACAGTGTAGATAAATTATAGGCATCTCAGGTCAGGAAATAGCAGTGAAGCATTACCTTATAATTAATTAAAATTAATTGCCATTTGTACTATGATATTTTCATATTGTGGTCAATAAAGTTTTAAATAAATAAATAAATAAATAAAAAAAATCTAAGCCTTTCATCAAGCCAAGGCGTACGCAATTACAACTTTTATTTTTATAATGTCTTAATATAGCGCAAGCACTGTGCGCGAGGTATTCTATGTCAATTCCCATACGTATCGGTGATAGCCGCGCGCAAAAACTGGGCCTGCGCTCCGGCAATTACTTATCGGCGTTGGACAAGTCCGTGCTGTGTCCGTGTGTCCACTGTCCACCACCGCCGCGGAATGCCACGAGCGCGACAACTCGACAATCTTGGCCCCGACATGCGACTACACTGGTACTAGCGGCTCTACTATTTTAGAATGTTCGGAGTAAGTCATGGGACATGGGAGTTGTTTTTCTTTTTTTGAAGTCGGTAATTGACGACAAACGAGCTTATGAACCTCATGTAAGTGGAAAATGGTGTTTACTGTACAATACAATATACTTTATTGTGCACACAATTGTATGCTGAACAGTGCAAATGATTACGAATATTGCTTTTAAATGTATTGCTTTTAAAGAGAGTGCCTGCTGTTTCGCCACTCGGTCGATCACGTAAAGCTGGGATATACGTTAGTTTAGAGGTCCTTTAGATAGTACACAATCATAATTATGAACGCGATTTTTTCTTAGCTCTAAATACGCACGATAGCAAGGCGCGATTTTGACCACCAAATGTTGCTAATGTGCTCTAAAAGCACGATGATTGAAATCCAACATTATTACGTTCCAAATTATGATACACATCACCTAGGCAGGTCCGAATCACGAGGCAGTCGGGCGGGAGGAAACATTTACACGTTAACACGTTAGAGAAGTGTTCCTTTTACTTGTGTCCGTAACGAGTATCCGAGCGGCCCTATCTCATTAGCGAACTACTCCCCATTCACGCTGCCTGGGGGAGACTGGGGGACTGATAGTACAATAAAAAAATAGAATCATTAATCTTAATGCTGTTTTGTCGCCTGTCAATTGACAACATTTAGCCAACTACTACGTTTTGTTTCATTTACACGGAATTCTTTAACAACAGTTTTTTTTATAGAATTAAGATGCAAACGAACTGTGAGCGACACAAAACAACTTAACCACAACCACTGAATAACACTTTAAAATCACTACAATATATTACTGTAAACCGCATCCTATCTGGTTAAGCCGCTTATAAAGGTACTTTAGTATTGAAAATAATTTAGTAAATCAACTGAATTACGGCCTTCCTACCTTCCTACAACTGTAAATAACGATTCTTGATGAACGCGGACGATTCTCACACAAACGCTAACGCTACGCTACAAAGCTAAGCCCGTCATGAAAGCAAGCTATAATCGGCTATTAGTACAAGATACATTCGCAAGGGGCGCTGGCGGGCGGCCAGCTAGTCAGGTGGTAGACAGAAATACCCAACACCTTAAACAAATAAAACTTCCAAATAGAACAATCCAGCCGAAAGTGAGGTATAAATAAATATAATGTTTATCACACTCATGTAATCCAAACATTGATGATAGTTACGATAATAAATGATTGTACACTCATACCGCAATAGTAATTTTGTTTATGGCCTAAGCAGGCCAACGAGCAGGCAGGTCACCTGATGGGAAGTGATCACCGGCGCCCATGGACATTGGCAACGGGGCGTCACCAACGCGTCGAAGTTTAAATGATGAGTTTAAACCGTACTCAGTCTGGGTGTATGGGTTGACTTTGTGCGTTGTCTATTGCACTTTCGACATAAGTAAAACCCTAGTGTACTGTATAGCGACATAGCGTTATTAAACTGTTCACATAAAAATCTGTTCCAGCCGGGCAACAAACACAGGACCTTCGCTTCACAGACAGTATCACTACCGACTAGGCGGCGTGGTCGTCGATATCCAGCAGACAGTCGCATAACTATAGCTGGTCCATGCAAGTAATACCGAGGGTGTCACCGGTACTTTGTCGGCGTTAATTAATGTATTGGCTACAACCCATTAATGGCCCACTACTGAGCACGGGTCTCTCCTCGTACCTGAGGAGGCCTAGAGCAATTAATGTATTAGGGTAGGTTAATGCTCCCGTGCTGGTTACGTCACGTAAGGGTCAAGGGGTGAGTGAAAGTGATGGGGGTAACAACAACATTTTTTAACACACTCATACCCCACATTTAGATTCTAGGACACGGAAAACACAAATAGGACATTGCAAACACCCACGAACCGTGAACATAAATATCTGCCCCGGCCAGGCATCGAACCCGGGTCCCTTAATTACTCAGGATCAACCAATTAGGCCACGGGCGGACATAAAATATAGCGCTGAATATTTATGGGTGCCGGCCATCTCAATTAAGGATTAAATTACATTTTATGGAATGAGGTGTAAAAGAAATTGAATACTTTAGTTATTACCTATTTTTCTTTTGGATAATGGAAGAGAGCCTCACATCCATTTTTTGTATCAGATATATCTGCATTATCTTCTTGAGATTCACACCTTTTTTTGAGTACAAAGTGCAAAGATGATTGAAATACGTTAATTCCTGCGATAAAAAATAGTTGTCTCGCTTCAGAGGAATCTTATCAGCGAAATTAGGGGTCCCGAGTTCGATTCCCGGCCGGAGTAAATATTTACATGATAGACAAATGTTTGTTCTCAGGTCATATTAGTTGTGTGTTATTTGTGTTGCCCATGCCACCCGTGAATTCTAGTGCGCTGTGGGGATATGAGAATGTTAATGTTCTACAATTTATCGCAATTTAAAATCCTAAGGAACAGATAGTAGAAAACGAGTCCGTTTCTTCCGTTGCCCACCGATCTCTGAAAACTGACGATGCATCCGAACTGAAATATAAATAAAACTCTTAAAATAAACCCAAAAGCCCAAAACATACGTATCATATCCTGTCTCTCTGTCACTTATCTATTTTCCTAGTGTTAGTGCGTGAGATAGTATATAAATAACACTGCTATATTTTTAGACATTGCAAAACTGCGGACACAATTAAGTAATTTACGCGTGTAACTTTAAATTTCGTGCATATATTTAAATGCAGCAAGAATACAAAATAGGTTTAATTTATTGTCATCTATTACAACCCGATTTGAGATCAAAGATGTTGTATCACGGGTTTTTATTTATGATTTATAGTGTATACGTATATTTATTGCAATAGTAGCACAAATGCTGTAAAGACATTAATTATGTACCTCATATTTAATTATCATTTATAGAATTTATCTATTTTCCTGGATTATATTTACATTAGCATGCAGACCCG
The DNA here is from genome assembly GCA_905404295.2 of Ochlodes sylvanus. NCBI lineage: Eukaryota > Metazoa > Arthropoda > Insecta > Lepidoptera > Hesperiidae > Ochlodes > Ochlodes sylvanus. The sequence continues at coordinate 12,497,641 of FR990136.1, forward strand.
TGATTGAAGCTATAAACAAGTCAAGTAACATTTAAATATATTCAGTGGTTTCCGAGAGATCTCGAACAGAAAGACAATAATACAATAATTCCAAATAAAATTGTTTTGGTCATTATAACAACTAAGCTTACCTACAATCAAATTTACAAAAAATATCCTGTTTAATATACAGATATGAAGCAGTTTTTTTAACAGTAGGTAGATATTTCGATGCATTGCAAGCACTAAACACCGAGCATTAAAGCTTTATTCTTTTAATTATATTAAATGATTTTTGCTAAAATGTACTCAATATCGAACCCCTCTCGAAACCACCCCCAAACACAGAATGAAAACAACACCTTCGCCCCTGTTTATTGTTGCGGAACTAGCTAATGAAAACAACAAGTCAAGCATCCCTCTCCTACTGTAACTATGGTACTCACCGTCATTCAATATTCAACTTTACAGAACGCTCACAAAGTATCAATTCAATCAAAGGTTTTCTTTGCAAAATATTTTGTGGAAAAGATTGTAAGTTTTGGGATTGAATTGAAAAGGTCCATTCTGTTTCGAATTAGGTTTGTTTTGGAGGGACCCTGAAATATGTGGTGTTTGTTGTCGACAATACAGTTCAAATTTCATTGGCTCTGTATCTTGTTACGTATAAGTACTTCAATACCCGGAGGAGACATTGTCTTGTTAGAAAAAGGTCCGGTCAGTGAGGTGATAACCTTTTTATGATTATTTGAAATTTTGAACAAAGCAGCAGATATGTACATCTATAGTTGTGCAAACATAATGATTGACTGTAGGGTGGAAACTTTTTAAGACTACAAACATTAGAGTCACTACAAGAGTTCTGCATGTAGCTGCAACAATGGGCATTAACAAAGATTACATTCGGTTTACATCAAATTATCATGAATATACATACATTATAAGGATTGTAGGTAACTGAGACTTCTCCTTACCATTTAGAATTAATATTAAATCATCTTCAACTGAGGATAGCTACGTAGGTATGTAGTTGTGAGTGGCCTCTCACAAGATCACTCCATCAAAGGTCCAAGTCAGTACAACCCGTTCAAAGGTAACACGACTCGGCCCAGGATATCAAAGACAAGTTAATTCATCAAAGACACCCAAGTGTCGAACGTCTATCACACGCAAATGTAAAGATACCGACGTACGTTCTGTTACTATACAATCACAGAACACATCCATCACCTTATTTTTAAGTAAATAAGGTTTACATTCCAGCTAACTGTAATGGTACACAGGCAACAGTAAGTTGGGCCAGTCAACGCTCGCAAGTGGCTGTCAAATCAGTGATCTCTCGATGTGAAACTCGAGTGGATGGCTCTTCGCGATTTATTCCAGTATCGACAGATCGACCTTTGACAATGTTGCGACATTACGACTCAGTTTACTGGCTTAAGATGACTTGCCGCATTGCTTTGAACTTCCCAGGTTGAAGAGCTTTAGCACATAGGGCGCATGTTGCAGCACGAAAGTAGTTCTTATTTATCGCAATTTACAACTGATTCGCTGCTGGTCTCTTCTTTCGCAATGTACGGGATACACCATGTTGGACAAGTGCAGATTGGTACACACCTCTGCGAACGTTGTGGAGACTCCTCAGATCTGCAGGTGTCGACACGATGTGACGAACAAGGCCAACATCTGAACGACATTGTAAAAATATGTGTTAAGTGCTAAACAAAAGCTTATACTTATTGTGTAAACACTACATTTTTTTCGTAATGTAAAATATCGCATCGCATGGCATCTCGGCTTGGTTAAGCAAGATCAAAAACGGGCAATCAGTTTGCTATTCCTACTTAGTTTGGAAATATCAAACTTTAATCTTACTAAAAAGTCCAGTAAAAGTCAGTCACAGGACTCAAAAGAATGTCGTATTTCATAGTGTCATTGACTCCGTCTTTTCACCCGAAACTGAAGATTAGTATATACTCGTACATGTTTTAAATACGCCATTGTTTATATGTACAGGACTGCGATCGGCGTGACGGATTTCGACTGATGTTAATCTCGCTCACTGAAACAAAGACGGGACGCTTTGTTGATAGGGTTATCAACATCACTGTAATTTTTTTTTTAATGGAAGCAGATATTCCAAATGCTACATGGTCGTGCCCGAGACACGTACTTCGCGGCGGGCCTGTACGTCACTTATTGTTATTTGGAACTTGAAATAAATGCAAACATTTTTGATAGCGTGATTCATGAACACCATGACGTGCATAAACACAGGGCTTTAATAAAAACCTGTTACATTTTTCTGTACAGTTTTTAAAATAACTGCTGTTTAAATGCCTCGTTTACTGGCAATAAAAAAATATGATATGCAAACCAATTAAGATGTTGCCGTAAACTTATTTCAAGCAACCTACAGGCCTATGATAGATAAATAAAGCATTAAATATACAACACAACCATTTCTTATATAATATTATCTTGTATAATATAAAACAACCATTTCTTATAGTGACAACCCTAACCGATGACAAAAAGTCGCGAATACGTTAATGTCGTTAATGCGTGCCGGTCCTAATCCACGTTTTCCGTAACACCGCGAGACCGCGACCGTCATCGCGACACCAGACGGGCCGAAACGGACATTCCTGTGCCCGCGATTTCAAAAAAAAAGAAAGAATTGCTACGAACAGCGTGAATATATCCGATTGCGAGAAAATTCAAATAAACGGAACAATTTCTATATCAGCTGCATTGAATAGTATGCATTCTTTGTCTCGCTCGAGTATTTTTATGACAATGGAAATCAAGTATTTCAGTTTTATCATTTCGATGCAAATGAAACGTTTGCGGTACCTACTTACATAATTATATTGTAACTTAGTAGTTACCACGTAACTTTACTTAATTATTTACCCAATAAATTCAACTACATACCGATCTATGTATAAGTAAGTATATTACAAACCCTTACACAGATGGTGGTACAATATTATAACAGTCAGTTCGAGCTACTTTGTGACGACATTCCGCGGTTTGTTCGGTTCCGTGGGAAGTACCAAGCACCCTCAGCTCTGCGGAGCGACGCGATGGCATAAAACTACAGGTGCCAGTATAAGCCAGATACATAAATGTATGTATCAACTGTAAATATCTAGCTCCTCGCTTCGCTTCGGGAAACATGCCCCTCAGTACGCACATTCGGAAATAGGCGTAATCTTTAAACTGACAAAACTTTTTTATTTGTTAACCGATTGAAATAAAACAAACACCATAAGTTAAGTGAAGCTTACCACAAAATATAGAAAACCGCCCCCAAACCAGATATACCATTTCGGAGATTAGCGCGTACAAAACCACAGATAAACAAATAAAAGTTTTTCTCATATAAAGTAAAAGTTTTTCTCATATATTTTCTATGTACAGACGAAGACCAGGCTTATTATCAATATATAGAATAAATATGTAAAGGAAAGATGCCAACCGAAATATGTATAAGTTACATCGCCTTAGCGTTAAAATTTCTCCATACGCATTATTTTTGAGTAAATAATTTTGTTTGATTTATTATTCGACAAAAATAATAAAAATCAATTAAAATCATACTTTTACGAACATGTAGGAATGTAGGCAGGTTTTTATTAAATAGTAATAAGAACCGAAAAAATCCTCATTTTTCACTGTTCTTTTAAAATAGAATCGTTATACTTACTTCAGGACGCACTATGGTAGTTAGTACATATATGTATAATAAAGTTCCAATTTCGTCCAGGAGTCCTTAGAATGTAACCTATTAAATGTTACAGTTGATCCTGCCTTAGTTATGAGAGGATTTACAGAAATAAGGACAGAATCCAGCGCACCGCCCCGCGCCACGAACACTACAAAAATTAATGTGTTATGTTTATTTATGAGATGATAAATTTAACAACACTTGTCCGTTTGTCTGTTCCGGAGGTTCTTATCTCGGGACAGGTCGTAAATTTTACGGCTCTTAAAACAAACTCCGAATAAAGTGTCCCAATAAAATTGTTAACGGATTCCTTTGGTGACGACTTGTCGTGTCGCAACCTCGTCGCTGGCTCTTCGCTTTACGACGTTGACATCGTCACGTTAAATGCGCCTTTTGGGATATTACTACATACATTTATGTAACTATCGCAGATTCTTTATTAAGCTATTGCATAGCTTTTATCGCGGGCCTTGAGCGTGGGGACCGAATCCAGAAATTCCGTAACGAAAAAAACCTAACACCCCCAATCAGCGCCATCTAGTACCTTAATACTAATGTATGGTACGTATGTTTTCTACAAACTAGATGGCGCTGTTCTGATATAACTATATAACTTCTAATAATTATAATTGCATAATTTGATAAAAAATGCTATGCAATAGCTTTACCGCGGCAGTCTCCGAGTGCCACATTTAATTCTTTTTACTTTGTTTAATTAGATTTATTTAATTTTATGGCTTCAACCAGTTTATGGCCCACTACAGGTCACAGGTTTCTCCTCAGAACTGAGGAGGCTTAGAGTACTCTTCACCACACTGCTTCATTGCGGAATGGTGGAAGAAATTATCTTTTACAAGGGCCACTAAATTGTGGAGGTAAGCGGGCTTTTATGTGTGGTAATTTTCTCCTCCTCCAAGAACCTTTACTGGGTCGTTAAATGGATTAAAAACATGAACGATCGACATTCGAAGCTGCCCCACCAATCTTTACATTGTAGCAACGTGATGTGAGTAGGTACGCTTTCGAGAAGAGATCCTCTTCGACAGATAAAGAGAAAGAGAACTTTCGCAACTTTGTAAAAGGTCCTATAGACTTGGAGTTTTTATTGGTAGAGTTTTTTACATGGATTCTTCTAAAGTCGAATGTGCCATGTCTTCTTAGCTTGTTACATTCGAAGTGTCGGAAGATAGAAATTAATGCGGGGTTCTGTGCCTCATAACCTTACCTCTATGTACATGGTAACGTCAAAACACTCGACATTAAAATAATCCTTGTTCTGTGAATATAAGCTATATGAAGGTATGTGCAATTGTTTGTAACGACCACTAACATCAGATATACATTGAACTCATGCAACGTTAGCTATTGTGAGGATTATTCCACTTTGCCCCAACAAGGCGCCCCACTGGTGGGGCATAGTGGAACGCTTGCATTATTTTATGACTTAGGTATGTATATGTTTAGTCTGCACAAGAACACAGATAGTAGTGCTGTGTTATGGAGGAGTCTGTTCGAGGAGACTGTTCTGTACATTGTGGGAGGAGACCTGTACCCAGCAATGGGACAGTTATGGGTTGCGGTGATGACTGTCTGTCCTCTACTCAAAGATTTTCTAACAGAGATCGCCTTTCCATTGTGTCTACTTAACGTAATTAATATAACGTACGTAGGAATTAATATAATTTATGTAGGAATTAATATTTTATTCTCTCTCTATTAATAAAAATAAGACGTCTATTAAGCTACTACCATTTTGGCATTTATTTGAGAGCACCCCCAGCGTAATTACAATATGCGTTCCCATTGTCCGAGCAGGCAAGGGTTACGATATTAATATTGAATATTGTATGAATAGCCAACACTGCAGTTTTAATTAATTTTCTAACAGTCTACACTAATATTATTGTGGTTGTTTCGGAAAATTGTAACCGAAATAATTTCTAAAATTTTTTTTTTAAAGATGATCAATAGAGCGATTTGATTTTTAGCTTTGCGCTGGGAGAAGTCGTCTATATTATCTATAGAAATCGTAGAGTACCGGTAATACGTCGTCAATGTTGACTGTAAGGTGCCAATAGGTCACGTTTTATTTATTTACAAATGACGTTTACTATAAGAAAGTTTCAATAAAATTCAGTAACGTAAAAGCTTCTATTTTTGCAGCAAACCATCAATTATTATGTATCATATTAATTATACCAGTATGTAACATACTTGTATGTACTAGAATACCCCACGAGTATAAAGCCCTTTGATCGAGCTTACAAAACCCATTCAAGAATTCGTACCTCCTAGGGTTGCCAATCGTTATTAATTTAACATAATTGTTATACAAAAGAAAACCTGTTTCCTCATAACATTGTATATTATGAAAATATTAATTTTATTATACTAATGTGAATAGAATTCATAACTATAAAGTTGTTAAAAAAATTATTGGGATTGAAGTCAGCCCTATACACCACCATATGGAGCCCCAATACAGCCAAAACTTCGTTTCAAAAATCAATATACACTGTTGTTAATATTCCTTTCTAAACTACAATATTTTATGTCCGCCACGCTATATTTTTTTTAATAATTATACGTTAATGCTTGACCACATTCCCATCTGATGGTAAGTGGAGATAAGGTCTTGGGTGGTAGAGCGCTTGTATCAAGCCATGTATCATACGAAATCTATCATTCGTGGTATGTTCTTATTAAAATTGACAACCCTACATTCTCCGTGTATCGATACAAGTTTAGTCAGGATGCCGAGCGAGCTGGGCCTATTGTCCTGCAAGAACCACTTTGGTATCTAGGTCCTTCGGGCGATGGCCTAGGCAGTAGGCACCTCGTATAAGGGATGAAATTATATTTAAACGTAAGATATCGTCGCTTCGGGATAATATTATAAACTATATTATTACAACAGAAGCAACGGAGAAAATGTCTAGATCTCCTATAATTTTTTCAACATCTGATATACTTAATAGTATTTTCCGCACTGTATTATTTTTCTATAATATACATTGACTACAATATAATACGATTCTATACATATATTAAAGTAAGGGCAACCCATCATACACCACTGACAGAAACGGCAAGATATAGTTTGGGTACGTGTCTTCGTGTCTGTCTAGTACTCTGATTTTCGTGCAACCTCGAAATATATTTAAACATCTAACTACCAAATAAAATTAAAGGACAGTGTTTAATTAATGTAACATTAACTTCCTACTTTGATAGCATGACCATTTAAATTGCCCCTCGATATCGTCACAGACGTCGTAACAGCACACCTTGTCGAAAGGGGAACTTTCCGCCCTACCCTTTAACCGTCTAGAAACTTGTGATGGATGTTATTCTTAATACCTTTAACCTGCGCGAAATTGTTCCTTATCTACTTCAAAACAGAACTTTGTTCCCCGCCCACCGTCAGTTTGGGGATGATTTCTACGTTTAGGCTGCTTACAAATTTGGCGACATGGAACTTCCACGACTTGCCACTTTGTATAAATTGTACGCAAATATGTATGACGCGCTAAGTGTTCTATTTTTCTTTGAGATATTCCCAGGTGGAACGACAACAGTTGGATAGATGTCATCTCACGGCGGCTATAAGTTTGTCCCAAGCTTTTATGCAACCCAACCCCATAAATACCAATCCACTAGAGAATGGGGTTTCACCTCATTGAGAAGGTCAAAGACATTAGGAAATGCAATACTTTTTTTAAATTCGTGGATAACCAGAATTTAGAATTTCTGAGCTCGAATACTTCCAACAAAGAATAACGACTGCTTTGGGTGTATAACTATTGAAAAAAGGGTTAAAAAATGTCACTGATCTCGCCATCACAACAAAGAGAAATGGACTTTTCGTCAGAACCATTGGCTTACAACCGTAAGTAATGGCCACTAATGAACGCCAAAAGTCAAGTGACCGCCAATTGTGTGGTTGCCACTAGTTGCCAGCGCGCCGCACTAGTTGCGTAGTCGTCAGGTATACGGACGCCCTTATTACCTATGTCGGAGAGCAGTAATTAATCCGGAATCGGATTCCGTCACGCGGTAAAGAATGTCCAATTTGAGCGCAGGAACTGCAGGAAGGGCTGACTCGCTGTTAATTAAATGTTTTGAATACTGCCGTTATTAACTGCGGGGAATCTGCCGCCTGTGTACACGCCTATAGGGGAGCTTGCATACTGACAACTGTATTTTGGTTTTGATTTAATAAAAATATTTTGTTTTTTTTTATAAATACCAGCCAAAGATGCGTCATCTAATGGTAAGTGGTCACCGTCGTGTGTGAACATCAGATAGTTGATAAATAACATTAGGTACTCGTATATTCCGTTTGTAATCAACCACTATCTCTATTAATGATAGGACTGGAGACGAATCTGTGCTTCAAATGTTTTTGGCTTTGCGGCGGAACAATTTTATCCGATCTTTTTCTATAAATCGAAGGATCTCACTAAACGCAAAATCCTGATCGTGCAAATCCATCGCTAAAATTAAGTCTCAGTAACTATTTCCATACAATAATGCTTATAAACTAATACCCACGCACTAGGGCTGAGATGTATAGATGATACTTAGCCTTAGCTCAGACTTTACTTACGAAAAACTTGAGTTTGCAAAGACTGCGATTTGGTATTTATAGACATGTCACGCTGAGATTGTGCTCAGCATAAGTTGACACCGCTAATGCCATAATTAATTGCTGTCATCTATCTGTTTGTTAATACGAACAATTTAAATGTCTTAGAAACCGACTAATATCAAGGTTCATTTGGGACCATTATTTCTGTTCGGATAATAGCCAAAGTTTTTGGTTGCTCAGCTCGTACTCAGCCAAGTCAAAGATCTCTTTATGAATACGAACGCTGTCTTAAGTCAAAGGAAAGTCTGAGCTAAGGCTAAGTAACGTCTATACATCTCAGCCTTAGATTCCCCGTGTCGCGGGTAACATGGACAACACTAACGACCCGAAAACAAACATTTATCTGCCAAATAGAAATCTACTTCGACCGGGAAGCAAACCCGGAACCATTCGCTACCTAGGGACGGAGTACCAACTAAGCTGTGAAATCGTCAATGTAAAAGAATCGTAAATTTAAAAGAGCAGCAACAATATTGACTAAACCAACCTTGAACGTACACCTATTTTTATAATTTATCAAATAAGTATACCTGTTCATAATATGTGTGATATACTCGCATGTAAAACAATTTATTAGATAATAAGCGATACATAGTGGCGCGGGGGGCGCTCGGAGCGGCGGCGCGGCGGCGGCCGGAAATTGCCAACGGTTGCACTTCCGACAGAACCTTCGCTGTATAAATTTAATTCTAAGCAAGTCAGCGCTTTATAAAGCCTTCCACTAATTTGTTACCGAGCACTTTGCGTTAAATTGAATACCACAAGCTTCTGAATTTTGCTTACTGAAACTTTTTATTTCCCGCCTCGTACTAGAAATATTTTATATTGAAAATATTTTTTCTCATGCTACCAACGGGGAGGCTTTCTAGAATTATTATTTTTATTTAGATATATACAAAGAGATTTTGTTTATTCGATTCCAACAGAGCCTTCTTGATGGAATGTTATCGATATTATTGTGAAGTTTTGAAGAGGTTTGCTTATTGTTTATGAAGTCATTAATGTTATTTATTATCATTTTTCCAGGAAACCTACCTGGATGACAACGTTCGTGCATGAGTCAACCGAAGGAATACTTGTCGTGACCAGGCTGGGGGGGGCTTGTGTCGGTGCACCAGAAGCGAACCCTTTTAGGTTTTAAGAAGTGTGAGAAGAGATCTATGCCGACCAATGGTTAATGACTGGGGGCTATCCAGCAAAGTCATATTTACCTTTATAAAGCTACCCTATCCTAATTCCCTGAGTCTAGACTAATAAATAACAATTCTCGGTGTCGTGCGCACCACGTTCCTGGAATCTTAATGGATGTCGACTCTGTTTTTATTATGACCAACAGTCATACCAACTAGATTCTGGCCTGTGTCGAGTTCAACCTCATCTCCGGAACCAAAGGATATTGGTATCTGTGCCGCGCAATTGTACTTAAATGTTGAACTTACATGTAATAAAAGTCATTCGCACTGCTAATAGCAACTTGTATCTTTTACCTCGTCCCATTCCGTATAAAAACATATATAAATAGCGACACACTAGTCAGTAGTACATATTGGCGAACACATACCATATACGCCAAAGTATCCTAAATTACTATATCTCTCCCTTGAAGTATTTTTTATGGCCCGACCTGTAGCTAGTTGGCTCGTTGGCTGAAAAAGTTGCAAAAGAGCCGATTAAAAATAGTAACCTATACTATCTATTAAGGACATGTACAACAAACACTATAAGAAAACAAGTTACGTCAACCTAGTACTAGTCTTCATCATCTGGTCATCATCACACTTCGAGATTCCCTTTGAAGCTTTCCTAGACAATAGATAAAAAAATATCAAATTTTCTAAAATATCTTCGTAACTTTGAGGTTTATCTTTGCAACATGAGTGAATGTCACATAAAATCTTCATCAGACTGTCTAAATATTTCAGTGAAACTTATTATCTAAGCCACGGGCCTCATCTCAGGCGGAAATACTATGACGATGAGTGATATAATATTAAAAAACATTATAGAGCTTTCTAAGGTACTCAAATAAACTTTGACTACTTTTTCTGTGAGGAAAACATCGTGGAGAAATGTTCTCGGCTGACATTTCCTTGTATCATTCAAGTTAAAATTGTGGACCATTTTACAGAATAAGAAGTAAGTTACTATTTGTATCGTTGGAAGTGAGTTGAGACCTTACCATTCCACAGCAATCTGCTATTATTATACAGTAATCGTTAAGCCGTTAAAAACTCTCGAGTCATAAATGCGTAAGCATCTCTCGTTTCTCGCGGCGGATGACAAATGCGCCTAAATCGCTCTCACCGACGTAAAAGGCGGACTGTAAACTAAGTTTTCCATGTCTAGACGCACGTATGGACATTCAGATCACGGCGGGTGAATCCGCAAACAGCATACTAAGTTACCTCGCGAGTTATTGAATATTCAGCCCATTGTGGGGAACCCCTGACACTTTGAATACATCGTATCGGAATCGTGTTCGAGTCTGTGACTTACGGATAATAATAGGTGTGTTTGCATACCTATTTGAAATTTCAAGCTGTACTAATGTTTCATTTGGAAAGCGTCGTTAGCACAGCTGGGTCGAGCGATACGGTGGGTGTGTCCTTTAATCATATAGACATTCTATGCTTCTAATCGACACAGCAAATTCTTCTTCAGAAAAGTATGAAAGCCAGCTAGGTTTTCAAATGATGAAACTTCTTACGGATTGACTGACACTAAATCTATTATGGTTCACTCTAGAATCTCTAGATCGGTTTGAATGAAAAGTTATGATTTTTTACTTTTGACTTTGAAAGTATTTGTAGGTACTGGTGACACACGGTAAAGAATTTTCCAGGTTTTTTGACAGCAACAAGATTGTTCTCCTGGAGAGAAAAACATACCTCGATGTGCAAAAGATCTTTGAAAAACGTTCAAAATCCCTCAACTATACGTTCTGCCTAAATTGTTTACGTTCTGTACCCACATGTGTTCGAAAACATCTCCTGAGGATATGACATGCGACATACGACCTGCTACCTACGATCAGTGTCGCAATGATGCGCGAACTCCGCCAGTATGATACTTACCGCCATCTCCACAAATGGAGTCATAAATATAATTCAGAACACGTCGCACGTCGCACCGACTCCGCGGGCTGAATCCCGTCTTGCGTGTTATTGAAATATTTTGTGGAGGGTGTACTCTCTATTTATTAGGGTTGTCTTTTTATTTTTATTTACCCTCCGGAGCTCACTCAGAACTGGGGGCCGGTTATGAATTTGGATTTATTGCGACGTCTGAGGGATTTTGCGGTCGGTCTTATCGTTCCCGTCTGTTTTGTGGAAAAATGCGAGAGACGAATGGATTCACTAATTGGCCAACTTCTCTTAAATTCTTTCCATGTGAGCATTCGTCATGAATTTTTAATACATTCAAAATTCGGTCCAAGTTTTAAGAAATTGCTCCTTTTTATGTAAATATCCGACATGAGCCACCTAAGGGTTAATGGTCACCTCTGTTCATGGGTATACGCAAAATCGAAGACTTGAGGCATCACCGATGCATTTTCGGCCAAGAAAGAAAAGAGAAGACAGAAAACACTGCCACACAAGCACCTAGCAGGAACACGTCGGAACACGTAGGAACACAGTTGAATAGCGGCTAATCCAGACGGGAGACAGCTGGCCTGGATTGGCGACGCCAAACCAGCTTCACGGAGAGATAATAGTCCAGCATGCATAATACTAAGAAAAGTAAAAATAGAATTATATTAATTAGGTTGCAGTGCACGGGCTTTTTTCGTTACTGAAAGACGACTGCTATCCAACTTGTTCTCCGAACGATGAACACCATAGATTATACACTTATGAACACCATTGACTGCATCCAAAGTCTTTAACTCTGGTCGATCACACGATTGACAGGACCCGTCGGGCTAAGACGCTTCACTCAATATACTTGATAAAATGGAGAAGATGCCGATGTATCGTTAAAGCAATTACAATGAGCGCTAAGTGCACTGTCTCGAGCTAAGTGCAGCGGCGAGGCTATTAACCGTTCACCACATTTATTACACGCCGCCCGCCCCGCCGCGGCAGTGCACGCTGCTGGCGCGGATCTATGTATAATTGAATAGCTGTATTAATTAATTGCTCTGATAATTGTATTAACAGCTGGAACTTCATGGTTTACCTACCTTAGAAGGAGGTTTTCGATACCTACCTAAGGAGGGGATTTCGGACCAGTCAGATCGCTTCTGACTTGATGATAAAGGTGATAATTGTATTAACACTGGTAATGTTTTTGCAAGAATACTATGGTATTCAAGACCTTTAATTACAAGACTTTCAATTACGGTATGCACTGTTGCGGTGTTATTTAAAAGATGTTTCACGTCAAGATTTAATTTTATTGGAGTTGTGAGTTGGATTTGTAAATAAACCATGTAACGGTAAATTCCCACTCAATTACATCTCCTTTTCTACATTCTCCCTCAACAAATGAAAGGGTTTGTGATAAAAATTGCGAAACTACAACGATCTAATCGCGTGACTTGGTATTCGCTCGTTTAAAACTCACATCCAATTGAAAAAGTACGTCTGCAATAGACATTACTTTTTACTACTGCTGGGCATTCACCAAATCCTTTCGATATTGGTTCGTCCTAACTTTTATTACGAGCAGGGTGAAAGTTTTCAATGACGTTATCCTTGTCTACGGGCCTACGATCGCAATAAAAATAGAGCGAGAGAGGTACTCAAACATCTCTATCACTCTCGATTTCAGCAGCCATTTGGAGACGCTACAACTCCGGTGTAAAATTATACCAGTGTTAAAATTTTAGGTGTATTTGGACGACTAGTTTCGAACCATTCCGAGGTTCTTTCTCAAGAGCCGTCGCCGACGAAGACTCGCTTCAAACACGGGCGACCGACAAACAAGTATAAAACGTGAGGTAAGCCGTGATATACTTACACGTAAAATATATTCAGACACTAAAGAATCTTTCAGTGTAAAAACTGTAACACAAATATGACAACACAAACACTCTCGGCTCGAAAATATAACCGTCTTACACAAAAATAATAATTATCCCGTTCGAGGATCGAAGCCCGGACTATAGTATAGTATAAATAAATATTTGACATTGAGTTAAAAATATTTTTATTCAAGCTTGAAAACAAAACACACGTTTTTTATCTTGGTATTTGATACTGTTAGATACACACGTCAAAATATTATATTTTCCCGTCTATCCCTCTGAAGGCTGCCCAGCCGTGGCGAAACTACCTTCAGATACCGGAATAATTCCCGGATTTGATCTATTTACGGCCGGCATGTCTCGGTCGGACTTTTATGGGAATTTTACGCTTTTCAATTCCATGTCGTGACGCTCAAATCTCATTGATGGCAATCTTAAGGTAGGATGAAGGGAAATAAAATACTCGTGCACCTTCTTCCAAATCATCTTATTCTTTTCCATTGCTTTTATCAATCATCTGTCTATTCTAGAAGATGGCCCGCTCACCGGCCAGTGACATTTTGCTTGTTACTGGCCATAAAATTTAGAGGACTCTTCATCCCATCTCGCCCCCCCCCCCCCCCCCGTACCTCACATCACCTCTCTTCGCTTTATCACACAACTGCCAGTTAATTTCCACCGTTTCAGCAGCTTTCTGAAAGTCACCTACCACTAGGTACGCCTTAACACACGAAAAACATATTTAACTAGGAAATATTTCTATAAAACACAGCTTTTAAATTGTATCAAGTAATAATAACTATTATATATTACGTTCAGTTTCTAAAATGAAATCAATAATAACCTAGAATCAAACAGATAATAAAGTCAATCAACTTCGTTTACTTCTTTTAAATAATTTAAACTTTATTCATGTCCTTATAAGAGAATTTCTGTAAAAGTTTCAATAACATATAAAAAGTCAAGCAAACAGAGGTGGAAAATGGAAGGTAATTCAAACAATAACAAGAGTGGAGTAAAAGCATTTAGATTGGGGGTAGGACGAGATTTTATTAGACGATTACAAACAGATCGATAGCTCTCGAGCCGAGTGGAGCTGGAGGGCTCTCCGCTCGGAGTGCAGTTTCGGGGATCCACAGCTGTCTGTTAACGGACGTTATTTAAATTGCGCTCTACAATCGTTTAAGCTTAACAGAGAAGACAAGCTTAACACTGAGCACTTCGGTATCGGAGGCCGTCGCGAACCTATTTTCGTGTCCGAACATCTAACGCACGCAAATAAACAGCTTCACGCAGCGACTCGCAAATATGCTAAGGAGCATGGATTCAAGTTTGTGTGGATAAGGGATGGAAGAATTCTTGTCAGGAAGAACGAACAAAGTCACGCAATCAACATTAAAGACGAGGATAGCTTAAAATTTATTGTTAAGGATTAGCAATTGATAAGTGTGAGGTAGATTTTTTGCAATAATGGCGTTAAATATTTACTATCAAAATGTGCGAGGTTTAAGAACCAAAACAGAGGACGTTTTTAAAAATATCTTAGTCAATAAATATAATGTAATTGTTTTCACAGAAACGTGGCTCCAAAGTAATATAAAAAATAGTGAATTTATCGACAAACGGTACATTTTATACAGAAGAGATCGATTGTGCTCGGGGAACTCTAAGAAGGATGGGGGTGGCGTTTTAATTGCTGTCTCTAGGAATATTCCTTCTTCCAGATTAACCGACTGGGAAAGTAGTGCTGAAGACCTTTGGGTCTCGATCGATGTTAGAATAAATAATGTTGCAACTAAAATATTTATTTGTGCAGTATATTTGGCCCCACCCGTTAAATTGGATCATCTTACACGATTCTTACAAAACACTAGCGACATGATAAATAAAGCCGACCAAGTAATTATATTGGGTGACTTCAATCTGAGTTTCATTGAATGGAGTCGTAACTCCGACAGTGGTCCGTGTAGAGCAACGAACTATAGTTCCAAACTAGGCTTTTCATTACTAGATTTTATGTCACTCAGTAATCTTTCACAAATAAACAATATATCTAATGTAGATGGTAAGATATTAGACCTTGTCCTTACCAATTGTGCCACCTTAGAAGTTGATAAATCCGTCAACATTATAAGCAAAATTGATCAGAAACACCCTCCCTTATTAATAAATATACCGAATACGATACCTCAATTTATGAAACCAGTTATGAACCCTCGATATAACTTTTTTAAGGCTGATTACAACAAAATTATAACTCACCTGAATAATATTAATTGGTTAAAAGAGTTTGATACCTGCCAGAATGTCAACGAGATGACGAAGGTTTTTTATCTTTTAATAAATAATGTAATAGAAACCTGCATCCAAAAATATGTACCTAAAAATAGCAAGTATCCATTATGGTTTAACAGTGCACTAAGAAAGATGATTATTGAAAAGGAAAATAAGAGACGTATTTATATAAAATATAAGAACCCACGAGATAGATTGGAATACGAACTTCTTCGGGAGCGCAGTCAGAATGTTACAGATTTATGTCTTCGCAATTACAAAAAACAAATTGAGGATGATATCCATAGAAATCCCAAATATTTTTGGCGCTTTATAAAAGAGAGGCGGGGTGGTGAGACCACAATACCAGCAGAGATGTCTTACGAAAGCATAACTGCAAATACAGGCACACAAATCGCCGAACTGTTCGCTGATAGTTTCTCATCAGTGTTTACTACTAGTTCACCACCTCACGATGCGAAGCCTACAGATAAACAAGTGACTAATCTGTACGGAATAAAATTTAGCGAGAGGGACATATCAGTTGCTATAAAGAAACTTGATGTCTATAAGGGTGCGGGTCCAGACGAAATCCCGCCTATCTTTATAAAACGCTGTGGTTCTGCTCTTTCCCTTCCACTGACGCTTTTGTTCAACAGGTCGTTAACTGAGGGAGTCTTTCCTGATTTGTGGAAAACAGCTAAAGTTGTACCGGTCTTCAAAAAAGGAGACAACAAGAATGTAAAAAACTACCGTCCCATCTCCATTCTCTCGTGTATTCCAAAGATATTCGAGTCTCTAGTTTGCCCTATAATAACACGTCATTTTGACACAGTTTTATCGGAGAATCAACATGGATTCAGAAAGGGTCGTTCTGTTCAGACAAATTTGGTATCCTTCATGACCTACCTTAGTAAAAAAATTGATAAAGGCCAACAAGTAGATGCTGTTTATATGGATTTTTCTAGTGCTTTTGACAAAGTCTGCCACTTGCATCTTCTGCGTAAGTTAAATAGATACGGGATAAGTGGATCCTTACTGGAATGGTTTAGGTCTTACTTAGCAAAAAGACTCCAGTTTGTGGTGCTAAACGGCCATAGATCACATGAATATTTTGCGCATTCTGGAGTACCCCAAGGATCCCATCTAGGTCCTGTTCTATTCTCAGTATTCATTAACGACATCACATCTTCAATACATTACTGCAAATATTCACTTTTTGCTGATGACCTTAAAATATATAAAACAATTAATTCGGTTAATGACGTGTGGCAAGTTCAAAGTGATATCGATCGAATAAATGAGTGGTGCTGTGAAAACGCTATGGTTGTAAATGCAAAAAAGTCTTACCACATTAAATACACACGGAAGATAAAAATATTGCGATCATCATACGAACTAAACTCAGACACATTGGAAGAAGTTACAGAAATACGCGATTTGGGCGTGATTATGGATACCAAATTGACATTTAAAACTCATGTCGACACAATCGTTAACCAAGCTGCGAAAATGTTAGGGTTTCTCATGAGAAATACTAAGGGTTTTGTCTCTGCACAAACAAAGATGATCCTTTTTAATACTTTGGTCCGGAGCAAACTGGAATTTGCATCGGTTGTTTGGAGTCCACAGTACACATCACATTCCCAACGAATCGAAAGATTACAGAGGTGCTTCACAAGGCATCTAGCATTCCTGTGCACTGGCATTTCACATAGGGCTACTTATGACCGTCGTCTCAAGCACTTCGGAATGATTTCGCTCTATCATCGCCGCTCAATAGTCGATGTATTATTCCTAAAAAAACTTGTAACTGGCAAAATAACTTGTAGCAAGTTGTTAAGCAACATAAACTTGAACATCCCCTACAATTACCCACGACGTCCTATCACCAAAATCCTATGTGTACCTTCGGGTAGGACGAACATTCTTAAGCACTCACCACTATCACGTATGTGCTCTGAGTACAATCGATTCTCGGCGATTATCAAAGATTTAGACATCTTTCATGATTCAGGCTTAAGCCTGAAAAATAAACTAATCGCACATTTTGGTACATAGATTTTTAATTATACAGTTATAACTTCCTAATTTAATTCATATTACACTGCCTGTCCAATTGATTTTGTTAAATTGTTGAGATAACATGTTCCATTTATTCTTACGAATGATGTACGCACCTATAATTGGCAAGCGTACCAGATAATAGTTATTCTAAAAGTATTGGTTTTTTGTGTTTGATTTGTATGCAAGCTGTTGGTGTGTCAAATAAATAAATAAATAAATAAATAAATAAAGCTTAGCCAACTTTTTTAAGTTTACAGATTATGGTCTTGTTTAGGGTTCTTTTTAATGGGTGAATTGTATTTCTTTGTTTTTCGCGTCCCTTGCTTTTTTACAAAGTTTTAATGTGCCATCGATCCAGCCTTTTAAAGACCACTGCTAGGCATATGTCTAGCAAAGGTTCATGAGCCCCTCTGTCATTCTGAGCCTTTTGCATCCAAATAAATAACATTTGCCGTAATACTTGCCGTATTATATCTGGAATGCTGTAAATACACGTTTCCGTTTCTATAAAGGAAGATAGCAGTGCTACCGTTCAATGATACTTACAAAAGTTAAGTCAACATTAGTAAGTTCATACAAAACGGGCACAAACCTGCAATTAATATATCCATCGATTTAATTCTATTCAAAACTTCGTATCAAATATTAACATTGCTACAGAACGATTCAGTTAAAATCCGCGCTTCATGCTATTCACAGTATCTAAAAGTGATTGAAGTCGCACTTAAATCTGTAAGTTGAATAAAAAGCTCCAATGCGCATCGAGGATCACGGCCCTTTGCAAACCGTCCCGAAGAAACGCGATTCGATTAGACGCCTTATAAGGAACGATACGACTCTTCGAAATATATCGTCACGACTGTCGTGACGATTTACAGTTCATAGTTCATTATCGGTAACAAAGTCACATAATTAATGATTTGTATACGAAAAACCTAAATAAAGAGTAAATTAATGCCATATGTCAGATCATCCTACTAACATTATAAATGTGAAAGTATGTTACTCAGTCGCGCAGAAACGGCTGAACGTTTTAGGATATTTTTTTATAAACATTCATTAAGTCCGGTATTAAGTAAATAAATAAATAAATTGATAAACCGATCAGTATTATTTGGTTTACACTCCTATTATAATAAAATTTAAAGCGATTATTATTAGAGAAAACCGATCGAGTCTACATTACAAAACTATGTTCTTTATTATGCACACAAGTAAGAAAGAAGAGGCATTATGGCTTCAACCCATTTGAAGCGCTCATAGCCCGGCGGCTTGCGTCTATCTCAAGTGATCGACAAAGTTAAGCAACAGCGGGCGCGGTCGGTAGTTGGATGGGTGACCGCTAGTGGCAAAAAATTTCTTGAGCGCTTCCGTGCTTCGGAGGGCACGTAAAGCCGTCGGTCCCGGTTGTTATCATTTGGTAGCAGTCGTTAAGCCATGTCGGATACCTTCGGGCGGCTTAAAATTTCCGACACTTGGGTTGGCCACTAACCCCTCCACCAATCAGCACTGGAGCAGCGTGGTGGAGTATACTCTAGGTCTCCTCAGGTATGAGGAGAGACCCGTACTCAGTAGTGGGCCATTAATGGGTTGAGGCATTATATTAACACAAAATTACAAAGCAGAAGTAGTTACCAGCCTACTGGTAAACTGGTACTGGTAAGCTACGATCACAAGGAATACGTATTCACTGGTCGTGCCGTGTGCGGGGCCCTCCAGCGAGCCTCGTGCGCCGGGCCCCATGCCGTCTGGAGCTTTTTGTGTCGAGAAACAACATTTTACAGATGGATTTATGAATGTCTGAATAAATTTCTCTTTCGCTGAAAGAGAAATCCTATAGAGCAAATGTATGGGTGAGGCGACTTGGATGTTTTCGACTTTTTATCCGCTGTACTAGTTATGAGGAGAAAGAGAGAGTAAGTCATAAGGAGAAACATAATGAAATTAAGATGTAATGGCTCCGTCCATCTCCCCTGCTGACAGTGCATCCTACTGTACAATGGACAAGGCTACGGAGCCAGATCCTTGTATCACCGGTCGCTGGGTCTGTACCACCCAGTATAATCCCGATGGTGGTCCCTTTAGGCCAGCAACTCATCGTGGAGTCCTTTAGTGTTCTTGATGTCCGGGCGACGGTGACCACCACGGAGCAGATACTAAGATGACCACTTACCATCAGGTGATTCGCCTGCTAATTCGTCGGCATACATTACCAAAGATATGTTTTGAAAAGCTACAAGAAGAACCATTGCCACGATGGCCAACTTCTTACTCAAATTAAAACTCAAATAGTATTTTAACTAAAATAAAACGAATTGTAAGGGGTTTAAAATTAAAAAGTTATGACGCATAAGTACTACTAACAGCACCGATCAGTTCAGGCCGATTAAAAATATTTTATATTCAACGAGTTCAAAATGTACAAAGACAGTGAGTACTTGAGTAGAATGCCACTTAATTCTGTTAAAAAGCTATTCAAAATGTTATTGTCCTCGGAGTTGAGACTGAAATGAGATAAGGCAAAGAGTTCCCTGATTACCGCCGACAGCCCTCCGCTTATCAGCCGGCTATTAACTAAATGTCAACATCAATCTCCGGTATTTGTTCGTACTATTTGCTTAGGGAGACATTTTGTTCGAATATTTCTACAGGGTCTGTTATAGACAGTTTAATCCAAGCTCTTAATGTCCCAAATGCTACTGGGTTGTGTGTGGCACTAAAATATAATTTACCCTGATGACTCACTTTATTCGCAATCTTTATACAAGTTCATCCGCCCTAAATATATTTGTGCTTATCTTCCTCTATCTTCTAAGGAGGCATCCGACTTCCTTAGCATAGGAATTTTCACAATTCACTCAATAATAAGAAAGCCAAGATAATTCAGACAACTTTCCTCATATTTAAATACAAAATTTTGTAAAAATAATGAAATAAACAAAAGCTGAAATGCTTCAAAGAAAACTTGATGAGAAAGTCAGGAAAATGAAAAAGGTTTATGCGCCGCACGTAACGGGCCCGCCTCGCTTCTCCGCTGTCTCCTGGCAGCAACGCGCTGAAAAATACTTTTAATATCTCAGTAAAAAAGAAAGAAACTGATACAATCAGAGAGGAAACTTGCAATAGTAAGTTACTAAACATCAAAGACGTTTAATTAAGCTTTTGAAGAAGAATTCAATTTGATTTGCAAAAGAACGCTGTATTTTGTGCATACAAGGGCCGAGCTTGGTCCTCGTTATATTAATAATATGTATATTCTTCATCTGCCGTCAGACGTATACCTTACGTTTCTGTTGTTCAGATGCAGTCTAATAAATAATCTTTTATATCTTATAAATTTAACTGCTAATAAAAAAAAAGTCTTGCTCTACTAGTAAGTACAACCTGCATTAAGTTTCACCAGTACGAGTATACGATTTTATCCTAAGGCTGTCGATGTCCATGGCTTGCAATGCCCACATGACATCAGAGAACTACGTTACTTCAAGTGTTTGCTATGCCCTTATCGAAAATCTAGTAGAAACGGAACCGTGCACTACACTGTAAAGTAGAGTGCATTCGTTGAGATCTTCAACGTATCTTATCATGAACTACTAATCATGACTAAAATGAACAACACGGCTTCACAAATCTTCCACCGGCAATCAATCTCATCGAGTTCAGAGCGGGGTATAATTAGAGCGACGACTGTTTAATTTAACACGTTCAAAACGTTAGCATCAAAACGAAATCTCACAACCAGTGCTATACGACACTATTATTTTACATCCTTTGATTGCCAATAGTGCGTTACGATCTATAGTTTGTCGTATCAAATCCTGACTTTAAGGGCCCATAAAAATATGGAATCTTTTTACTTTTAAAATTATTATTAAGTATATATTTATTTTACTAATCAATAGAGTATATCTCTGAGTATATACAGCAACAGTCGCCAAATTACTTCACATGCCGCATAGAACAAATAAGGGATGGGGCAGGTATAGTTGAAAAATTGAAAACGACTTTTGAATCGCACTGTGTTAATACTGTCTTTAATATATGAAGGGTACAGTGGAAGTAGAGGCATAGTAGAATGTGATTAATTGTAAGAAAAGCGAAAAAACTTGATTTACTTTGTAGCCACTTTAATACAATCGCACATAAAACAATGTTTCATATCTTATGCCTATGTGTTGATGAGCGTAAATTATTCAATAAAATGACGCATAATCAGTAATTACCAATTTCGTTTTGTCCTTCAAGAAATCAGTCGTGAAATATTTTAAACTTGATCCGATTGTAATGCTGGAGAGCGAAGTCAGAGTGGATTTGCAATTCTGTTATTTTACGGCAACGCATCTGAGACGCCTTTTATTGCAATTTTGCCTGCATTGTTACTAGGTTATCATCAAATTGCTTATCTACTCAACCCGGCTAATGACAATTTGCAAAATTTCCAATCAATATCTTTTAAGTTTAATACCTACTTATAAAGAAAAAATATTATACGTATTGGATATGGAAGCGTCTATCATCGTTGAATTTTTAAATCAAATAGTCGATTCGCGATCGATCGCGATGATCGTGGTGGTAATTAGAGTGCACTCCTCGCCTTAACCCTCGACCAGCCCCGGCACTGCCGCTAGGAAACGACAGTTGGCAGCGCTCATCCTCTTCTCGGAACCAATGCCACTATGACTCTTCAACAATAGCCAAATATCTAGCGCGCGTTTAACTTCCTACGTTCCTATCGAGTTCTCAGTCATTAAAGTAATTGTAGACAACGCAACGACGGCGATAGTTGATTAGTGAGTGATCCACAATATGAAGATACGTCAGGGTTGGACGTAGTGGCACAGTTTCGCAAATCCGTGCATCAGATTTAACCCGTAAACTCGCTGACTTAATTCCACTTATCCGCCTTTGGAAGACATGTCACTTAATATTTAAAGGTACCTTAGCGAAACGGTGATAGATGTTCTATTTGACGTTCATTAGTGTAGTAATGAATACCAACATGAAACGAATGATTTGAGTTGAGTTTAATTAGGTAATTGGGTTTCCGGGTTTTTGTCGTTAATTCGCAGACATTACGCATTAACGAAGCAGTGATAGTCGTGTGGTTGAACGTTGGACTGCCGAACCGGAGATTCCGGGTTCAAACCCCGCACGCACCACTAATTTTCAAAAATTATGTGCGTATTAAAATTTAATTATCACTTGCTTCGGTGAAGGAAAACATCGTGAGGAAACCTGCACACCTGAGAGTTCTTCATAATGTTCTCAAAGGTGTGTGAAGTCCGCCAATCCGCACTTGGCCAGCGTGGTGGACTATGGCCTATACCCCTCTCATTGTGAGAGGAGACCCGTGCCCAGCAGTGGGACAGTTATGGGTTGTGATGATGATGATGATGATGACGCATTAACGAAGTCTTATGGTGGCTTGATAACCGTTATCACTATGTAATTTGTCATTGCAATTACAACCCTGTTAACCAGCAACACTTCTAACTTTGGGTCCGTTCTGGTACGTAGAACTATTATTTATTTTGTGTTTCGGGCTAATTATCTTGTGCTCTAGTAAAATTTAACAAAATATTTTAACATATTTCGGTTGTGGTTTTGGAAAGCCATTCAATAATCGGCTTTTGTAACGGTTACCTGAAGGTTGCCGATTAATGAACAAAAAAGAACTTTTTATTGCTTTCTTGCTATGGAAAAATTGTGTTTGATACCTACGTTGTGGATTTTTATCATCAAGGTTAATTAGGTTAGTAATTATATTATAATTTACATTGCACTTCCATTAGCCGCTGTCAAAGCACCAATCACGATCGTGACTTGCAGACCTTAGACAAGGTCATAGACGATCAGTTACAATTAAAATTGAAGACCACCGCGGATTACAATGCACGCCAGCGGTAGGTCAGCGCGGACTAACACATTGGGCACATGATGAGTAGAAATGACACGCATACAAGACAAGTATCGTATGCACCCAAAAACCTAAATCAATATCCATTTCTAGTATGCCTAAAACTTGGTCAGTAGCTAGTGTTCCACCGACTAAATCAACCTGGTACATAGTTGAATGTAGAGATGACTATAGTGACAAAATTTCATAAGCATTTCCTTGCTCCCAGCTAATTAATCCGTCACACGTGGTGGAGGCCTAAACTATGAGGAATGACCCCTAATCTGCAATAGCCAAGCTGGTGTCTCATGTCTGCTCTTTACAGGATAACCCACAGCTTGTACGAAAAACTTAAGGGAAAGATAGCTTGGGGATATACTTACCAGACGTCAAAATATCACTTCAGTAAAAATGACACGGTTTTAGAGAGTTTGACTTTGAATATCCTCGCCACATTCTATACAACGATTGCTAGTGTGAAAGTGGTATGCTTAGTGGTCATTTCTTACAGTCGTAAACTCTGTGGACAACACAACAATGGTAAAGTTCGTTCCGACATCCACGGGGCCCGTCGATTGGAAACGGTACACGGTAATCGAGAACATTACACTACAATTTTATTAAGCGTATTGATGTAGTGTATTGTGTTGTGAGTATAGACAATATTTGACCCGTGTGGGGCAAGTAGAAGTCGTATAATTCAGCGTTTCATTGCTATGAAAATCATTAATGAGAAGGCAACATCAGATAACAAGTTGTTATTGTTATAAGAGCTATATTGGGAAAACATATCTTTTCTACTTAGACGCCTGGACAATCGCAAAATTTATTTAAATTCGTTAAGATCGTTAAGATTGAGAAGAAATTATTCCTCTCTCTTTCTGTCCCACTCGTCTGGTAAAAAAGCAGTTTCGTGTAGTTGTTCTTATCTTGCAGTCCTACTTCCTATTCCTAATTAAAACACAGCTGCGTTAAAAATTCATAGAACAACAGTTTCAAAGGACATTATTTGACATTAAGTAAAACTCACAGTAAATTACTTAGTGCAGCTGTTTTTCTTGACGTAACTGAAGAGTCAGACCACACAGTTCAACTGAGTCCACCGATGCATTTCAATTTTACCATCCACATCACCATCCAGCAATTTCACCATCCGCTCCTCTCTTTAGATTTACGCCGGCATAAATTAAAACATCATACTCCTCTATAAATTAATCTTTCTAACTCACGTCGATACAAAAGGAAAGATCGGAACGGTATAAAAAACGTCGCTGGATTATTTGAATACGAGGCTCACATTCACAACGCACTTGGTACCTACTAATATAATAATCATCACAAACAAAAAAAAATTGTGTTGTGCGTTACTTTACGTAGTATTCCATAGAACTGAAAACTTAGAAAGTCGTTTTCGGGATCAATTCGAAATAAATATTTATTGGTATGGGTGATGATGAGGCGAGAATCAACGCATGTGTCGAGCACAGTGATGTACACGAACGCAGACTTAACAGGACGGCGAAAAAAATGGATGGATTGTGTGAGAGGCTATATGAAAGTTAAGGGGGCCAGTGTAGAGATGACGGCTAATAAAAAAGAATTGAACTACGTATATCTAGCGCCGACCCTAAATAAAATTTGAAATGGACGGGAAGATGATGATGTTGCTAGATATTGATTGTTGCTCAACAAAAAAAGGCAATTCTAGCAAAACCCTCTGTTTGGAAGTCGCTACCACCCTGTTTAATTCTAACTGTTCCCAGTTTCGAAATGAGCTTTTCATCGAGGAAAACAAACGTCGAACAGTACTCCTTACACAAACACAACAGTTACAGTAAATATACCTACCTATGCCTATACATACATACTATTCCTAACCTAGGTGGAATCGGATGCGACATGTGACGTTATTATTTCCGTGCGTCCTTGTCTTACTAAGATGGACGCTTCTAAAAAAAGGATAACCGGATCCATACCTTTCTAACTGGAACATAATTGCTGTAAAAACTGTGGTACTACCTCGGGTGAACTTCATACAAAAATCTATACTTACAACAAAAATCTGTATTACAGTAACTACCTACTACAAGCAAAGCTTTCACGTGTCGTTTGAGCATTTCAATAGGTAATTCTTATCAACTTCGGGATTTTATTGATTTAATATTATTGTTATTGGAAAAAGTAATATCAACCCGTAAAGATCACGGGACCGTTGGTTTTTAAATGTTCAATAATAAGTAGATAAATCAGATTATCATTCTTTTACCGTTTACCGTCCGTCGATCGCCAGAGGCCGACGGTTGGCGAGTCCAAGCGATTGGTAACGGCGCGGCGTGGGCACCGCCGGACGGTCAGACCACCCGGGCTGACGGCGAAAAAACAACACCTGAGTTCACCTGACCCATTGATGCGATGTTACGCAAGACAAGTCGTTCTATGATATCGGATCGCGCGTCCAACACTTAACTTGTATCTAAGTATCTAATATTATCGTAACTCATTACACAAATTTTAAAGGTCGAGTGTACCTACCTACTTGTAATCAGATACAAAATACAAATTAAAACGTCAGCAACATTATGTTCAGTTATATAAATAAATCGTTTTACGTGGTTTTTAAAATACCTACCAGTTATTAGTTCTGGGTTCCAATCAGGTTTCATTTACAGCCGGGTATAGAAAAATGTTCATGCAATCCTATTGATATACCGCCGCCAAAATTATCTTTACTTTTTACATCTCCAGTATCTTGTGTTTGTTGACGACACCTCATTAATACTTAAGGCTCAACGAAATTCTCAAGTAGATAATAATGTAGACTCAGTTCTTAACCAAATACGCCCTTGCTTTTGTGATCAAAAGAAAATTTTATTTAGTTACTCGAGTAATAACATTAAGGAAACGAATGCAACGTACCTAACTACCTACACCTCTGGCGAATAATAAAGACTATATTTAATTTTTGGCGTTATGAATAAGTAGGTACCATCAGTTTAAATCCCTGAAGATTTTGACAGTTGTGAACAGTGTACCTACGGGAAATCCCAAGCATCTTTAACTTGAAATATGAATGAGTGAATTAGGTACCATAAGGATTCTACAAACTTCCCATATCATTTATTCATATCCAGACAAAAGCCCTCGACATCCATCCCGAACCCTGCAAATGGAATTAATTCGGCGTCACAAACAAGCTCATTATAACTATCCCTCGGAGGGATGAGTAAATCCCTGAAAAATGTCCCCCATATTTCACTGTAAGCGCCACGGCGCGGCGGCAGCGGGCGGCACTGGATTAAATAAGTTCTGAGCTCATTTACAAATATGCAATCTACACGACGCGGGCCGAAAAAAGTGCACTGATTTTGGCTTACGCCGGAAATTGGAGGCTGCAGTTTTTTATAATCGTATTATAAAAGTAGACGTTTTTGATTATAGCTAATGTACATACCTAAATATGTTACAGATCTTAAATTTAATAGTTAAAAGACTTTTAGATCTTAGCAAACTTTCAGAAATATTACCTAATCTGTTGACCTTTTAGTGCGAAGCCGCAAAGCATTTATGATTGACTTGGAAATTGAGTGTACCTAGAAACATGAGTTTAGTAATTAAATATAGCGACTGTAGTAAATACATAATTAATAGTATAATCCTACAGCATGCCCTTATGTAAAATTATTGTACTGGAAAATTTTACCATTAGATCTAGTAAGGCATATATTTTTGATGTCCGCAAGTGTAATCGCAGTGATCGGCGACAAACTTTGCATTTCGCTCAAATAAGCGTTTACTGATCGGACTTCATGCAATTAGAAATGTCTCCGGACAGCCGCGGGAACTTCTACAACATTTAAATTAACGCCATACATTTTGACAAGTTTAATTAAAAATCGCAGATGCTACTTAGTTCGGTTAGTTATTTTATTCGTCTGTCTTATTTTGGTAATAAGGAGCACTGTGAGAAGGGTAGGTATTAAATTAGTGCTCAAAGTGCCAATATTTTACCATTCAAACTGTCCTTGTATTGTTCAGACTTAGGTCCATGGTATTATACTGCCTTTGTGTTTTGAATCAAACGAAACATAGAAATATCCGGAATAATCTGGAATCGTATCTTTAGAATCGCTTCAAGGGTGGTCGAAAAGGTGCACCTTTTCCTTAAAGCATGGAACGTCTGACGTTAGAGCTCTGGAATTTAATTACCACTGACAGACTTGAGAGTTCTCCATAATGTTCTCAAGGTGGTGGTGAACTATGGACTATGAACTATATACCTACTTCTCACATTGTGGAGGAGCCCAGCAGTGGAATAGTTGCAGGATTCATAAACATTGTAGCAGTGATGATGTACCTACATGAATATGGACTTCAACGATTATTGGTAGGGTTCGTTGTAAGCGAACGCCGGGTTACACGGAAACAAAATATGAACTGAATTACTTTCGGTCATGGGTCCCGCAAGCACTATTACCTAATGCGTCACGTCGTAACCCTCGCCCATAGACCTCCCGTAATCATTTTTGTATCAAAGGAAGACATTTCCAATGAACATAACCATGAGACCCAACCCTTGCGATGGTCGCTTAAGGATCTTTCGATCCCTCGATGAAAGAATGGATCTATACATTCACTTAACGTTTATGTGAGCGGATAAATATTAAAAAAAAATTGGATTGCAGACTAAGCTGATTCTGTATGTCTTTGGTTTCTTCATTTAGTTAGTGATGTGTATCGAAAATCATGCCAATTTTTAATTAAAATTGAGTGGAAAGTATGTATGTTAACTCTATTTTGGTTTTTAACGGAGATTAATCCCGGTAGTGGTCAGCTGTTAGCAGACAATGCGATCTTAGCAGATGAGAAATAAAATATTACCTGTACGCGAATAAAATAAATGCCTTTTTTCAAATTCGTCGTTATTTAATTTCAACATCTATATTTTATTCATTTTCAGACAATAATGTTTTTCATAGAAACTCATGTGACTGTTACCCCCATATAATTATAATTATTAGTTTCAAAAGGTAAAGCAATAAATAAGATGTATTTTTTTTTAAATTCGCTTTACTGAGTTCACCGACCGGAATCTCCAGTCGTTGAAAAAGAATCGTTTTAATGGAGTAGATTTTATTATTATGCAGCTGGTGCATCAGTGTAAAACTGTAAACCATAGATGGTATTCATGCGGATCACCCCTTAGAAGGCCCCTTCAGCTCCGAGGATACGGCGTAATATAATAGACGCGTGCCACTGTCTAGCAAATCCAATTTTTAATAAACTCAAGCTCCGTCAGACTGGGGTTACTCCCAATTTGCACATTTAAGAGACTTTCCGTATGTTGCTTATGACACGAAACACTGATAGTCTGTATACTAAATCATGCGTACTTATTGTTAAAACCCGAACCAAGCCAGCTATCGTATCACGGTATATTTAATGCCGGAAAAACCGATATGGTATAAAGTAAGCAGATTATTTACACCAGTTCGAATACAATAGATATAAAAAACATAAAAATAAATAACGTAAAAGGAAATTATAAATTAAAGTAAATATATTTAAGTAGGTTCCTGCTCTGCATGTATTTTTTATTTGCACACGACACACATTTATTTATACACGAGGATATAGAAGGCGGTTGGTAGCTACTAGCTAGGCGTGCGGGTAAAACACTGCACCACCAAGCAAGTACCGCGCGGATTACACAGGGTAGGATAGCCCCAGCGACCAGCGGCAGAAGGGACTTGAACGGTAACCTCGGTAGTTGTCACACACGTTGAACACTTTATTTAACAAAGTGTTCAACGAACAAACGAGATTAGCTTCAACTCAGCATAGATTGATAAGCAGATTCTCCTGTTTCTTGGCCGGTAAAGTTTCTTTGACAGCTCTATTGTCTATGCTACACAAAATCATTCTTCCCATACTTTTTCAAAAATTAAAGTAATAAAAGACAAAAAATATTAATGAGTCGGTCCACACATGGTAGAAGTGAAACTTCACAAACTATACAAGACTTTAAAACGACTCTATAGAAGTTTCACTTAAAAATCCGACATGTCCTTACAGTGTTGTCGCCGTAGCGCGCTAGATCCCCTCTACAGAGCAGTACTGATATTGTTTACGTTGCTAGTGAATCGTACGCGGCGCGCTCCGCTGAACACTGTCTCAACGCGACACTAAATAGAAATACAGATGTTACTGTACAACCCCTGTATTCAATCTTTTTATTTATTTAATAAGAAAGGATTCGATACCTCGTTCAAGGTAATCCACGTTATTCAAGTCCAAGGCAATCGTGACATTCATGATCATGACACAGGAATAAGGATTCCAGATGGGCACATTTAACGGAGTAACCGACCGTTTTGAACAAGCCAACTGTGCAACAATTTTGATTTTTATTATGATACGGGTACTCACGATATGTATTTTGTACTTAACTGCTCAGCAAGAACCACGATCCATGCTCATAGATCTAAATATCGGCGTACAAAACGAATATAGTGAGTACCCGTATCATAATAACATGTGTAGGTACAATTCGCGATGAATTAAAAGAGTTGGCTTAAAACTTAAAACCATACAATGTGTCTTTTCCTATAGACATAAACTCAACTATGTAAATAGACATAAAAAGAGTTTTAATAGCACAACTAATGAACAAGAGATAACCGTGAGTTCACTAATGAAATCAAACGCAAGGAAGGTCAGGCGATATAGAAAATATAATAAAATAATAGACTTGAGATTCTGATATCTATCTATGTTACACATTAATATTAAAAATTACAGCGAACAATACCACCATTAAGTCTACTCGTCTCACCCAAATCCCTCGTTGCTTAAACTTGCCACACGAGAGGATGAGATTACGTGAAATTTCCCGAAATTAGTGCAATTGTACCGAATAATTACACCTCTAATAACCCTTGTGTTTACGCAACGAACAAGAAATATTTTCGCGCGCTCGCCATTTTGAGGGTTGCCAGAATCGAGACTCAAATTACCCTTTACCCTTTACTACGCCGAGTCGCATTGTGACCTATTAAAATATAGAATTCATGAAAATTCAAGAGAACAAACCCTCATATATTACAATACTTATCTTACATACCTCGCACTTAGATGTTAAAATTAAATGTGATGATCTGAGAGGTGTTTTGTAGGATTGTAGGTGATCAAAGGTTCTATAATATGACATAAATCATCGCGGACACTCAATCGCAACTTGCAGTCGCATTTTTTATAAAACTCTGTAGGTAGTTACTTGTCGGATCTCAGAACATGAATGTGCTGAATTTAAAATATGTGTTTTTTTACTAGTACATAATAAACATTTTCACTTAGGCACCTAATCTTGTGTGGGCGTATTATGTATTGTGGGTACACGCATAGGAAGTGAAACTTTTGAACGATACATAGTTTATTTTAATATTCATTTTCGGAATTATTGTGTTACTGTATCACTCGCAAATCACTGAACAGGTTAAGATATTACACGGAGTACTATTACTTAATCTGTGATATTACTAGTGCAATCAGCTTAAGTAATTATTTATACTTCGTCAAGTTTTTGTACTCTCCACGCCGGCGGCAGGACAAGCGCCCTACGGAGTGAGCCCGCTCGGTATCCAGCCAAATTTGCATAGATTTACGTAATCTGACCCTGTGTTATCTCCGGTTAACAACGGGCAAGACTCTCTTAATTGTTATTATTATAGCTGCCACGACTGCCATTTTTAATTGCTCCTTTAATTGCAGGGAACTTCAGGCGTCAGAAATGGTAGAGAAATACGCCGAATATCTTTAAGAATTATAAATAATATTAGATTTTTACACAAATCAAATTTTCTGAGTACCTACCTATTCATTGAAAAAATAATACTTAATTATGTAGATTTATTAGGTATCTAAATAAGTCTATCAATCCCACCTTATTAAAACACTAGCTGGTGTCAGTTCAATAGAGTTAACGGAACGGACATAATTATTTTCTCAAAGGAATTTTTTTTGTACAATATCATAATATGATAAACGATAAAATATATTGTATTGTATGATACATAGCGTCGTTATCTTATATCTGATATCACATAGCCGTCTAACTCCGGAGCGGTACAATTTGGCAGAGCGCTAAATAGGACGCGGAGCGCCGCCAAAGGATATCTCATCTCCAGAATTGCTCGTTTTGTAATTACTGTTATATATTCCGTAATATTACTTATACTCCCTTAACTGCCTATAAATTTGATGCCCATATCGTATCGTATAGTATAGTAGTACTTAAGTTTCGTCTACATATAAGCGTATTATAAGGGTTAAATGCAACATAAAACAAATTCATAAACCATAAGTACTTATAATAGTTCCTTTGCGTAGGTTAACAATATATGTTTTCACATAACATTTTCGACAGAATTCGTTTACTCAATAATAATTTCACCTTATCACCGGTCACAAACAAACGGAATCCATAGGTTTACCTAATGAAAGAGCCAAATAGTGTATTCTGCATTGTTTACGGAACTGAGAGCTCTGGAGCTCTGGAGCAATCGTCCAACCATCCAATCCGTGGGACCCGTAGAGTCACCGAATCAACCCCACAACGAGCGGGTATCGTAGGAAGCAATCTGTTACTGTTCGAGCGTTATAGTCAACGAGCATATTTTTTATTGTAGGTACGTACCAAAACTATCAGGATTGCTATAGGTTTAATAGACCAACAAAATATTATGATGTACAAGTCCTTATCGTAACTGTAGCAAAAAGTGAACGGTAGTTCGTTAACGTAATGTCCGTGTCCGGGAGCCGGGGCACAATTTGGCAGCGCTAAGTGGGGCACGGGGCACGGGGCGGTAGCCAAGTAGCGATGCTATCTGGGGGAGTTCTCGAATTGCCATTGTCCGGGTTTGATTGGAACCGCCTTTTGTTGCACTTGATAGTTTCTGTTTGAAGTAAAACTTCTTTAGCATCGTTGTGATTTGAAAGTCGATGAAACGGAAATGACGGGCAAATGAAACGAAACGAAAAAGAGACAGACACATTTTAACGTAGGAGAAAATGAGATAGGAAGCATCAGCAAAATGGCGGGTTACGAAAGCAAAGCAAAACATCAATATTTGGACTGACAGTATTAGTTTTTTTTTTCACTTCTACACGTGAATTGCACGCATTTTGATTTTTTAATTCTACTGCTCCCATTCATCATTAGGCATTCAGTTGTTAATAAGTAATTTAGAAGTAAAATAAATTATTTGCAGTCTTTTTTAATTACTTATCATGAAATGAACTATAAATGATCCTTCTCAGTTGGCCCGCCTGGCCTGCTAAACCACAAGACATAATAATTATCTACTCCTAGAAGGAAACTCTTTTCCGCTGAAGACTTACTAGGGAACGAATTCAATTTCCGACAAAAACAAATGTAACAAAAATAAAATATATAATTATGAATACACCCAAGTTGGAAACTCCCACAACAACCAAGACCGCAGAACAACCTAACTCAGTACTAGTTGTTGAGATCAGGAAAATGAATGTTTATTATCACCAATAAATCAACAAGTATAATATTCGTACGCGGCCCATTTTAGTACCAATATAAGTCCAACGTTAGTATAAATCTTTGTAAAACAATAAAACAACAAACTCCACTTCAACATTATTATTTGTTTATTCAATACAATTACAGCACTAAATTGACACGATTCACAGTTCAATAAACACAATTTTCACATGTAATTCCACATACACAACAGCGTTCACTGACATTACAAGACATCATTATTTTTATTAATAAAATAAATAGTAAAGTAATAATAATAATTTTATTACAAATTGTATATTTTTAAACAATAATCATTAACAATAAACGCTCATAACTCCGCATAAGGTCGTCCTGTGGTGAAATGGACTTACCTACATCAAGTAAAGGCAAATTAGTATCGAACCCGGACCCATGTCAAACCTCCTAATTAACCACTATGGCAGCTAAGTCATAATCCAGCTCAAACATGGTGATTTGATACGTTTTAACAACTGACGAAATTCCTATGTAGATAATATGTACGTAAACAAAATTAAATTGTGTCGTGGGACACCAGGTAGGAACGAAGTTCCTTCGGCTACTGTCGCGCCTGCGCACGTCTCATTTAACGCTTTTATTCCACGCACTTTTTTTCCACGCTTACGGTTTTACTATCACATATTTTTCAGTTCGGTCGCGCAGCAAAATCCCTATCCCCTCCGAGCCTGCCGTAAGGAACTTCGTTCCAAAAAAACTTTTAATCTTAAACCAGTAATGATTCGGATCCTTCGCTTACTTTCCAATCGGTAACGCATCGATAACTTTTGTATTGTATTGTA
The DNA here is from genome assembly GCA_905404295.2 of Ochlodes sylvanus. NCBI lineage: Eukaryota > Metazoa > Arthropoda > Insecta > Lepidoptera > Hesperiidae > Ochlodes > Ochlodes sylvanus. The sequence goes on from FR990136.1 coordinate 12,531,581, forward strand.
CAGATTGTACTCTTGTCCGTGTTCGATGGTCCCCACTTACCATCATATTGTTCGCCTGCTTGTTTATTGGCTATTTATAGTAACCACCCACACCATTCTATCAGTAGTCATTGTGGTCAAATATTTTGTCAAATATCCTCCCTTATCTAGATAATAAACAACATAAAATGTATATAAAATAAATTTGTTGCAATTAATTTAGATTAATTAAATGCTAACAAATACCATGCTCGTGCTCGATTTCGGCTTCACTGCCATGGAATGAAATAAATGCTTTCATATGGAATCAGTTTCAACGGTCTAAACTCTAAAGGACAATGGTGTCCTCCGATTGGAAATAAGTATGTATGTATTTATGTAACAAATGTCTGCTTCGACAATGTAATCGAACACTATTATAGCACTTCCTTCAACAAGCACTAGCACGGTAATTAATGTCAATAAAAATGTCATAATTTGAAATTTAATAAACATGCATTGAACATGTAACTATAACACTAACTTGTATATAACTACAATTCCTTATAAACAAATTAAACAGTACCAAATAACATTAACATACAACTAGAGAGTAACATACTAACATAATATAATTATGTATATTAATCTCTAATAGTACACACTCATAGCTCTTTAATAACATTTCGAATGTCATTCGAATTGTGGATGTAATGTAATTAAAACCTAAAATAAAAATACACAATTATCAAATTAAAATTCCAAACCAAAACTCATTATATTGTAGATTAAAATATTATTCAATAACCCATTGAAGCTGAAATTTTTATACAGATTTACTTTATGCTAATAATATAGTGAAACAAGCCAATTTTTCGAAATCTCAAACAGTTCCTACTGCCACTTCCATTTCACCAAAGGCACCTTCAGTCCACATCAAATCGACCTGGATTTGATTCTGCGGTAGAACAAATAGCCCAGCTTCTTCCTGTGTACGAGATATCTTTGTAGCATGTAAGATGGCTACACACTTTGATATAAAAACAGTAACAATGCAACACAACAATGGTAATTAATTTCCGTATCATTACTTCAAGAATCGCTAGTCAAAACATTCTACTATATCTATGATTATAATCTCTACGGTTTCAATGGAAGCAGTCATCAAAATTTTTCTTTGGTGGTACATTAAACCAATAACATCGTGTCACGCTACGGCGTCCTGTACAACACTTTTCCTTCTAGAAGACCTCCTGGGAGTGAAATTGTTCTCTTCTGGAACATTCACTTCAACTTCTTGCAACGCCTTCTTTCTCCGGGACGTATGTTTAGGTGTTTTGTTTTCGTTATCTTCAGTGGTAGCTAAACTCTTCCGTCGGCTCCTGGTCATGATCGGACTCATCTGACTGTCATCTACAGCATCCTGTCGTATTAGAGGCTTGTTCCTAGGACGGTTTTCCTTCTCCTTCTCCGGCTCGACACTGGACGATATCCCGGTGTCAGGAGTTCCATCTTCAAGTTTTTCCACTCCAGACATATTGCTATCGTGTTCTTCGTTCTTGCAGCTCGTATCATGTTTACCGGCGTCAGAGTCGTCAAACAAGACCACCTTGATAGATTTCTTAGCCGAGGGCACGTTCAACGGCTTCAGGATGCTCCGGCCTGGAGTCGCGTGCAGGTTGATAGGTGTCAACGGTATTTGTGGCTGAAAAATAGAACAAAAACAGGAAAATTTAACTGTAACTTCAACGCTACAGAAAAATATTTAATCCTTTGATGATTCTCACAATTATTGTAAAATGCATCACTGTATTTTGCAGAAAAAAGCTATGAGGTTATGAATGGAAACTGATGAGTTCAGCTGTTGACTATAATTATAATTTAAATTAATTCACAAATAAAAAGTGATAAAAATGAGAAGCAATATTGTTTTGGGTGGGGTATTAAGACAAAGATTCTCCAGAGCGATGCAAGTAATAGATTGAATATATTATTATGATAGAATAAATACATTTTATACATCTATGCAAATAAATAAAATTGGAGTGTCTGTTTGTAATATTAAAATAACCGCTTTTTATTAAATGCAAGTGGATTTATACACGGTACTTTTACCAATGTATTTTTTTTACAATTTTTTCTGTCTGTCTATATGTCTGTTTGTTTTGGCTAATCTATGGAACGGCTGGACCGATTTTGACGGGACTTTCACTGGGAGATAGCTGACGTAATAAGGAGTTAGTTAACTATTTTTTTTCAATTATAATTACTATAAAATAAATTTCTCGTGATCGAAGTCGTGGGCACAGCTAGTTGAATAAATTAATTTGAATTTTGAATTCGAGGGCTAGTTTCTCGTACTCAATAAAAGTTTTTATACTCACTTTAACCAGAGGACTGTCGTTTTCGACATTCTTGCCAATCAAAGACGCGCGCAACATAGCCAGCGACGCTATATTCTGTTGTAAGCAACAATAATGGTTAATGGTATTTTATTAGTGGTGCCGAATGAGATGAATGAATTAATGAGATGTTACTGTAATTGTTAGCAGCCAAAGCAGATAAATGGAGACTTCATATCGCCACTTACCATCAGGGGGACTGTTGACAACCATTCACTTATTTTATGTAAAAAAAGATCTGATATAAAAAGTAACCCATCTAAGGTATCTTGGGCTTGTTACGATGATAGATTGTTGTGCGAGACGTTAGATTGTTACACTTGGTATAGGCAAAAAATATTCCTCTTACAGGTCTTAGCATACATACATAACGCAGAGCCAGCTGGCTGTTGATTGTTTAATCAAATGGTGAAAGTTAATTCTCACCTTGGTGGCAGACTTCTTAGCCTCACTGGACAGCACCGCCTTGAGCAGGCTGGGCCGGGAGACCCTGGCCGGCGTGGCGGGCGAGCGCACCGGAGACCGCACGCAGAAGAACCCCGCCTCGAACGTCTTGTCGGGCTCCCCTTGTGCCTCGGCCGCCGTGTCCACACTCGACTCAGGTTTTTCTTGTTTCTGGGCCTTCCTTGCCGCTGAAAAGGTTATTGAACTAATGCTACCATCACTTTATTATTGACATACATTATTACACACACGCATGACAAATCAACTGTAACAATTGATTACAGTACTGTGTACATAGTCTGGCCATAAATACTTAAATACTGTTACAATTAAAAATAAACAGAATATTTACATTTGAATTTGGAATATAATTTTTATGTGATTGTTCATGGTGTTTTCTCATTTTCGCGTCAACACATTGCAAAATATTTTCAATTTTGTGATATTACAAACCACTGGCACTACAAAGAGTATGTGTTGAATTGTAAATGGCCTAAATAAAGTAGCTCAAAACATATAATATGCTGAGAAGTTTCGCATGTCGTTCCTTTACATGGGGTTTTCTTATTTACATAACTTCAAAACTATTGACATAAAAGTAAGAGTAGAATAAAATTCAGAAGGGTACGACACATACTGAATAAATAAATTTTTCATAATACCTGTCTTTCTATATGAGGTTAACGTACCAGCAATGAGATCCCGCAGGCGGCTGGCGGCGGCGGGCCTGGCCGCGGGCTTCGCCCTCGGAGCCGCCCTCCGGCGCGGCGCGACCGGCGCCTCCTCCGCCCAGTTCCGAGCGCGCATCTCTTCCAGCTTCTTGAACCTCACATCTAGGTTCACGACCTAGAGGATATTTTTAAATTGAAAAATATCAATGAATCTGTTGATATTATTTTATAAATTAAATTAATCTATTCTTATTTATTGTTTAATTATTACTAAGAATGACACTAGTAGAGAACAGACGATGTTAATTGAGTTATATTAGAGCAAAAGCAAATTTATCATTTTTCCTCTAGCACCTCAACTAAGGGCCAAGCAACCAGCCTGACTTTGGCCATTTTGGGACGGCCCAGACACAGCCCTGCCTTCACAGACAGCCTGACAGCTGGACAGAGATAGCCTTACGTACACCGACGCGCTCTCTGCGTTGGTGGCGAAGAGGCCTTCGGGTCTCAAGGGTCAGCTTTTTACTTGAGCTAGACATCCGTTGAACTCCGGTATCTCTCGGTTGGTTTATGGAGGCACAATGTTAAGCGGGGAGAGTTCTTCAGAGTGTGGTGGTACACCGTCGAGCAATGTGTTACCTGCATGAAGACCATGTCCCAGAAGCCGTGCAGGTCGGCGGGCGTGACGAGCGGCTGGCCGGGCTCCGGGCGCTCGCAGCGCGCCAGCAGCGCCGCGAACTGCTGCAGCTTGTGCGACATCAGCAGCCGCGCCTGCCCCACCGCGCCCAGCACCGCCTCCTGCACACACAGACACATGCCTTAATAAAATATTTATACAAATAAATAAAATTGAAGTGTCCGTTTGTAATATTAAAATAATCGCGTTTTACTAAATGCATATGGATGTATACATGGTGCACATACCAAAATAACATTTTTTACAATTATTGTCTGTCTGTCTGCTTGTTAGAGCTAATCTGGAGTGGCTGGACCGATTTTGAAGGGACTTTCACTGGAACTTAAATGATGTAATAAGGAGTAAGTAACTTAGACTACTTTTATTTTAGAAATTTTTAAAATCAAATTCCACGCGGACGAAGTCGCGGGCACAGCTTCACAGGAAGTTCTCAACGTTTGTGTAGTTAAATTTATATTCTATTCAATTATTTTGTATATGTAATAACCGTACATTATTCTTCAAGGCTTCAACTAATTACCGGCAGGGATCACTCCTTATACCTGAGGAGGCGTAGAGCATACTCCAACACACTGCTCAAGTGGGGATTGGTGGAGATGGTCACAGCTGGGATCAGGTTTACTACCACAATGTTACAGGCCCTAGTTCATCTAGTCCGCACAGGCCAAGGGGAATATTTCCCAGTAATGGGAAATATTTGTATTTTTACACCCTGAAGGATTTACAAAAGCAAATGAGGCACCTGATGATCTCTGCTCACCATGGGCATTTGAAACATCAGAGTTGCCAATACAACGTAAACCCTGGAGGACAGCTTTAATTACTTTTTTGAATATAAAAGTCATATCCATTAGACATTTAATTACAGTGTACAGATACTAAATTGTCCCTAGTAGGAAATAGTACCTTAGTACCCTTCACTCAGACTGCAGTGATTACCAACAGGGCTAAAGCTTTATATTTATATTAAACATACATATATATATAGCAACAACAAAACAATGTAGCAATCAATGTCTGTAATGAATACCTGGACAGTCTCAGGCAGAACTACTTGCTCAGAAATTTTCTCCCAGGTCTCGCACATTTCAGTCATACGTTTTATTTCCGAGTCAAGCTGGCGTCTGAAGTGGTCCACGCTGTCCGCATCACTGGCGTCCTCATCAAATAGCCCTGTATTTCAAGAGATAACTTAATTTATAAACTGAAATAACACAACTTAGTGTGTCATAAGTGTATTAATAAATACCTATGTACATGAAATGAAAATAATGATTCGTAAATAAAATCCCCAGTTCAAAATACTGATTCAATGTCTAGACAACAGATTAAAAATTAATAAAATAATTGCAAATGTACTGCAAGTAAATTTGACGCATAAGAAAAGTGCGAGCAAAAATAATAATTTTCCTTTAAATGTTAGAGCCTACCATCATTGATTTTCTTCATTGTTTCTTTTCTAGCATTGTCTTTTCCTCGGGAAAGAGTAACAAATGGACTGTTCCTCTTTGCTTCTTCCACTATCTGTTCCGGTGTCAAAGGAACATTCACTGGAGACTTAGGAGACCGCAATCTCTCTTCAGAACTTGACTCGCTCTTTGGGATAGGATTCTTTGGTGTTGATGTTATATTTGACATCATGGGTTTTCTTGGAGTTCTCGATTTGTGCAGAGATTGCTTGGCTGGTGATAACATGTCTTCAGAGCTTTGGACAGACTTTCTTGAGGTTTTCTTTTTTGGCTTGGGTCGCTCAGAAACTGGTGACATCTCTTCAGAGGAGCTTTTAACATGTGCTGTTTTAACCCTGGACTTTGATTGCTGTGGTGGTGAAAGCCTTTCTCCTGAAGAATGGCTCTGACTTGAACTAGAACTAGCAACTTTTACAAACCTTCCTGGTCCCCGCAGGGTTCTTTGTTCTACTTGACTTGTTACTTTGTGCATATTTTTATTTTGGATTTTATTTAGTTTGGTTCTAGAGTTTACCCTAACCACAGGCGGCACAACAGGATCAAACATTATTGTTTCCTTGGTTTTCTTAATTTTTGACAGTGGCACTAATGTTGGTAACTTTGCCATATTTTTAATTTCTGGTGCTTTAAATACAGCATTTTTAGGAGCAAAAGATTCAGTTTTGATTTGCTGTATTGTGGATTTGGATGGCTTAGGTTTGTTAGAATTAATTTTAGCTGACTGCGATCGTGTAACCCTGCCCGAGGAACTGGGAACTGCTTTTGGTACTGGAGGGGGCGGGACAAATGTCATGGGAGCATGGGCCACTCCAGTTAGAAATGGTTTTTTCTTGTGAGCCGCTGCTTCCTTCTTCTTCTTCTGTTTTTCCTCCTTCCATTTTTCAAGCTGTATTCTCCTGTGTTCTGCTTTCGTGAGAGGGTCCGACTCTTTTAATGGGCTTTCATATTTTGGTAAGTCCCTGATACTGTCAAAATTAGTTAGCCGGCTGCTTTTCCGGGATTTGATGTTGCTCTCGAGGCGTTTACGTACCTGGAAATTGAAGTCACTCTGTTACCCTGTTGTAATAGAATTGTGACTTATTCTGTGCTAATAAATGTTGAGACTCATAAAATGAAATCTACCGCATGCATGTTATTGCACTACATGCAATGACTAAATTTAGTGCGTGATATATTAAATTGTTTACAGTACCCCGCCCGCTACACTAACAAACTGCGTTGGTTTATTTTTGTGTTTCTTCTCATGATTCTGCAGTAATGCACCGAAGTCGAAGCTCTTCTCTAAAAGTAAAGAACAAGACTTTACGTAACACTTTTACTACATGAACAATATGACGAATAACATTGTAGTAAATACGTTTTCTAGTAGTAATATAAAATTTTACTCACCCATCAGTTAGACCTGAAAAAAAAAACAGAAATCACAGAACGAACTCGTATATAATGTTGTTATTGTACTTGTACGTGTAAAAGAATAACACCAAAATTATTTACGAAGATTTAAATAGACCTACAAACTATGCCATACACAAGTAAAATGCGGCGTTTAAATATTAAATATTCATTAAACAGTAACTCGATAAAGTTTGAACTGAACTGTTTCATTTCAACAGTGAAAAAAGCCAAACCAAATTCAAATCGGTAGTGAAGTAACCGTCTTTTTCATTACAGATTAATCAGATTATAGAGAATATAGACTTGGGAAGTATAACAAGTCTATGGTCCAGTGTCTCTGAATGTGACAGAGGGAGTTTATAAACATAAGATTTAAGTTTGGTACCCACACTCAGGGTTGCCATATATACAGATTTCTCCGTATTTATACAGATTTTCGATGTGTGATACAGATTTTCACTGGATACAGATTTTTATACAGAATTTTTACTCTATTGATAAAATGACCATATTCCTACCTAGTCTGTGCTGTGGACCATATTCAACTAATAGCGGCTGTACACTCTCGCTGTCTCGCAACTCGCGAGAGCGAGACTGCTAATCGAGCGAGTGCATTGCACTCGTACGAGAGTGTACTTGGTAGCGCTCGGCCGTTCGCCTCGCCTCGTCATGTGAGAGCGAGAGTGAGTGTACAGCCGCTATTAAACAGAACTTTGAACTACTTTGAAGACATTGACAGTTGAAGTTGAATGTTGATCAATTCAAATGTTCAATTCAAAAAATTTATGGGTCTGGTCCTAAATTTGTACAAAAACAAAACTTGGATGTGGAGAAAGTGAAAATTATTCCGATTATGACAAGGTTATGAAAATAAAAAAAAGATCCGCCCTTGTTTTTTTATTTGTGTCTGAATTTCAGTGGATAGATAAAAAGCTTGCGACAATGGGCACCTTTAACTTCTGGCAACTCTAACCTGACACTGACACTACTGACTGATAGTGACGTTGAGTGATGAATGAACGTTGACATTTTGTTTTGGTTTTGATTTCATTTAAAAATATTTCAGAATTTCAGACGTCTTTCCGACTCCGTTCCGCGCTGTTCGTAATTTCGTTGTGCTCTGTGTTTATACGCCGTCGTCGCCGCGCTCCCGCCGTGATCAATCCTATCCGCGGAAACCAATAATCAATATTGACAATTGAATTTGATTGATTGACAGTTGACACTGACAGTTACTAATACCAAACGAGGTCGGTACTAATCTATGTCGTTACGTTTCGTTTCTTCATGATTTTGGTTTACAATTCATATTATTATTTAAAACATTAAATGTATTAATTATGTATTGAAAAAAATAATAATATAATAGATTTGAACATCTCCTTTTATGATGATGACTAATATTCTATTTTTTTAAATACAGATTTTATACAGATTTTGAGTTAAAATAGGCATACAGATTTTATACAGATTTTAGCCGTTTCAAATACAGATAAATGGTTTATGACATCTGGCAACACTGCCCACACACCATTTCAAGCACATTATAATAAGCCTCAACACCTTATAATTTAAATGAATATCTTATGAGTTATCGCAAAATAAAAAATAACGCGCGTGAAAATAAATTCGTTTGCGAGTTATGTTTAACAATTTTGGAGTGAGGGTAGTAAGAGCTTAGAGTATATATTACGGTAGTGTAGAGCACGCGTATTGCACAAAATGTTCAGCTCGCAGCGTAGGCAGGTGTGCTATAGATATTTATATTGAGAAGTGTATGGCAATTAGGGATGTACCGATTACATTACGTCACTATATATAATTATAAGAAACATCAATCAAAATTCAAATATTTGCAACAAAGGAACTAATATTTATTAAAGTAAAATAGAATATCAGTGTAAATAGTAAAATTAAAAACATAATTATACGCAACAACAATCAAAATTTACATATTTGCAACAAAGGAACTAGGTAATATTTATTTAAAAAATCGTTCTTCTTCAAAGTTTTGTTTTAGTTGAATATGGTAATTTTATCAATAGAGTAAGAATTCTGTATAAAAACCTGTATCCGGTGCTAATCTGTAGCGCACATTGAAAATCTGTATAAATACGAAAAAATCTGTATATAATTATGGCAACGCAAATTTTTTAGACTTACTCTAAGTTAAAGCATTAACTACTACAATCTATCTACTGACTACAATCCCACCTGATTAAACGCAATAACTTAGAAGCCTATTCACTCTTGACTTGAAGATACCTACACAGGGGCGGATCCAGCCCTTAAAAAAGGTTGTGGGCACAGCCACCCGAAAATCGGCCAAATGCAAGTCAGAGCACGAACTCGCTCATTAACAATCATGAGTTACTTTTGAATTGATTATTGCATTTTTCCGCTTTGGTCTTAGGAATGGAAATAATATATTTTTTTTATTGGAGGAAGTCAGACCCGATTTCGTCCAACTGAATAGTTAGTAATATAATTTTGATTAAATTCCAAATTGTTTTTTGATGTTTCTGGTGTAGTCAGTAATATCTGATAGCCTGAAGGGAAGCAACAACTGTCGACTACGACCTTAATAAGTCGCTCAGATATAAAGCTGGCTACCCAACTGCACAACTTCTCAGGGAGACCGTAAGCGCTTTCGCGAGAAAAGTCTGTGCCAGACCCGTTCGAAGACCTGAGCGATATATAAGCTGACTGCTAGTGCTTCCCCGTTGCTATCGAGAACTTGAGACCAGCGCGACCGTTGAATTATAAAAACCAGAAGATAGCCAGCTGAGCGGCCGTGACGAAAACCATACTTTCAATCACTGATCAGCTGGCAATCCTCTAGATATTTGGGGAACTGTGTATTTATTACACGCTCTATCAACTTCTCAAGTAGGGAAATTATCGCTATCGGCCTTTTATTGGCCGGGTCACTGAGATCACCCTTTTTGGGGATGGGATGAACTTAGAATAGGGCTACTTTCTACGAAGACGGTACTATTCCCGTGGTGTAAGATAGCGAGAATAGGCGCGTTAAGGCCACATTTCCACCAATGCTGTGCGAGGATGCGTAGCGAGGAATGTGTTTTTGAAGGACCAATAGAATTGCTTCATTTACCTAGCCTTAGCGGAGCGAGGTTTTTTACGTACAAAACAAGCGAGAGAGTGTGCGAGAAATGTGTTACGAGGAAGGTGTTGCGAGGAATGTGTTGCGAGGAATGTGTTGCGAGGAATGCGTTGCGAGGTTTGCTGTATCAGCCAGTCCATAGACGCATGCTCGCACGGTTCGCACCGCACATTAATGCGCATTTCCACAGCTCCGCTACACATTCTCGTACGTCACATTTTCCTCGCACGGCTTTGGTGGAAACGCCCACACATTTCCACAGCACAGTTACACATCCTCGCATGACACATTTTCCTAGCACAGCATTGGTGGAAATGCAGCTCGCAAAGCGGCAACTCGGGAGTATCGAGGTATCGACTGTAATGATCGTCTGATGGACTTTTAAGTAAAAAGTATATCTTTCAGTGAGCTCTCATATCGTGGGATGTTTGGTGGTGTGGTCCTCCCATCGTCACGGCTTTCCCCTTTGCCGAATGTACAACGGATTTGTCCTGGAAGAGATTACCGATAAAAGTTGCCCTCAACAGCCTTAGCTAGCGACCAGTATTCTCATTCTGCTCGCCAATTCTGCCGATAAACTTGGCCTTCGCCCTGGACATTTCTTTGCTGACCGGGAGGCAATGTTGAGCTTTCTCTTCAACTCTGTCGCAGATGGATCCTTTGAAGCGTACGCTGATGTTCAGGACTGGTAAGGTTGAAGCAGCAATATATGAACCGCTGTATCAGGGCTGGTTTTTTCCACCAAAAGATATGACAAAGCTGGGGATAAAACCTTCCATACCAGTCATATCACATCGGCTACCGAATCAGTGCACGCGTTTGGATCACCCGATACGAAACAGAGCTGTCGCCAGGGGTACGAACGCCAGAATTCCCTGAATTATAATGCCATACTAGACGCGTTCCTCTGGGCCAAAAGCCTTCTTGGGCGCGTTCAGAGCACAGTGTTATTTTCAAATAACTTTCGAACTACTGTATCGATCAGTTCCATAATCTATTTAAAAAAACAGCGTCGAATGCTGCAAAGTGCTTCAAAATCGGTTAATCCGTTCGGGAGATTTTGTTGACGAAAATTTTTGAAAATGACTACTATTTTTTTCAACATAAGTTCGAAATTTCATGACATATCAATTTAACGGGAATTTAAGGGAATTGCCTGCAGGGTCAACCGATTTTTTAGGTTAAAAAAAGGTGAAAATATGATGTCACAAGTAATTTGGGTTGTGGGCATGCCCATCGTGCCCATAACGGTGGATCCGCCCCTGTACCTACATACATTGTAATCGAACGGAAATACCGACGCAGGCAATTTGTTCCAGTCCTTCGCGGTACGTATGATGAATGATGACGCAAAGCGTGACTTCCGTACTGGAAGGATGTTTACGACGAAGGGATGAATAAACGCCGTGAGTCGGGTCGTTCGATGGTAGAAAGGATTAGTAGTTATTTAGATGACTTAAGTATCTTAAACCTAATAAACAACAACAATTAAACAGTGACAGTAACTCTTTTACTACATTACTACTCTAGTTTACGCTATAATATTTTTCGCATTAAAATACTAAAAAGTACTAAAATCGTACTAAACACACACCAAAAATATTTATAATAAATGTTTAAAAATTTTGACTATTAATATATAATTGAGTTACATTAATAAAATATATAATATATTACATTAATATAATATATAATATAATATATTAATGTAACTTTAATATTCAAAATCCACCTATATTATAGGTTACTAATAATTATATAGGTTCATAGCTAACATTTAAAAAAATATTTTAAATATCGAATACAGCGTTGGTCGCGTCACATCACCGCTCTCCACGCTTCACTAAGCGCGGGGAATGGGGCGCGCGGGGAGTCCTACGCGTGCCAAGCGTGCCCGCCCCGCACGTCTCTTTCACCCCCGCGATGCGTGATTTGTTTTCATAAAAATAAGTATATAAATCGACTTACCGATGAAATGTGATACTGGATTTCAGTTTTGTGTGTTTCCTAGTATCGTGTTTGCAAGATTGAACTGCACATTTGACCATTTTGATACGTAAATATTCGAAAACTCTCTGTAGGAACGCACAGCGCTAGCACTCAAGTTCACTCAACCACGACTACAAGCGCTCGCGGCGGGAACGTCGTGTTGTTCTCAACCGACGTAGGAGTTCCCACCTCGTTGCGCGTGCTCTATACTACCGTAATATAAACTCTAAGAGTAAGAGGCTGAAGAGGCAGGTTTCTCGAAACGAAGCGATGGCAGCAATGGCAGGTTTTTTTTATATAATAATTATAAAGTATAGTATGTGTGTACGAATAGCGAAAAAACCATAGCGCATTGGAAGGACGACTTTGTACTCTGTAGAGGAAACAGTGAATTTCAGGAAATTATAAATTTCGTGCACATGGCAATGGCAATACCGGTTTCTACATCCGGCTGTCAGCTGATAGACTCATCGTAATTTGCTTTCCAAAACCTATTTCGATTTTCGCAGAGAAAACGTCAGGCACCATTCAACATGGGCTTAAAATACGCGATCAAAAGCTAGTTTTAGCTGAAATATTGCTCTAATTGTAGTGTTATTGTTATTATAGTTTCATTTTATATGTACATTGTGTAACTCATAAATTAGTCGAAAATGGATACATTTATCTTAGGATACCTCGGTTATGGCGTTTGTTGATCATTAAAAAATTTGGTTCGGTTTATAATTTTCTTTCTATTTGATGTATGCTTTTCGTTTGTGATCGTCTCTTTAGTTCGCGTTTACGTGTTTACTCGAAATGGTGAAGGAGAAGCCTAATTCAATCAGGATTTACGATGACGAAGGCTTCAGACGCCGCGCGGCTTGTATATGCGTACGGTCGGACGCCGAAACGGAGGTTAGTGTACATTTTTCGTATGCGGGATGGTGTGGAGGAGCGGGATAGAGTCGGTAACTTGCGTTTTGTGCATAGGTGTTGCTTGTGACATCTTCGCGTCGGCCTGACAACTGGATCGTGCCAGGCGGCGGGGTGGAGCCGGAGGAAGAGCCCTCGGTGACTGCCATGCGAGAGGTGCTGGAGGAGGCCGGCGTCATCGGCAAGCTGGGGCGCTGCCTGGGCGTGTTTGAGGTAACCGTCCGTGGTGGCAGCGATGCTTTACGTTCTAAATATGAAACATGTAAACAACGCTTTACGTGGAATGCATCACTGAATACTATACGAAGGTTTCCAAGTGTTCTACATGCTGACGAAGATGTTCACGTGTGGAATCAATGACCTCTGTACATACATAACACCTTGCTTCTGCCATAACCTCTAATATCAATACAGCTTAGTCACCTCTATGGATGCCATATGCCTAACAATTGTGACCATAATCTTCACTATTTTGCAAAATTCGGTATATATGTGACATAGTATGATGCCTTAGGAGAAAGTATGTCAATAAATGAATTAATGTTGTGACAGCAGGTCAATGACCTTTGACATAGAGTATGAATTTCACATGTAAAGTGAATATCAGTTAAGATTATTGAATTTTTAATGTTATGACTATAAATGACACATTGTTAACTTTAATACTTATGATCCAGCTAGTTCCATATTTTGTTTATTGTTTACTTATCAAATATATTAAGATAGAAGGTCGAAGAGGGTCATAATTCAACTTTTTACAGTTAATTTAATTTTAACAATGTATTTAATTACACGGGGACAATTTTTTAAATGCATTTTTCATCAGTGAATCCAATCCTGTACCTATTTGAACTATCAATTAATGGACAAATTCTTAAAATAAAGAGCAATACTTACAACTTGAAGTAATTTACATTCTGGTTTTGTGTTCTATCTCGAAGTAATTGAGAAAAAAGTAAGAAAAATATTGTTAATTTGTGGACTAAGTAAAAAAGTTTTGTTCAACAAAGATTATTTTATCAATATTAAGCTTATGGCTACGCATCGATGATACCTTTGAATTTATTCATGTCCATTGGCGACAATGACCATTTCCCATTGTACATTTATTTAGAAACAAACTAAAATATCATCATTATTGAAATTCATAACTATGCTGGCTGGGCTGAGTCTCCTCTAATCTAATATTGTTCACTGAAGTATACAGAAAATAAATACAGATGTGATAGGGTGGTTTTACAGCGTCACCGGTCAGTTAATTATTGTATAATATGAGGAGATCTGTACCTGCGTTCTGCATACAGTTACACAGCTCAAGCAGTTTGCGCCGAGCGCTCTACATAATGTGATGAAACATTGCATTAAATGTGTTAATAAGATTGAACGGCCACCAACGACATACTAATCAGATTATTTAGATATGAATGACAATGAAAACTTCTATACAAACGACAAACAATTGTGTTTTTAAAGCGTAGCTGTGTTCTTAGCTATTTCTGAGATTAGCAAAAACAAAGTTAATTATAATTAAGTATGTGTAATTTCATAAAATGTCTTGGAGCAGATTTTTTTTGATTTTGTTTATCTATGTGGCATTAAAAAAATATGAACATACTTAATAATTATGTACTTTATAACTTGTGTAATGGGTCAAAGTACCGTTCCACGGAATAGGAAATAAATGATAGGATGGAAGTTCTGTTAATGAGTTCAGTTTCGCGAACGCGTAACATGGAATTTATAAAGTAGGTATTGCTGTTAACGTAAAATTACATTTCACTATTTGCACGCTGCGCCGTGGGATGTTATAAGTATATCTAACGAAGGATGACACCTTTGTTATCTAATCAAAGAAAAACACTTTAATATTTTCTGTAAACATCCTTTTACTTATTTAAATATGACTAATGAAATGACAAATATCTAAAAAAATCTGATTCAGAATAGTCCATTGTTATATTAGTTAAGTACTTTCACGGGACTTCATATCCACGGGTGGCTGATTCCGGCGACCTTGACTGAATGTCAATGGTAAACAAAAACAAATAGCGGAGCACTCCGGGCAGGCGGCGCGTTCGCGCTAATCCAGCCTTTTTTACCGTTAGCATAGAGATTACTTTGCCGCAGTACTTGCAGCCGTTTACTCAAGATAATGGTATTGGCAGCCGTGTTATGTTACACGAAAAGTTCTGTTTAGTAATAACTCATTAACGATAATGCTGAGAGGAATATTAACTGTTTCCGGCCCGGACATCGATAAATACAATGTCGGTTATTAAATTTACGTTTGTAAATTAAAATGTACTAACAGTAGACTATACTGTGAAATACTTGCTTACATTGTGAGGTTTGGGTTTATTGTTTTCAGTTTAGTTTGTGTCTGTAGCATTGAATGTGTTTGATGGCGCTTATTCGACAAGTCGACACGGCATGTGCGGTGTATTTTAAACAATTATAGAAGACTAGCGACCCGCCCTCGCTTCGCTTCGGGAAACTTATTATCAAGTGCTATGGTTCTTTAAGAGATGGCGCTAGGCGTTCTTATTCTTTAAGTTAGGAAGGTTCACCTAGATGGCGCTGTGCTTAAAACTCGAAGAAATCCCATACAAACTTTCAACCTTTATTTCAACTTCTTCATCCCTTTTTGTCGCAATAAAAGGTAGCCTATGTCCTTTCTCAGGGTCTAAAGATTGTCTGTGTCAAATTTCATCAAAATCGGTTGAGAGGTTTAAGCGGGAAAGCGACACAGACAGACAGACAGACAGACAGACAGACAGACAGAGTTACTTTCGCATTTATAATATTAGTAGGGATTTATGAATATCTGGCGCGATTGTGTCCGAGCACGAGGATGGCAGAATTTGCGCATGTTGCTATTTCGGCCACTGCAGGTGTTACGAAACTTGCAGTTTTTATTTAGTACCTGTGTAGATATCGTAGTTTTCTATTTTTATTAAATCAATTAGATACAATTATATAAATTAAGTATATAATTACGGCAGATCATCTGGAGGCAATGCCGCACCCAAAAAGCGTGTTCTGCGACAGAAACAACAAAAAGTGCACATTCTGCGTGAAACAACCCGTCAAACTATTAGAATTAGATCTTAAATGAATATATTCAAAAATGCTTCCTAAGCAAAAAATGATGTGAATCGCATTTTTTGTACCTAACTGTATAAAATACTTAGTCTGGAGTGACTGGTGAGGAATACCAGTGTAATAGCCGAAACTAAAACCCATATAACCAACCATTGAAGCTATAGTCACTCATATTAGATTAACAATAAACGATCTCGTCCGCGAATTCTATGATCTGCAAATTATCACTGGCAATTTTCAACACACGTTACTCAAACTCTTTCGGCTTCAGGACTGAGGAATTTTGTATGTAGATATCTCGTAAAATTGAACAATATTTTACAATTCGAGAATACTAGTTGTGTCTTTTATATTTAAACACCAAACCATGTATTTCCCACACTACACGGCCCACATTTCGTTTTTACCCACATTCTCGTTTTTCACTCAAAATAGGAAGAGTCAGTCAGTTGAGAAATTTAATGACACTTCTACGGAGTTCTAATTCACGGAGCTCTAAATAGGAATAAATGTCAAAGGTATAGTAGCGAGAGAGAAATCATTGAGATGTTCGCCAGACAATCGTGCCTGTGTTTTTTCAAGGGCCTGCAATAATACAGTACCGCCTCGAATTTGTGAAAAGAGTCTTCTTGTTGGAGATGTAATACATTCAAAACTTTCACTTTTTATATTTAAGGAACTGCGCATTAAATGTGGGGTTACAGTTAATTATTAGATCGATTGTGAAGTAATTGCATGGTGACTTAGCGTCATTGGATATCGGCTGCCGGAGTCTGTCGCGCCGTGTCGACACACTTCTATTATTATACCGACGATAAGCCTGATTGCTTCGGAAATTGTGGAAAATTGTTCCAACTATCGAGAGGCTATCAATTTTTAACTATTACATAGTCACGCTGGAAGTTCCCTAGTTTACTGATTGTTGATGGTATTCTTTTGCCCTTGTTCTTGTCTGGGTGGATGTAGCGAGTATTCTAAAAGTCAAATCTATAAATGTCCCTTTTTTTTGTTTATACAGTTTACGATGAGGAAAGCCATACACTGAAAGGCAGTTGTTATCTCAGATAAATAAATTATTACTTGATATGTAAAAATTTAAAATAGATCTGCTGTAGTATCAAAAGTTTTCATAA
Organism: Ochlodes sylvanus; assembly: GCA_905404295.2. NCBI lineage: Eukaryota > Metazoa > Arthropoda > Insecta > Lepidoptera > Hesperiidae > Ochlodes > Ochlodes sylvanus. Next base: position 12,548,880 of record FR990136.1, read on the forward strand.
CTCCTAACGTACTCATCCTGTAAATATTGAAATGGTTTTTGTTTGCCTCCTGTACCACTAGCGTATTTTATTTTGTGGCCATTTAATATGTGGCTACTATTTACAGCTTGGATCGTCGACCTGGGTTAAGGTTTTATTTAACGTTGACAAGTAGCCCGCGTGCCGCACCGTATATTACAAACTAGCGACCCGCCCTCGCTTCGCTTCGGGAAACTTATTATCAAGTGCTTAAATATAAAGTTTCATGGTTCTTTAAGAGATGGCGCTAGGCGTTCTTATTCTTTAAGTTAGGAAGGTTCACCCCTAGATGGCGCTGTGCTTAAAACCCGAAGAAATCCCATACAAACTTTCAACCTTTATTTCAACCTCTTCATCCCTTTTTGTCGCAATAAAAGGTAGCCTATGTCCTTTCTCAGGGTCTAAAGATTGTCTGTGTCAAATTTCATCAAAATCGGTTGAGAGGTTTAAGCGGGAAAGCGACGCAGACAGACAGACAGACAGAGTTACTTTCGCATTTATAATATTAGTAGGGATTAGTAGGGATGTTATAATTAATGATCCCGATGATCGATGAATATTTAACGTAAACATCGTGTATCCGCATATGGCCAACCGAAAAACCATTTATAATATGCGATCACTGCCAAATAAATATATGAGTAAATACTACGAATAGTTGTAGTATATAGTACCTAATAATAGTCGTAGTTGAGTATAGACCCAATAATGTAAATAAAGCTCAAGCTTTGAACCTGGAATTTCCGGTACCATTAAATAAATAATATTTATAAACGTCACAACCGCCCACTTATTCCGTGGATCGCATGGTCCTAGTTAATCATAACTATACCAACCACGACAGAGAACGGAATCTTTATCTGATCAATGTCCTGTCGAGTGATGAACTCAGGACACTTCTCCATTATAATTTATTGGAGAATATATATGTATTTCGATATAATTATATTTATGGCACTATGTTAATGTGAGTGTACATAATGTTTGTTAATAATTTACAGAACCGCGAGCACAAACACCGGACGGAGGTGTACGTGATGACGGTCACCCAGGAGCTGGCGGAGTGGGAGGACTCGCGGCTGATGGGGCGCAAGCGGCAGTGGTTCTCCATCGAGGACGCGCTGGCCCAGCTCGCGCTGCACAAGCCCATCCAGCGCCACTACCTGCAGCAGCTGAAGCGCTCCAAGCAGAAGCCCGAAGACCCCGGCAGCTAGGCCGCCGCCGCTCGCGTCGACGCGCACTGCGACGCGAAACATTCTGCAGTGCCGACGGAACGCTCGAACGTTTCGGATGTAACTCTCTACACTCCACTTTGCTTGTCCGACTGCCGCGATCCCCGCTAATTGAAAGGAAACCGGCGCGCATACCCGTCGGGATGTTGTATGTGTTAGGGACCCCATCGGCCCGGATAAACCACAGTAGTGTGCATGTGTGCCTATGAAACGATCAAACGAAATGAAACTGTTAATAATTTTTGCTACATGAATCGATAATGTTAGTCGTTGGATCGGCTTTTCTACTATTTTATCTATAGAGTTATCACCAGAAGTGTGATGGATAGTTTTAAAACGAGCGTAACGAGGTTCGCGTCCGACCGTGGGGGCGCCGGCAGCCGCTCGAACGATCGTACATATCGCACGCGCGACCATTGTCAACACGATTCCAAAAATCACGAGAATTTTAATATACTAAGTAATGCGAGTACTTGTCAATTCGTTGTAAGTTAAGGAAAACAGGTTGTAGGTCGGTCAGGGTTGCCAGATATTGATAATGAAAGGAGATTGCACATTTTACTAAATTGGTATCAATAACACCTAAAATGGCTGTAGACATTGTTCTCCCTAACATCCATGGGTAAACTTTACTTGAACAACGAAATTGACACATACATGACCCCAAATGTCATGAATAAACTTTTAATTGTCGTGTGAATGTTTATTTATTAAGATTTTAAGTGGTTTGTTATATGCAGAGTATGCAGCTTGGTGTTTAAACAATATCAATAATGAGCAGTTTTCTTTGAAATAATACAATAATTTTGCTTTGCTAGAGAATGTTTAATTGGTTAACTATTTGTCATTAGGTAGTTGCAAAGATAGGAACTGTTAAAATTATGATATTTTATAATACGACGGGGGACTCCTCCGTTATTTGTTGTTAAAGTTTCAAAGCATTTATGGATCAAATTTTATCTTTCTCAACATACACAAACAAAAGCAATAATCGCATTAGGTGCTAGTACATAGTTAATTATAAGAATTGGTCAACATATAAATATATACATAATTATATGTTTAGATTTTCATTAAAGATCGAACATTTACCAGTTAACTATACCTACTAGTAAAACACTTGGATCCTTTATAGCTATAAAATAAATGTTTGTTGTATGCATGGTTGCTGGAAGTGTTTTTGATTTTTTAATATGAGTGAGCGTTCAATTTTAGTAATGTAAGAATCCTTTTTTGTAAGTCGAAGCGCCTGTTAGCTATCGCATCTATGTTATACTAAGATTTATCGCTTGCAAACACACTGTGGCCTTATGAGAATTGGAATTGCGTGTCTACTGAAATGAATTCGAAGGATTGTCTATTTTAAGTCCTTGTAAAGTCTTATAGTCGGACATAGTGTGTCGATGCTCGCATACTTGAAGTACAAAACGACTGGCAACCCTGAGACTATTTATTTAAATAAAATTATTGTCATACGATTTTCTACTGTTGAAAATGAAAGATACACTTGTTCTTGTTGCCGTTGAAAATATAATATAATGTAATGAGGCATGATATGGAAGTGATCCGGGCGGTACTGCAAACTGTCTTTGCTGTTTGATCGACGCCATTTTGTCGGCTTTCTATAATGGCGGCAAATGCTATCAAGCACGTAACTCTTGTAACATCTCTTTTTTTTATTTTTACGTATATTTTTATACTGCAATGGAATAAATGTTAATTTTATTTTGTTAGCATTAAAACGAAAAGACATACAATCTCTATTTTTTATTTGAATAAATTCGGTTTTTATGAGTAGGTATCCTGAATGAGTTAAAGAATAAATTTTATAATGCTCTTCTCAAAACTATTTTCTTTAGTTACGGCGCCTTCCCAACGTCCAGTTTCTAATTTTACATTACTCCGTGTGGACCATGGCAAATGTGTCTTAAAATAAGTATTGGTATGGTGATGACACTTCTTATGTTTAACGTTTAGTAATTGTTACAAAAAGCAGTTTATATGATATAATAGTAAACCCGCCCTCGCTTCGCTTCGGGAAACCTGTCCCTTAGTACCCAAGTCCAAAATTGTTAAACGCACGAATTTATTTTCACGCGCGTTATTTTTCATTTTACGAAAAACTTTAAATATTATACACATAACTTTCCTCTTGAATCATTCTATCTATTAAAAAAACCGCATCAAAATCCGTTGCGTAGTTTTAAAGATCTAAGCATACATAGGGACAGAGAAAGCGACTTTGTTTTATACTATGTAGTGACTATGTAGTGATGATAATACAAAATATCACCCAAGAAGCGGGTATGAATAAAAAGGGGACGTACTTTGATTACTATATTCTAGTAATGCTAGTCAAAAACACCCAAACACTGAGCACGTTGTTGGGGTAGGCGAACACATCGACCGCGAGTCCGAATTCCACGTCGGGATCGTCATTGAGGTGTATACCGGTGGACTTGACGCTTGATATCACGCTCTTGCCGTTGATGTACGGAACGTTGAGCGGAAAGCCAAACATCTGAAATTATTTGAAATTTTTATCCTTTTAACATAAAATTGGGGTCAATGCATTATAACTTTACTTACTATAATTATAATATAACGGCTCTGTTAAGCTGATTTGAACGCGTGTTTACAAAATGCACCTTGTTGTGGTGTAGTCCTCGGTGGATTAAAATATAGGGGTAGTAAGAAAAATAAAATTGTTTTGCATATAAAAATCAAATATTATTTGAAAATTTTGTATAGCTTAATTATCTAGAGGCACTGTAGTGCCCCGGTATAAACGTAAAACGTTTAAAATAAAATATTGCCGTTCTAAACCATGTTTGTTTCGGCTAATCTCTGGAACGGCTAGACCAATTTTGACGGGACTTTTACAGATAGCTGATGTAAAAAGGAGTAACTTAAGCTACTTTTATTTTAGAAATTTCCCCGTAACAATTAAATTTCCACGCAACGAAGTCGCGGGCACACCTAGTTTTAATAAAAACAAACTACCTACATATCTAAGTGTATGTAAAATTCAAATAATATTAAGATTCTGTATTGTACAATGTTATCATTATACCTTATATGTAACAATCAGCTGTTTTAGACGTTGTCCGAGCACTGGTCGTGGCTCCGTGGAATTGAATGCCCAGTACTCCCAGCGAGGCAGCATTTCTCGGAGCAAGTTACCGCAGTACCTGAGCCATAAGAAAAGATCGAATACATAAGAAAATACCAAAATATGTTAAGTACCTAACTTCATTTTCGTATTTGCCAACCGTTGGTATGTCATATGCTAAAGTGATTGAAATTTCCTACATAACTAAATTATACCTGTTCCAAATGGTTTTCATATGTAAACGCCATTTTTGAACCTTGCTCTTTATCTTGCTCTCAAGCATGGATCGCAACTGCTCCACGTCAGGGGGCGCCGAGTACAGCCCCGCTATAGATACTTCGGGTAATCTGGTCATGAATAGAGGATCTTCAAATACCTGTAACAAGGCCAAAGATCATTGATATTAAATTATTAACCCAGGCAAGACAGAGGTAGAGAATACTGGACCTAAAATCGACTTTACAAAATAATACGAAAAAACGGAAACTAGGTAAGTAGTTAATTATAATCTCGATACGCTTACCTATCCACGCGTACCTATTACGTATTACAGCAATAGTTAGAATATTCCTACCACAGGTTGGTTGAAATAGCATTACATAGAACTTTATAGATGCAGAGATTGAAGAGTAAAATTATACAATTTAAAACTTACTGGCTGCCAGTCCGATGATTTTGAAAAATCAAACGACATGCTTTCACAGTCTTGAGACGTTTGTATATTTACCCAAATCTGAAAATGTGGAAAATACCTAATTTATAACACTCGTATTTAGCTTAGTGTATTCGATAAATAAATATCTTTATACGAATAAAAGAGAACGCATCTGTCACAGGGAAATGAGGAAAACGGACATTTGGAGTATTCGATAATTAACGGAGGGAAACGGATTTGATCAAATCTCATAACGGTTTTAGTGAAATGATGAAATATGAGAGATGTTTAGATAATTATTCAAAGAATTTATTTAGTAGACCATGCGTTATTTAAGTACATACATAATTAGATTCTAGCAATCAAATACAATACAAAAGCTCTTAATTGCACACCATCTTACAATACTTTAAAGTATCAGTAGTAATAGAAACACAGTTATATAATCGAAACGAATGAAGTAAAGTAATAAAGTAGTTATTTAAACAATATCAATTACCTACTCATCGCCTTTCGGCCTTAGTGGTGTGATCAAATCTCGGTTTTCACCATTTCCCTGCGACATATCTAACGACCATTTGAAAATAATAATACGATTAGGTAATTACCGTCAAAAACTTACATTCTCTGTATCAAACACGTAGTTAACGGTCTTCATCGGACAGCTAGCGTCCCGGAGTTCGAACCTCTCGCCGCCTCCCGCGTCGTACACGTACCAACTAAACTGCTTGCTAATTCAATAAAACGTTAACAATAAAAGTAATATCGTAGCAATTAAGAGCATAAGGTTTTGCTAATGTTTTCGTAGATGCTATAAGATTATCATAGTATTAATACTACTTGTGGCGTTAAACGGTGATATCACGACAAGCCTGAATCACGCTGTCGAAGTTTTCTACACCGCTCGCATAATTATGTACAAGTTCCGAACGTGAACAATCGGAGCTCGGACGCTCCCAAGGCATGACACCTCGCCTGACAAGAGATCTCTCTTTGCCAAAGTAGGTACTGTATGATAAATTGTCCAAAAACGCTCTTCTACAAAGTTGCTGGGCCAAGAGCCAAGACTCCAAGAGACATCTTTGTAACAGATAGGTAACCGAAACCTGTAGATTGAGATTTTTCTTCGGATATTTTGTTCCGCTCAATAGAAATTTAGATTGTAGTAATTACTCATACATACCCATCACCTCTAGCCAAAAACCCTCTGCCCTTTTGGGAGTCATTGAGCATTATCAATCTATTTCTCGGCTCATACTTAACCAAAACGTAACTACTCAGACCGCGCGGTAACGCCAGTCCTGTAACCACCCAGCATCTTATCCCCAGATGGAGGAAATAACTGGCTAAGAGCAGAGTGTGATCAAAATGAGAACCGTAGAGAACTTTAAGGAGTTCCTGAAAGAGATGTCGGCGTAAGTAAGTTACGGACACAATGGAAGTAGCTTAGGAAATGTTACTTGTGGTCACCAGATACTTACTGCTCCCGATAAAGTAACAGCATGAGACTCCGACACTTCATAAGTTGGAATTAATGCCACATATCTCATTGCTGCATCTATTAATTTCGATAGCGGATCACGTTTTGATTCTGAGCCCCTCCACAAGTTATCAGGTGCACTACTCTCAGATTCTCTATCTTCTCCATCTGTTGCCATCGATAGCTTTCTTCTGCCACTTTTGGAGGAAGAACTCCGTGAAAGCCCAGAACTCTTTGACAGAGCTGACTCAGCCATTTTTGGATTTTTGGGAAACCATTCAGAGTCAGGCAATGGAACGGGCTGCAAAAACTCCGTCAAACATTTATTCCTACCGGAACTATCTATGGATGTTAGAGAAATATTTCTGGAAGGGAATTCATTCAAGTATTCGGTGACAAATGTGTTTAAATGCTTTATTTTCTGGTCATTTTCGGAATTGGGCACTGGTTGCGTATATCCTTGAAACCCCCCTAAATGGCAAAGATTCGTTGAGATATGTAATGTTAAGAAAGATGATTCCTTCTTCATGAGTTGAATAACTTCAGGAATAGCAGATATTGGGTCTTTGGGTTCTAAAGCATCGTATCCGAAAATGAGGGGAGGTGAAGTTATTTTAAATGTCCCTTGAAGCTGAAATAACATTTTAAAAATGCTTCAAACAAAACAATTACAAATATTCGTTACTGCATTTATTTTATAGGTCTTAGATTAATTTAATCCATTCAACAGCTCCACAACGGCCGGCAATTATCGCACAAATTTACGGTTTATTTATTTATTTAAACTTTATTTCCCACAATATAAAATATTACGGTACAAATGGCGAGCTTAGGTAATGCTAATTGCATTCTCTACCAGCTAACCACTACGTGCATTTACCTGGGATATAACTGTGAGGTCAACTTATAGTTTAAAAAAATCAACAGCATAGCAATAGCAAGTGAAAATTTGAACATACCGATCCCAAACTGAGCACGGTGAACATAGGTATCTGCACAGTACCCAACCACTTGTTGTAGTACCTGTAGTGCACGGCCCTGCCAAGTGAGCTGTGCATCTCCTCAGGGTACACCTCGCTCACGTCTACCTTGCATTCATCGTAGACATTCACATGGATCGAGGATAAAGGAGACAATCTAGAAGTTACGAGTACTTTAAATATTCAGAACAACGCGCAAAATTTCAAAAATTTTTACACAGTGTTGCGTATTATTTAGTCTTACTTCGTTTTAATTTTCAATGTACTGTTCCAAGTAGGGTGACAACCTTTGGCTGTCGAACTTTGAGCTGAAACACCACGGTAGGAAGCTTTGACAAACGGCCTCAGCGGGCGTAGTTTGAATCCTGTACAAATAAAGAAAAGGAAACATGGTAAAGATGTCAACAGTGTACAAATTCCTATAGAAGAAAAGCATTATTTGCTCACCCGCAATACTGTCATTGTCTTGAAGCTCCTCCGAAATTATAACTGTACTCCTGTCCAATAGATTCGAGGCTCTCATGACAACAATAGTTATTTCTTGGTCTTTTGTTAAACATTCTGTTAGCAGTCGTTGTTTAGCTATACTTGATGTAGTCTCCAATTCGAAATTTGACTGCGGAGAAAAGATGCCCCTGAAAACAAGGCGATATTATTGGTTTGATTAGACGGAGCGCATGTAATCAGAATTAATTTTACCCGCCCAAATATACCTTAGACTCAGGTCTTTAAAATCTCTAACAACGTCCTTATAAGTTTTTTTCAGAAGACATTCGCCTAGACTCCTCTGCAACTTTTCATTTAATTTCTCCATATATTTGACGCTTATAAATCTTTGCACATTTATTGGATCTACGTCGGAATTCTCTTCCAGAAGCTGTAGATCAAAGTCTTTCTCCTCGCTTTTTTGTAGGCAAGTTAATTGTTCAGTGGAAATTTGGCTTGGGAATAAGGGGATTGTCTTGTCAACTACTTCATCGAATCCTCCACAGTTTCTTAAATGCAAAAGTCTTAACCTAGTCATTTCTTCATTATTTCCAACCATGGTAAACGTGGAATCTTTATGAAAATTATTAGCTTTACAAGCGTCTTCAAGTGCATTTTTTATGTTAGTATCATTATCAATATTTCTGCCGTATATTTTTTCAATAATATCTGTTAATACTCCAACGTGTGGCTTATCATTTCCATGCATTAACCGCTTCAGCTGTCTCCCGAGATACATTGATTGTTGTATAGAATCGCAATTATTGTTATTAAGTTTATCATTCCATCCTATTTTTATACTAACTTTAGCTGTTGTATTCAATATTCCTTTGAATAAATTACTAGTTTTCAGTCTGACTTTAGTTTTTGCAACGATTTCTTTGATTTCGATTCCACTGCCAATTAATTTTGCGGTAGGTTCTATATTATTGTTGTATCTAAAGAATTCGGTACGATAATTTGCATTAGAGCTGTTACTTCTGATATCTGATAAGTTAATTATTATCGACGCTACTTTAACATCGTTTTCACATAAAAATATAGCTAATATTTCATTTATTTGAATTGACAAAGTGTCAGTGAAATCTATACAATTGAATAAAAAAGTAGAGGTAACGCTTTCTGATTCACAAACAAATACATTATCGACGTAAATTTTAAAATTATACTTATAAAAAGGTATTTTATTATTGCTTAAACTTCTTAAAATGTGTTTGTCTTCGCGAAGGGATATTGTTGTTTTATTTTTAGACACAATTTTATTAACAATATTTTCAACTTCATCTTTAAGTTTGTCTTGATCTATGTGCAATTTTGGTTTGGGAATCTTTTGTTTGTCTCCATCTCCAACCTTATATTGTTCTTTAAGTTTTTTATATTCCAAATATTTAATCACATATTCATACTCTACTCTGTCAAGCATATCAGAATATTCATTTTCAAAAACATCTGCCAACTCTTTTTCATAATCGTCGTCATCCTTAACAGTCTCGGAAAATTCTACAACATAAGCAGTGCTTGCAGATCCGAGCTTTTGACGTATCAGTTCAATATCACCCCAAAGTGAAACCACTTTGTGGCGAGATTCCTTTTCAGAATGTAATAATTGGTAATAATTGTTTTTTAAATTAAGGAACTTCCCAGTATATTTTAACACTGTTTGATCGAATCTCAAATCTTCTTTCGTGGTTGAGCCAATATTTAAAAGTTGTTGCTTGAGATTATCCCGTGTCATCTTATTTATTTCTATATTCTTTAGAATAGTTTTAATTTCATGTTGAATACTACAATATTCTTTATAAAAATCCGCCAATTTTATACACAGAAGCTTTTCCAACGAAAAGTCGTGGTGGTGAGAGAAAGTAATATCTTTTATAGATATTTCTAAAAACTTTGGAGATTGTTTTGTTTCGTATTCTTGGTATTCTGTTAAAATATCGTTAAACGTATCAGGTTCAACATACTGCACGGATATACATTTGTCTTTGACAGTTGCATTTTCTATTACTCTGGGAAATACTGGATTTAAATCAGTTACTTTACTCCGTCTGAAAAATAGGAAGATAGGTAAAGTGGATTACATGCAGCCAGTGCGAGTACCTCAAGGAGATCTAGAATTCAAACAATTTGTTGTCGATTTCATACTTGACGACCAGGGTGTAAGAGGCGACAGTCGCCATCATAAAATAGCATTTAGGCCTGGCTAGTCAACAGTGATGATATAAGTACCCTACAGAGAGATTTGCTTACCCACTTTCAGCATCACCACGCCAAGTTATATATCTTTGAAATATTTTTTGGAACCTTGGCGTTTTGTCTAAATAGGACGCTTGTGCATCCGAGTAGTCTATTTTGGTGATAACGTTATCTGCTAAAGGCGCTTGAAGTGACGAAAGCTTTGAAGTTATAATATCCATTAAGTTCGATGAACATTTTTTTCTACTTTTCTTCTTTTTCAACGATTTTCGAAAATTTTTAACATCAATCTGTGTAAAAAAATCGTATTCTTTTAGGCGAGTTCCAGGTGTTTGTGGCGAAGGTGGATTATCTTTCAGGAAACGGTCATTTGTTATTTCGTGATATTCTGTATCACTTTCAATTCTATTACTATCATCTTCATTAAGTGAACGTAATTCTATCTGTTCAGACATTCTTCTATATTTCTAACCCGATATGTACAATTACAACTACAACTTTGTTTATTCCCGTATAATATAATTTACTTATCTATTTGTTGCACTGCTGATCTCAGAGTAGGTACTTAAATACCACAAAGTACTTAAACGACTTTTTTGCGCACTAGGCTGCATATCAGCTTGTTTTCAAATATTTCGCCATTAGTTGTCATGGTTACGAGTTACGACTCTTTCGTTCATATTCTGGGCCAATGGAGACGTCTAGATAATTTAAGTGTATTGTGTTGTGTGACTTGTGTGTGCTGTGTGAATGATGTGATTTAACATTATTCGTAACGAAAGATGATTTTTAAAATAAATAACTTCTAAAATTAAGTATTAGCCTGTTAAAAATTGTATCTCGGAAGACTCGGAAGAAATATTTGTGGTCTAAATGTTGGCTCTCTTACTCTATATTTATGGCTTTGTGTTCTAACAGAACTTATCTTATCTTAAAAAAAAATACCATTTAAAAAATTGTGTCTATGCTTAATATTTGACGTTGACGTCTACTGTCTAAACTTTTCTTTGTTTTGTTTCTGATCTGATCTGATCATTTTCAAAATCATCTATTACAACAAAACATTACAGAGTATTCCTATTCTTTCACTGTGTCGGTAAACAAAGTGAATTTATTGTGTATTGAACGAAAATCACAATATTATAATTTGTGGCATTTAGAAAAGCTCTAAAATGGTTCAATTCTGTTTGAAAGATAGTGACGAGTACTATTTGTCGCTCACAGAACAACCCAAGAGGTTTGACCCAGACAGTCCTGTAACCAACGTGTTCTTTGATGATACAAATGGACAGGTAAACATTTTATTACAATGGAATTCATACATTTTGTCCTGGTTGAATATTCATATTACAGGGTTTTAAAACTTTTCCTTTACCAATAAAATATTAATGAAACTGGGTTTTGTTGTATAATGTTACAATAATTATGTTGTCAAAATTATACTAAAAGTTAAATTTAACGGTGTTCATTTTAACAATTACACAATAATGTTATACAGGTATTCACCGTTCGATCCGGAGGAGTGACAGGAGTAACAGTAAATGGAATGGACGAGTCAAAGAACACGTCATTTAGAATGGAGGACAAAGGACCAATTATATCTATAAAATTCTCTCCGGACCACAAGATACTAGCTATACAGCGGAACACAGATGGACAGACTGCTACAGTGGAGTTTGTTAACTTCAGGGACTTGGCGCCCACTAATGTGGAGTATTGTCACACCTGCAAATGGAAAAATTCAAAAATACTAGGTTTTGTCTGGCCAAAAGCCAATGAGATCGCTTATATAACTGACCATGGGATTGAGCTACTTCAGGTGTTGCCTGAAAAAAAGCAGTTGAAGACATTGAAGAGCACTTCATTTAGGTTTGCACAATTTTAACATTGTTATTTATGATCACTGCGAAATTTATAGATAAAAAATACGTTATACTGAAAGATTCGTAGAAACTGTGACATTATAAACAAAAATTATTATTATTAGATTTGAGTAATTGCAACAAATCTATCTAGATGGTCCTATAAAAAAAACTGTTTTTGAAAGAAAAATTAACAACATTGATATTAATAGTACTATTTTCACGTCCTAAATTATATAGGGCTATAAAAATTTCAGCGGAGCATGGTTCTCTTGGTGTGCACAAAGCAACATAGTGCTGCTGGCCGGCAACAACGGAGCCCTGCTTCAACCATTCTGTCTGACCAACTCTACTGTCACTAAGCTCCAGAAGCTGGAATGTAAGCACCATCACTAGTCTATTTATCTCATTAACATAATGCTGTCTGAACTCTGATTGCAAAGTTTGACAACAATGACAGTGTAAAGCTACTTGTCCTTCCTCATCAAGCCTCGACTGATGTCCAATCATTGTTATCTTCTTGGTGAGTCAAATGAATGGAGTTTGCCCTTCCCTAAGTTAATTAATCAATATAGTGACGAACCTAGTTCTTCTTGAATCGAACCCAGGACCCTCGGACCGGCGATCAGGCGTGTTAACTATTGCGCCATCCGGGTCGTCAAATGCCGCCAAGTACGGCCTTAAGCCACCTACAAAAATTTTTGTAGGTGGCTTAAGGACAATATCGCTCGTCTTACCTCAACTAGTGGTCTGAATTTTCTCCATACAGAAAGTCAAACATTAGGAGTCTAGTGGCTCTGTGGTCGGTGTGTGGAGATATCCTAGTGTGTTTTATGTTGGTAACGTCGGCAGTGGAGTCCTCCCGGCCCGTGGTCGAGCGCGACGTGTTCGTGCTGCGGCTGTGCGACGCCTCGTGGTGTGCCGTCTTCCGCCACGGTACCTCCGCCTGCGTCACCGCCTCGGGGCCCACCGAGGTGATGTTTCAACGCTTTACACTCATACACCGCATTAGCATTCCCTTGGTTGCAGGTGGCTTGAACAATGGACAATACAATAATGTACCGCCAACAGACATACATCTGTCACTTAAATATCTACCCCCGCTGGAAATCTAAACTAAGTCCCCTCACTTTGCAGGCAGGGTTCCTTCCAACTAGGCTACGGTTTGATTGACATTTTTATGTAAATAACCGATGAGCGGCCGATAAGTATGTCTATTGGCATCATTAATATTTACTGACCAAGAACAGGGAAATCTACTGGCGCTGAACTGACCAGCCGATTTTTTTTTATTAATTATAACTTAATGCTTGACCACAGTCCCACCCGAGGGTAAGTGGTGATGTGGTCTTGGGTGGTAGAGCACACTAACTTAGTAGCAGCCTATTCACTGTTGATTTGAAGACATAATGAGTTGTTTGACCGCTGACTCAAGTGAACGATAGTAGCTAGCTAGGCAGGCTTCACAGAACAATAATGGTATCAGTTATAATGTAAATGAGTCAAGAATAATGATGGTAATATATTACCAATAACATGATACCACCAAATGGGGAGATAGGATTCTGTCGCCTTTTACGAGACCCTGGTCTGGTCGGCGCGGCATTCGTGTCGGTATTTAAAGCCGCCGAAGCAGTGATACTTGTTGTTTGAGTGTCGGAAGATAATTGAAAAAATTACATGCAGGTGTGGCTCATGCCCATCACAGTGCCGGGCGGCATCACCCACGTCCTCAAGACTGGGCTGGTGGGGCGGTTCGCCATTAGCGTGGTGGACCATCTACTCGCCATTCATCATCAGGTGAGATCATAAAAAATATAACGACATATTTACACATTTTTAAACCATTTACCATTGTCTACATTATACTAGGTCAGGTGAGTCAAAGGTACTGGGTGTGATTTACCGTCCGTGCAATTATTTTGAGAAATGTCCTGGCTGATTGTTATTTATTAGTAAATATTGTAATTATTCCAGTTGTTAACAGTCATCATGCTCAGAGAATGACCAATGGTAAGTGTCTCCGGCCCCTATAGACTTCAGCATGCTGTTATTATTTTACTTAAAAATGTTTTCCTTTTAAGAGAAAATTAAAATCTTCCACAAGTAGGTAATAAAATTCAAAAGAGATTTCGAATTTTCTAATGCAACCAAATATGTTACAAAATTATTATTTTATAATTCAGTATGGCATCATTTTTAAACATGGCGACGCAGACAATGGCATGTATATATTAACACTTCGTATACATGCTCCAATAAACCAATCTTATACGCCAGTAAATGAAACCAAGAACTAATGCCACATTACCACACGGTTAACACTAGTACGATATTTGAATGAAACTTGGAACGTTCCAGTCGAGTCAAACGTCGCAGCTGTTCGACATAATGGAGGAGTCGCGGCCGGAGAACAACATGGTGGTGCACGTCCCCATCGTGCAGGGCACCAGCATGAGGCCCGCCGCGGTCGACGGCCAGCGGTGCCCCATGTGTATCCTTTGTACTACTTGTACTAGTAAAACTCATTATTGTACACCAGAACAAAACACACACACACACACAGATTACAACAGTGGAAAAAAGACAATAAATAATACAAAAGTTGGTTATCGATAAAGAGCGTTTTCTTCCAGATAACCAGGGGCTGAGAAGTAACATCTACCTTGTCCCGTTGTACCATCTATGCAGCACTGTATTGTTATCAATAATCCACTTTAAAAATAAAAAATAAAAATTACATAATTATATTAGCAACTGCTCGCGACTGTGCTCGCATTCAATTGGAAATAAACAATAATGATAGACTGTCGCACTTATACCTCTGTACTAGGATTTCCTGTCTGGGATAGCATGGACAATACAGACAAAAACCACGACACGAGAAAAAAGAATATCTGTCACATAAGTCTTTACCCCGGTTAGGAACCGAACTCGGGATATTTCGCTTCGCAGGTTGGGTCAGAATCAATTTTTTTTTAAATTTGGTTGTGCAACCCCCAAGATATGTCTTCCTACTGTGTCTCATCTCCTGCACCTTTAGAAACAGTAATAGAATTTTTAAATAAACTGAGTGCTTTACAATTGAAATCCATGCCGGGACAGTAGCAATGATGGAATTAACCGGGGTCCAGACTCGGGCAACTGGGTGGTGTTCCAGCCCGACTACATCATCGACGCGCGGCTCGGCTGCCTGTGGAGGGTGCAGTTCGCGCCGTCGGGGCTTGCGCACAAGGTTACACATTGCAATATGTATATTTTTTATATACAATGTGGATTCTGTTGAATGTCTCCTAAAAGGGTTCACCATTCCCTTTTTTTATACGATGCTAATTTAATCCTTGACAACAACACTTGACACTTGACAACAAAATGTTAGTTACAATAAACAAGTTGGAAAGCGATGGTTTCCACATCTTCAATTGTTCACCAGCCGACCTTTCCAAATAATTGCTGAAGAATATCTGCAAATCTGGGCATCCATCCAAACAGGCCAAACTACGACAAATACATAACTCGTCGACCAACGAACAGACGAGCAGTGATAAGTTCGTATAAAGCTAAAGCTACTAACTGTTCACGGTAAACTGGGTGGTGTAATCCCGAGACAGCCTCAGCCATTGACGTGGTATCGTTGCAGGTCCCGAAGGAGGAGATATCGAAGGTGGTGGCGGCGCTGCTGCGGCGGCGCGACGGCAAGGACACCATCTACCGGATCCTGAACCAGCTGGTCTCGGACGCGGGGACCTACCTCGTCGAGCTGTCCAGGTGTTTCGATGAGATCAATTCCGTCTACAGGTGGACTACTTTTATTTTTACTTCATCCCTCTACAAGGTGATTCGTAGAACACTTGCGATATTAATAGGGGGTACTCAGTATTCGATTCTCATTCCAAATGTGTAATTAAAAAGGGTGCTTAAAATTTGACGTAATTATCCATTACAAACCCATAATGTAGACGTACTGAGCGCGCGGTATAAACTACTCCACTAAAGGCCATTAACCCCCGCCGCTCGGCCCCGCGCTAAGGCAGACTGAATAATTTTGATTGCCATTTTTGAAATAATTACCGTGTAGATTATTGACTTTATATTTTTAATCATTACCTATGACCATGTTCTTTCATGTCCTCGAGTATGTCAAGTGAATTAAAAATCACCCTGTATACAGTGACGATAAAAAGTTTTTTGTGTGTTTGGTTCATGGGATGCAACGACCAAATTAAATATTCTGTGGGCGGCAAATTCTATGAGTGCATCAGAATGACGAGAATTCGCTCGCTGCGACCTCATAAGACGACCACTCGGTCAAGAGCGAAAGAGGATTTTGTTTCTACTGTCCAAGAACCCCACGAGCTAATACTGGTAGTGGTGGTATTTGACCGGCAAAGCATCTGATGTCTTTGGTGTCACTAATATCCATGAACGATGGGGGCCACTTGCCATCGGTAGCCTGTCTCGTTTGCCGGCCATTGCCATGAACAATGTCGCAGGCGCTGGGCGGAGCTGGAGGTGGCGCGCAACACGGCGGGGGGCGGCGGCGCGGGGGGCGGCGGCGGCGGCCCGCTCGGCTTCCCCGTGCTGGTGGCGCAGGCCGACGTGTGCGCGCACGTGCTGCACGCGCACGCCGACGACGCGTACCTCGTGCAGGTGCGTGGCTGCGTGCCGCACGTTCATACTGACTCGTGGTTTTGGTTTATTGCATGCTAACTGACTTGGCAGACATTGTTCTGCAACTGTTATTTTCGCAAAGGGAGATCTCCGGCCGGGCAAGACGTCTTGTCCGGGACGCAGTGAAGCCCCAACTGATCGCTGTTAGAACTTGTATAATTATATGCGAGCAGTGTAGAAAACTTCGATAACGTGATTCAGGCTTCGTGACGTCACAGTGTGACGTGTGTGCGATGTCGTATTATTTATATCTCAGCTTCTAAACCTCCAGCAATACAAGTTTTATTTTTTCGGCACATAATATCGGTTTTATTGTTTAGTAAAACCGTCACAGTTTGTGCGCTGTTATTTAAATCGGGCACGGGTAACACGCGCAGGTGGTGACGGCGTACCTGGCGTCGCTGTCGCTGCACGGCATGGTGGTGCAGCACGCGGTGGCGGAGCTGGCGGTGCGCGCGCTGGCGCCGCGGGCGCGCGGGCGGCTGCGCGCGCTGGTGCGGCGCGGCGCGCTCGGCGACGCGCGCCCGCTGGCCTGCCAGCTGCTCAGCCTGGGCCGGCTGGACCCCGCCGCCGCGCAGCTCGCGCTCGACATGATGGCCCGCCTCAACGCTTACGAGGTATGGACCTGCACACAATCGTGTTGACAGTCATATCCTGGCGAAGCGGAAAGTTTAATAATGAGTTAATATTACTGTTTTCGATCTGTGTGTGTTGATTTCCAATGCAATTGCAACAACAGGGAATCCTAGGGCAGGGTATGAGTTAGTAGCGTTTGTATTAGCGTTTAGGATAGGAGCTAAGGAGCTCATTCCGTCATGAGTACGACAAACGCGACGTGGCGATGTTCACTGCGTACGCAAAAGGTTTGAAACCCATGGTCCGGCTACGTGGCTCGAAGGACCAAAATGTAAATTTGATGAAATACGATTATAACTCTGCCTGGTGGTATCTAAAGGTGGCCCTAGACGATCATGCGGCATGACATGCCTTACGTGCTGTCATGCATGCATGAATGCTTAATTGTATTGATTGATGCAAATGACATGCCAATTCGCATCAATCAACGTTAACGGTCGCGGTGTGGTCGGCAGGAGATCGTGGAGGTGCTGCTGTCGTGGGGTGAGCCGGTGGGCGCGGCGGGCGCGGCGCGGCAGGCGGCGCTGTGCGCGCGTGTGGCGCCGCGCAAGCTGCTGGCGGCGGCGCGCGCGCACTCGCCCGCCGCCTTCCGCGCGCTCTACCACGCGCTGCGCGCGCGCAACGAGCGCCTGCGCGGCACGCCGCACTTCCCCAAGGGTTGGCTTTATTCTTAATTATATTGTAAATTCGAAAGTAACTTTATCTGTCTGTCTGTTACCTTTCCACACTTAAGCTGCTGGACTGATTTAGATGTAATTTAATATGGAGATAGTTAGAGACCCGGGGAAGGGCGCAGGATAGTTTTTATCCCGTTACCTTGGGATACTTTAAAGGTATTGTGTCGTTTCCCGACTCCCGCGCGGGCGAACTATATAGTTATCTATAATGTGTCAGCTGAGAACGGTATTTGTGATATTGCACCCTAAACGGGGGTAAAAAGGGGTAGAAAGTTGAAAGTACTTCCCCACGAAACCAACCGCGGGAAACAGTTATAGATACTGTTTTAGATAGATTTTCTTTTTATTGGTACCGTGTACGGCCAGCAGGAATAAATTGTCGACCCTTGTGGCGCAAAGTTTACCATGCCGGATTGTCGTTCGACAGGTGCTGGGTTCGATTATATTTTTGTTTTGTCTCTTGAATATTTTAATGTAGGAAGGCTTGTCAATATAAAAAAGGATTTCTTTTTTCTAATTAATATCTGTCTGTCTTTTTTAACCATTGCATGAATCAATATCTCTCTCTCTGTCTCTGTCGGTTTCTCTGTGGTTTTGTACGGGCTAATCTCAGAAACGGCTCACCGATACAAATTGTATACCTCAAATACCAAAAGCAGACTAATTACGTCACATTGTAAATACCCAATATTATTATACTGTAGATAAGATAATATATAATATAACGATAAGCGCGCACTTGACTCTGAATTTCAACTGTTCACAGATAGTATTTTGATTACTTATACGAGTATGGGTTATTTATTTTTTGTTCCATTGCCAATTGTCAGTGCAGACCGTTTACATTGACTAATTTTCAAGGCTTCATGCTATTTACGGGCAGACGGGCTTCCTGGTGGTGTGTGGTGACCATCGCTCGTGGACGTCAGTAACACCGACTACCACTAACGCGATATATAAACAAAATAGAATTGGCAAGTACTTTTAGTACTGGTTCTCAAGCTCGGAAACACAACGGTTCCGTCGCTTCTTACGACACCCTGGTACCCTAGTTTCTTACGACACCCTGGTACCCTAGTTTCTTACGACACCCTGGTACCCCAGTTTCTAACGACACCCTGGTACCATAGTTTCTTACGACACCATGATACCCTAGTTTCTTACGACACCCTGGTACCCTAGTTTCTTACGACACCCTGGTACCCTAGTTTCTTACGACACCCCGGTACCCTAGTTTCTTACGACACCCTGGTACCCTAGTTTCTTACGACACCCCGGTACCTTAGTTTCTTACGACACCCTGGTACCCTAGTTTCTTACGACACCCCGGTACCCTAGTTTCTTACGACACCCTGGTACCCTAGTTTCTTACGACACCCCGGTACCCTAGTTTCTTACGACACCCTGGTACCCTAGTTTCTTACGACACCCTGGTACCCTAGTTTCTTACGACACCCTGGTACCTTAGTCTGCTGGCATGGTACTGGGGTCCGTGTTGGAGGCCGCCCCAAACGGTCAAAAATGTTACAGCCGAAGATTTGAAATTAGTTCTAATTCGAGTCGTTCATGATAACTTTTTGTTCGCAGGTGATCAGTGTGATGTCTACGTCGAATATTACAATCAACTAATGTCGGAATCGGAATCATAGGTTTTTCTCGCGTCGATAAATGTATGCGAGCCGATTATGCTTGAATGCATTGGCGTTGGAGGGAAACGGAAAAGAGCTCTTTTTGAGGCTTGGAGCATACTCCAACGTTAAACTTCATAGAGTTTACTCATGTTAATAAATATCTAAGTAAATAAATAATAAATAGACTACTTAACATAGGTCACGGCAGAATCGGTTGGTATGATGTAGTTCAGACCCGGGCGAACCTGTCGTCATGCAATCCTACTTAGCTATTAGTAAAACTGTCAATCGTAAATTATGACGTAGGTCGTATTTTACTTACGGATTGATATTAACGTAGATATAAAATATCTTGGAATGGGTAATTATGTATTGTAGTGTGTAAAATTGTTTATCATACGACTTATCTCATATTGTAATCCCGTATGTATACCTACCAAGTTATTTAATAAATAATAATTGCAATCGAGTAGGTAGGTTATAAATATTACGTAATTAAATAATTTGTACTAATATACTTTTGTGTATGTAAATATTCCTTAAATTATGAACCTTTATGTAGTTGTTGAAACTGTAAACTTCCTTAGAATGTATGACTAATAATAATATGAATCTGTGATCGTCCAATTTACTGTACAAAGGTTTTGAAATATTATTTCGTGTACGATTATTATTTACTCTTATCTGTTTTGTTAGAACAAAATGTTATACTATACATTATTGTATATTTTGTTATTAGATAAAAAATAAAATTATTTGCTATTTCTGATTTTCATTTAATGCTAATTTTATATATGATAGGTAGGTCTAGGTAGTTACAACAATATTAACATTGACGTCAGACTTAACAAAAACAAGGTCAACTTGCTCGCAATGTCAAGGTTAAGGAGATAATGATTAGTGATTACAGTTTCAATTTTTTGTATGTACGTCGTAATCTTCAACTTTAATAAAATAATGGTAAAAATAAGCTATTATAATCTTATGACCAAAATTGTTATATTATTAACCAACACTACCAGACATAGTGCCTGTGCTTATCAACTTATTGCCTAACTAACCTCACCCAAGATACAATTGACCCAGAGGGGTTTAACTTTAAGCTGACCTGTGCAACTTAATATACACAATCAAGTACAACTTACAAATTATTCTGGGAAAATAAAATATACCAATATTGAACACCATTTTGCACTTTATTTGTATAACAAAATTAAATCTTTTTGTACATTGTGTTATATAACAATTAAATGCTTCTTACCATACTAGATTACTAGAACAGCCATTTATTGCTTGGCAATATAATATCAGACTGAATAAATAAAATTGTAGGCAATGAGTGGAAGGTTATTGTAAATGTTATCCAAAAACTGCTGTCTTACAGCATAAACAGTTATCCAGGAAGCCATTCAAAGCTGGACAACAGTCCGAATAGATTTTCCTTCATGCATCAAGTGGAATGCTTCGTTGATCTTATCTAAGGGCACATTGTGCGTGACAAACTCGTCAAGAGGTAGCTTGTCAGAGAGATACTCTTCGACCAGCTTCGGTACACTGTCCCGGCTCTTGTAGCCTCCGAAAGCAGTCCCCTTCCAGGTGCGGCCGGTGACCAGCTGGAATGGGCGAGTGCTTATCTCTTCCCCGGCGCCCGCCACCCCGATGATCACAGACACGCCCCAACCCTTGTGGCAGGCCTCGAGTGCGGCGCGCATAGTGTTCACGTTGCCGATGCATTCGAACGTGTAGTCCAGACCTCCGTCGGTCATGTCTACCAAGACCTGCTGAATGGGCTTACTGTAGTCCTTGGGGTTAACGAACTCGGTAACTCCAAACTTCTTAGCAACTTCGAACTTGTCCGGGTTGATATCAACTCCGACAATTCGTTTCGCGCCAGCCGCCTTGCACCCCAGCGCGACCGCCAAGCCGACTGCCCCGAGGCCAAAGATGGCGCAATTGGATCCCGCCTCCACCTTGGCGGTGTTCAAGACGGCGCCGTAGCCTGTCGGGACGCCGCAGCCAAGCAGACACACCTTATCCAGCGCCGCCTCATCGGCGACTTTGCATAACGAAATTTCTAGAACTACTGTGTATTCGCTGAAAGTTGAACATCCCATGAAATGGAAGAGTTCCTGACCTTTGCATCTGAATCTCTTCGTCCCATCGGGCATGACGCCCTGGCCTTGGGTTATACGCACTTTTTGGCAGAGGTTGGTCTTGGGGTTAAGACAAAACTTACAAGTCTTGCATTGCGGAACGTATAGTGGCACTACGTGGTCTCCGGGCTTCACAGTAGTAACACCTTCTCCTACGCTTTCAACTATTCCACCGCCTTCATGTCCAAGTACAACTGGGAACACCCCTTCCGGGTCCTTTCCTGAGAGGGTATATGCGTCGGTGTGGCAAACGCCGGTCGCAGTAATTTTTACTCGCACCTCGCCTGCCTTCGGTGGGTCTACCTCAATTTCCTCTATGGAGAGAGGTTTTCCTGCCTCCCAAGCTACGGCAGCTTTACACTTGATAACTTTACCGGCCGTCGACATAATTATTCACAATTAAATGAAAAAGCAACCACAATACAACTAACCAAACCAACCAATTGAAGTAAAATAAAATGAATGAATTATTGAATGCAGAATGGAAATTGAAATGAATGAACTAACAGAATAAACTATAGGTACCTAGGTACCTACTCCTCTTTCCAGCTTTCCACAGACTAGGTTAGGTATAGGTAGGTACTTCATTCGTATTCATTCGCAGAATCCCAGCCACAGACAAGACAGTCACCATAGATTATACACTTGGTAGTGAGTGACGTAGTGTTTCTGTGTTTATAACTATATATATTATATATCCTCTTTGGCCGAAACTGCCGAACATGAATGTCATGTACTTTCTGCATTTAATTTTATTGTAAACAATAAATTAAAATTATGGCCAAATTTCATACTTACCATGTTCTATGTCCTATAATTGATCAGAAGAGCTTCTTAGGAGTGTCTCCAGACAGTGATGAAGAAAATGTTATTGTCACGTTGGGTCGAAATGTTGTCAACAAGTACAGAGTTAGTTAAATAATTATAGATTTTTTGATGCAAATTTGTCATGGGCGGCAGCGGAAGGATGGTGCTGCCTGCTCGTGTGCTATCTTAATAATAACAAACAGACTTGTGTGTTCTATACATCCTTATTAAAAAGTAACTTGTAAAGCTTTCAGATCAAAAACAAATCGGCGGATGGACATCGAAAGACCACATAACCTCTGAAGTTATTTACGACAAGGAACTAGCAGCTTATGTTGGTGTTTTTAATAAAAACACGATTAAAAGTTGGAATGATGACTCCGACAATTTGGACAAAATAAAGAAATATAAGGTAAGAGAGAACAGTTTGTGTGATGATAATAAAATGAAATTAGTTTTATTCGAAGTTCTTTTTTTTACTAATACCTATGATTTTTTTATAAAATGCTTAATGACAGTTTTTACAACATATTACATTGTATTTTTTTGTTTCAGTTCTCAGTCAACATTCTGAAAGTGTTATCGAGAGGCAGTACTAGTCTGATCATATTTGAAAATGGAAACTGTGCGGCCCTCACATATGCTCTGGATAACAGGAAATCATATGAAAATAAGCTACTTGTAAAAGATTCTGAAGTGATTGTGGATGCTGCTTGCTTTACAAAAAATAATGTAGATCATATTTGCTACATCATTAGAAATAGCAAGGGAAGCTATGAGATAGTTGTCTGCCCTCTCAGAGAGGAATTGGGTGATATGGAGAGATCCAAAATGGGTCGAGTGAAGGTGACGGGGTCGGATGATGTAGCAATTGTAGGAAAGTTCATCAATATAACGCCAAACAGCAATCAAGTATACTTCTTATGTGAGTCTATATTTACCATTCAATAACATTTTAAATTTATGTGTCTGAGTTAAGTAGTACCCACAGTTTGAGCGCAAAGTAAAAGTATTCAGAATGCATTCTCACATTAGTTAATTTCTGTGAAGCTCACATATAACATTGTAACCTTCTATTTTTTAATTTAATGAGATATAAAGTTTTTAAGCTAGTTCAATAATAAGCACTTTTATATATTATTAAAAAGTAAATAGTAAGAAAACATTTTTTAATGCACAATTTTTTTACTTTCTTTCAGGGAGTGATTCAAAAATGATTATGTATGATTTAAATCAGAAAGAATGGAAAACCATTGGAATTGTTCCCTGGATATGTTGTACTACCAGTGTGTCCCTAGCCTGGATGGGGCATGATCATCTTATTTTATTTGGCAGCAACACCGACCAAGATGGTGCAATCATTGTAGCATACAATGTGATACTCGGTGTAGGATCATGTAGGTACCCAATGAAAATGTATTCCGAGGATGCTAAATTGTATTGCATTAATGATAGAATTATACTAGAAGCATCTAATCATATCGGAATGCTACCCTATGTTCTTGAAATGGAGAGAAATTTGGCAAGTCTATTAGGATCCCATGAGGTGATTCAAGATGAATGCACAGAAATAGCAGACTGGGGAACACCTACCACACCATTATATGAAGCCAATGACATCCTTGACATTAAAGATTTATTAGAATTAGGTCTACCAGAAAGAAATATATGCTCACATGTGATTATACCTTTGCTAGAAAAAAGTGACTTCAGACCGGTGTACAGGAAAATCAAACAATTTAGAGATGTACCTGAATCAGTTCTTGTGTCTTTGCTTAACTATACTGTTAAATTGGTGAATCCAGATGATGTTGACATTACAAACGAAGAACAGTTTAAAAATCTTTGTTCCTGTAACTTTGAATCTAAGAAGGAGAAAATTATACATAAAGCAAAGTTTGAGTTATTGAATTACATATTTGAGATTCCTTACAGCGATGCTTTGCTGATACCATATTTGAGGAGTGGCCTGTCATTCAATGACTCTTTATTTCTTATGTGCTACATCTCTTACATGATGAACGATTTAGAGAGAGAATTGGATATGGACTATGATGGCAAGTTATTTGATTGGGCCATACTGCTACTGGATGCTTTCCACCAACCGTGCATAATGACGAAAGATGAGAAAGTCACATATGCATTAAACAAAATGGAAGCTGCTACTGAAGATCTTTTGGACCGAGCAATGTTTATTGACAACAACATGCCCTTATTACAAAAAATGTTGTCAGGCAACAATATAGAAAACAATGAAGAATCATCTACGTATACCATTGAATTAATGGAAATATAATTTTGATTGTTGGTACATTGTATTATTTGTGATGTTACCTATTTTAAGGAGCTGATAGTATTGTGTATTGTGAGATTATTGAATATCAGTGTACAATTAAAATATAAAGCATTACGTGGGTAGAAAGTTTTTGCTGTCATGTCAACTTGTAGTATCATTTTAAATATATATTTAGGGCTAATTAAAATACTCATGTTCCATGTTACAATCAATTTTATTCAATGACCATATTGACATGATTCCTTTGTTTTTATAAATCATCTGTTTATTCTTGAAGATGGCCTGTTCGCTGGCCAGTAACATTTTGCTGGAATACCTGAAACCTTTGAAAGACTCCAACTCATTATATCTCTCTCTACTCCTCAAACCCACACCGTGCCCCACCAGCTCACCACACTTAACCTCTCTTCACCACATCCCATATCACCATTTCCTACTGATTCTGCTCCTCGCAGTTGTTTTAGTGGAGGTATAAAATTCCTCTGTTACATACCATTGCAATTTAAAATAATACTATAAGTTTTTTTTTATAAATATTGAACCCAAGAATGTCTTGTCATAATGATTGTACTAATGACTAGATTCATCAACTTTGGTCAAATATACCACCATCAGATACAAAATATTATATGTATTTACATTATTTGGGCTGCTTAGAACACTGACCCCATTCCATGGTTCCAGGCTCATGGAAACTATAATGAAAAATCCAATTATTCAATCGTTTTTTTATTAGAAGCTCTCGCAAATTGAACAACCATTGGTCTATCTTTGAGCATATATCCATTTGTTTCATTTAATGCCATTTCAGCTAAACGCACAGAAGGAAATGTAACAAATGCTTGACCTTTCATTCTGCCCTCCTGCATAACTCTTACGTCAAAACCAATTTCTTCATCTTCTGTAAGGTTTTCAACATACCTCTTGTAAATCCTTTTGACATCTTGTTCTGTAACTGTTTTGGCCAAATTTTTTATGTAAAGTCTCATCGAAGGTTGACCCGGATGATAGTTTTTAAACACTGGTAATATTTTCATGTCACTATAAGATATTCTGTTCCTCAATAGTTCCTTTTTAGTTATAGTAGGTTGTTCAGGCTCAGGCACCTCCTCCTCTATTACAGGTTGAGCTTCTTTTTCAAATTTACCAAGCTCCCCAACTACCTGTGGTACTTCTGGTTGCTTTTGTAATGCATCTTGTGGCACATTTACTGATATTTTCTTAATTTCAGCAACTGGTGCAACACTTTCAAACACATCATCTTGATTTACATGTGGTTTCTTTGCTTTGGGCAGTGTGGCCGTGGACAAGATGGTGGCAGTCCGCTTTCTAGTCTTTGGGAGTGTGTGTTTTCTCTTTACCATTGTAGGAGCATGTTGTTTTGGTTGGTCACTCTCTTCACAGGATATCTCAGACTCGTCATCACTAGGTTCTTTTGATAACATTGTTATCTCATCAGCAAAAATTTCTCTGAAGGCTTCCTTAAATTTATTTACATTTTCTTGATTTATAATAAAAGGAAGATCTAAGGACATCTTGTTCATTAGGTGTACAGTTTGAATATAGAGTGATTTATTGGAAAAAAGTGCACAAATTATGTTTATTGCAATTTGTGTGGTAATGTCTGGATATTTATATTTTAAATGGACAGGCGGGGCTTGATAGAAGTTTACAGATGGGTTCCAAGCATTAAGAGACTTGAGGAATTCCTTCACGTGATTAGTTGCAATCGAAATTTCTTCTAAGTCGCAAGTTACATCAGTATTTAATTCTTTATCAAACGAATATTCGACTACTAATCTTCGTTTAGCTATTTCAAGTTGGTGAAGTCGTATTAATGACGATTTTGCTGTTTCAACACTAGGAAAAGAAGCGAATATGTACGTTCTTTTTGCAGCTGTTTCCCAAACCTTTTCGGCTCCAAAATGCTTTAGTAACTGTTCTTTATCTTGAAATGATAGAGACTGTGGTAGATGCCTAATCATCAACACCTTTGACATGTTGAACCTTTGAGATAGGCAGGAATTCGAGGTTTGTTTTTATTCTTCAGTAAGTACTTAGGACGTAAAAGGGTGCCGTCACTGAGCATATAATCACTACGTTTTAGTTGCCGTTTACATTATTTCTATATATTCGTATTACATTTCATAGTTAAATTGATAAATTCATAACTAATCACAATAACAAAACAAAGACAAACTTGACAGTTAACAAACCATAGACGACACAACACAAAAATAATAGGTAGGTATATGATAACAACACTATCAGATCAGCAGCCAAACCAAAGTTTTTAAATAAACTGTATAAAATCTATGCCATTCGTCAACGCCATAATGGAAGAAAACATATGCTATCAGTATGCACAGTCTGCTTGGCATTGCGATCGAGTACAGACGTGTTGTTAAAGTACGCGTATAGCACTCGCGCGGCATTAGCCGCTGCCCGCAAATATGGCTATGAGCTCTCAACAACTTATAGCCAACGAGTTCTTGGCATTCGTACAACATGCCATCGACACCATGGACGAAGTAAGCATCATGCAGATCTGCAAGTCGAACTTCAATGAAGACGAGATAAGCAGTGGCAAGAGGCTACTCTTCCAAGTGCTTGGGAAGATGGACGAGATGCCCTCACGCAGGAGGGATGGAACTGAAAAAAGTGTCCAGGACGTTATCGCTCTGTTGAAGGCGACAGACCCAGATGACGTGCCAGCATTTGTGGCGAAGGAGTTGCATAAGCTGCCCCCCGTCACATTCGATCACGTTGATGTCACCAGGTTGCTGAAGGAAATCATATCCCTGAAGACGAGCCTGGCGGAGATGCATACCAAATTGGAGGCATCGGACAAGACCGTAAGTGATTTACGTGCCGAAGTAGTATTGTTACGCAATGCTGTTTCGATAAGTAGGTCACCCGATGCAAACACACTTCACAATGTGAATGTACGTCGCGGGGCGCAAAACGCATCCGTCAGCAGTTTTGAGTCGGCGAAGTCAGCGTCCCCGATCGTAAACAACGCGGACGGTGCATCGCGCCCAGTAGCTGAAAAGGTTATGACATCTGAGAGTACGTCGACCCCTACACGTGCCTACGCTGCCATAGCCGCCACCATCAAACCCGCTGCATCGCAGGCCAAGCAGCTAAAAGGGGAAAAGCAGAACCATCGTGGAGCATCTCACAGGGATCTGCCACAGCAGGGTCCAGTAAAAGACCAGGGTGACGAGGAGGGCTTCATCAAGGTTGAAAAGAAGAAGAAGAGGAAGCCCACCAGTCGGAACCAGTGCGGTACCGCACCGACAGGACCGAACCATCTGCTGCGTCCGGCTATACCGACAACGCTGTTGTACGTGTCCCGACTGCGTTACACCACTCAGGCTGAGGATGTGGTGGAGTACATCCGAATGAAGACCAACTTTCGACTGAGGGTCGTGCGGTTGGAGTCTCGTCACAATGTTAACTTCGGTTCCTTTGTGGTGAGATTGCCCACCGAACAGCTGTCGACCTATATGAAGGAAGAGTTCTGGCCGAAGGGTGTTGTATTCCGGCGATTCCGAGGCCGGCTACCAAACACCGCGCAACACACGACGCCGTCCGTTCGTGATTAATAGTTTTATTTATTTTATGTATAGTATCTAATCTTAGTTTTAAGTTTATTATTGTATCATTTTATGTTGTTTTAAATTTTTTTTTTTTTTTTTTTTATGTATTAGTTTGTTATATTATAAATTAATTGTATGTATTTTATTTTATGGGCCATAGATGCCTGAAATAAATGATTATTATTATTATTATTATTATTAGTATCAGTAACTCACTCTGTGTATGTATATATGAAGACACTATAATGGCAATCCTGATTGATCAGACATCAGTTTGAAAATGACAGGAAACAGGAACTGTCAGGAACAACCGAACAACACCTGTGGAACAACACAAGACAATAGACAAGAAGACGTCAAGTCTAATTGTAAATTATAAATAAAGTAAATAATTAATAAACTATAATTGTAGGTAAAATCAACTTAGCAACTTTAACTGAAATTGAATTGAATTGTAACACGCTTGGACAAAGTTTTTTAAAAATAATGGCCGAAAATGAACGAAAAACTGTGAAAGTCGTAGTATTGGGTGATATTGGTAGAAGCCCACGTATGCAGTATCATGCGTTATCCTTGGCAAATAGTGGGTTTAAAGTGGACATTGTTAGCTATATGGAAACTCTGCCGCTTAAGGAAGTCGTAAATAACTCGAACATAACCATTCACAAATTACAACCTATGAAACTTGAAAAAGGTCCGAAACTCATTCGATACCTTGCAAAAGCCTTATGGACTGCTGTAAGTTTGATGTGTACTTTATTTCTGAGTGGGAAATGCAATTACCTTCTCTGTCAGAACCCACCTGCGATACCTACCTTGCCAGTTTGTCGTTTCTACTGTCTCGTTACGAGAACTAAGTTCATTATTGATTTCCACAACTATGGTTATTCTATAATGGCCCTCTCCTTGTCACCTGATTCTCCACTATTAAGGATAGCAACGTGGATTGAGAGATTTTTCGCCCAGTCCTCTCACAAAAACTTGTGTGTAACGTGTGCCATGAAAGAAGACTTAATACAAAATTGGAATGTAGTGTAAGTTGCCACTGTAACATTTACTTGTATGAAGACATTATAATATATGTTCAGTAGGGGAATGATGTCAATGGAAGTATGCTATCACAGTATTCACAGTCACACCCACCCCTATTTTTGGTACAATTTCTTGTTTCATTTCAAAATTAGTGGTGATGTTTTAATAAAGCTTCTATCTTAGTTATCAGGAGTAGCAAGCAATGGCAGGGCAACATCTTGTGTAGGATCTGGTATTTTGAGTTTTAAAATATTTAATACCATTATTTTTAGAGCCACAGTATTATATGACAAAGCACCTAAAATATTTCATCCAATAACATTGCAAGAGAAACATGATTGGTTTCTGAAGATAGCTCTCCAGTATCCTGAATTTAGACATTCAGGGCGACAGCTACTGAATGAACCATCGGGTGATGATATGAATACAGCATTTACTGAAGTTCGAGGAAATAATGTAGTCCTACGGGATGATCGACCAGGGCTGCTGTTCAGTAGCACCAGCTGGACACCAGATGAGGATTTTAGCATTTTGATGGAAGCTTTACAAAGTATGCTTTATGTATCTTAGATTAAATTACTTATTTGTGTAGCCAACTTTTGATAACTTTCATTTCAATGTTTATGTTTTTCATGCTCCAATTTAATTTTACAGACATTAAAAAGCGAAAACGTCGTAAATAAATATTAGATTTCCAACAGAGAAGATTTATCTCCTACATTCTGTGATTGAGTTCATTACCCCGACCACACAGCCACTAGACTCCTAATGTTTGATTTTCCGTATGGAGAACTAGCAGACCACTAGCTGAGGTAAGACGAGTGGGGGGACTGGCTAATTCAACGCTGTGATTGGCTAATTCAAGACCACACAAAATGTTGGAAAGAAATAGATTAATTTAAGCAATGGGAAAGAATGAGATGGCACAAATTTATATCGTTGCTATAATACTGATGTGTTGTTTGAAACCATTTGCCTGTTATTAGGAGTCTAGTGGCTGTGTGGTCGGTGGTTCATTATTATGTATATTCTGTGACAGTAGTCACTACCCTACCTATTTCTTTATGTATGTATTATCATTCTTCCAGCATATGAAATAACTTTTGAATTAACCAGGAAATTGCCAAAGCTGATTTGTGTGATAACTGGCAAAGGGCCAATGAAGGAGCACTACGTCAACCAGATAGTGTTGAGAAAGTGGCAACACGTGGAGGTGGTGACTCCATGGTTAGAGGCGGGTGACTACCCTACCATGGTGGCTAGTGCCGACCTTGGAGTGTGTTTGCATACCAGTTCTTCTGGGCTCGATCTTCCCATGAAGGTTGTTGATATGTTTGGTGCTGGCCTGCCAGTCTGCGCATGTTATTACAAATGGTATGAAATTTTCCATTTTGTTCTTTTGTTGTTTGTGTTCCCACTAACATTAATATCAGAAACACCATTCTCCACTTCTGTATTTTAGTAAGCTAGATGGTAACATTTTTAGTGATTGTTTGATTTGAATTGACTTTGAAATGATTCATTCAACCATTTTATAAATGCAGGTCCAAAATTGAACCAAAGGTGCTTACTAGTTTTCAATATTTCTAATTTCTGTAAATTTTACTGATTTAACCTAATATTTTGTTTTGGTATAGTATTGATGAACTGGTGCAAAATGGAGTCAATGGATACACCTTCACAAGCAGTGATGAGCTGGCGAAGGAAATTATCACTTGGTTTGAAAACTTTCCCAAAAATGAAGAACAAAACAAAGTAGCAACTTCTATGCAGAAGGAATTGGAAAAGTTCCAAAAATCCAGATGGGAAGACAATTGGAACTTGAGAGCAAAGAATTTTTTTGAATGCTGAACAACCTTGATGCAGAAGTGTGGTAGCAACTTAATGGGGCCATAAAATATTTTATTCCAATCACTTTAAAACCAAGTTAAGTAAGACTGTGAATTATTGTATTTATTATTATAATTCATGCCAATAAATATCATAAACATGAATAATGCATTATTAATCTTAAAACCATTAAGTATATAAATTTTATCAATACTTTTTTAATCTATACAAATAAATAATTTTGTCCATCTGTTTGTTCTGGCTTATCTCTGTAAAGGCTGGACCTATTTTGACGGAACTTTCTTAAGTAGATAGCTGATGTAATAAGGAGTAACTTAGGCTACTTTTATTTTAGAAATTTAATAGGTTTTTGTTAAATTCAATGCGGACAATGTTGCGGGCACATCTAATTTATTAATATTATTTAATTTTACTGTTGAAAAAAATCAGATGGTAATAGCTGCATGCACTCTCTGCATAGGTAAGTAAATAAAATCAGTCATAGATTTATACACTTATGTATTAAAAATGAAAGGTTATTTGTCACACACAACACTTAAACTAAGAGTCTTTCTATCTCTTGCTGGATGCCCTGAATTTGTGGCTTTAGTTGCGAACCTTCATTGATAGTGATAGAACAGGCAATTATTGGCCGTGATACACCGCAAGCACGACCCAAAGCTTGCTTGGACCTCACAAAAACGTAAGGCACATTTTTGTCCTCGCAGAGGATTGGAATATGCAGTACAATCTCTAAGGGCTCAGCATCAGCTGACATGATAATAAACTCTGACAGACCCCTGTTCAGGGTCTTGGTGGCCTCATTGGCACCTTTTCTTAGCTGCTTGTAATTAGCAGCTTGTTGTACTAAATTCAAAATCTTCGCAGTAAGGGGCGCATCCGCCAGAGGGTATGCTTTGGGGTTAACGGCTACTTCTTCACTCTGTGGAATAACAACGGTAGAATTAAAAAAATATATATCAAACATTATTTTTAGTAATAAATGCTGGTACTGTAAAAACTAAAGTAAAATTTTAAAATAAACTCTTCGCCGGCTCACAACACCGCGTTGTCAACATAACCTTAATTAACATTAGCACATGGTTACGGCCTGGAGTGTTGTTACAACGTTCCGAACTTGACAATTATATTATGTATTACTGCTATAAAATCATTTAGCTTACCATGATTGACAAAGTAATTATTATCAACAAAATTAATGCTTCTCAATGAGTACCTCTCAGCGATTACTCGCGTCACGGAGGATAACTATTATTGGCCAAAGTAGAGAACTTTCTTAGAAGAGCAAGCAGAAATCTTTAATCAAATGATTAATATTAAAACACTAGATAAGTCGAAAGTATACGACAAAATAATTACATGCACAAAACAATATCGTTTTTGTTGAGGTAAAACTAACACTGACTCACTGAGTAGAAGACAGAAAGTTCTCTGTGGAAGTAGAGTAGATTAGAATTTAGATAGGTACGTCACTCTTTCACTTTGTGCTCAAGTCCTCATGACTGTCATGTTCAGGTCAATTGTCATAATTGTCATTATTGTCAGTCATTAAGATGAGATGAATAAAATGAGTAAATTGTCAAATCAAAATCTACTCAGTGTTCCCACCACGTTGTCAGGTTTTTGGGCTAACTAAATTACTAAAGTAAAGGGTTAAATTCGCCCAATAAATTTAAAATAGGGCTAAATTACTTTATTTATTAATGAAAAATAAATGTTTGAATTTTACCTTAGCTGCCTAAAAAACGATTTATGTAGGTAACAGGAAAACATACGGACGGGTAAAATAATACCACTTTTCTAAAACTAAGGTTGGCAACACTTAATACTCCTGCCAGTTGCCTAGTCTGTGGAGTGGTTCCTAGTCCTAGTAGTCCTAAATATTCTGTGGTGAATTGATTGACTCTAGTCTCTAGACTCTCTATTATCTATAGTCCAAGTGTTTGTCTATACTCTATTGCAATTATTTGTGATTTTCATTTTGCAGTTTTGTAGTATTGAATTGTACGAAATTCATATTAATTCATTACTCGAAAGATTAAATTGAAATAAAATATACTTGAATCATTTGCACAAGATGGAAGTTATAGTCGCTAACGTAGATCATATAAAGTTTGATATAGATTACGCTCTTGAACAGCAATATGGGGCGCTCCCGCTACCGTTTCCCGGAATGGACAGTAAGATAAAATAGTATTTAAAACATTATTCTTCAATAGTATACTGCGGGTGGAGATTACTATATTAATGACGAAAATAGTAGTGGCTCTTGCATTGCACCATGCCATAGCTTCTGCTACATTAATGGGTTCTTTAATGGTTGTAAAGCAAATTTTTAATAACCAAATTTATTATTTTCTTGAATATTGTCATATTGTTTACCATGTGTTAGACAAATTTATCTTGAAATATTTGCCTGTATTCTTAGCCAGATTGTGAAGATTTCTAGACTTGTGAATATTAATAATGGCTATTTTTTTAACTTCAGATAGCAATACCTTTATATAAATAAATGATGCAAGTTAATGATTTATGTTCATTTTAGAATCAACGGCAGCAGTTTGTGAGTTCTTTAGCCAACCTGGGGGCTGCAGCAATGGCCCACAGTGCCCTTACAGGCATGTGCGGGGTGACAGAACCGTTGTATGCAAGCATTGGCTCCGCGGACTCTGCAAAAAGGGTGATCAATGTGAATTCCTTCATGAGTATGACATGTCTAAGATGCCAGAATGCTACTTCTATGCTAGGTTTAATGCCTGCCACAATAAGGAGTGCCCTTTCCTCCACATAGACCCTGAAAGCAAGATTAAGGACTGTCCTTGGTAAGATCTGAGGGTAACTAATGGCAGTTTTATTGAATTTAGGAAATTTATTTATTCAAACTAACAATTTATTTCATGTGGTATTTTAAATACACTTAAGAATATAATTTTTTTGTATTTTCCACCGTTTTGCTGAGGTGCCTTTAAATATTGAATTTTAAATCTTAGACAAAATGAAATGGCAAAAGAGAACTCATAGGCACATCTCTTTAAAAATAGTGCTTATAAATTTTATACATACTAACTTATTATTAATATATTCATCGACAGTACAGTATCCTTTCTCTGCAAACTGTGTTTTAACATATTTCTTAAATATTTGTATTGGGAGACAAATTATTATCGACTTTGCCACTTTATTATAAAAGCTGTATTAAAAAACGTGGAAATAAAAAAGTCCAAGATGTTGAATGCATTAACTTATTATAGCTTGCCCCCAGTAGGCTCTTCTTAGATAGGTGGGAACACCGACATGGGTACAAATATTAGTATGTGCTTTTTCCATACAAGCCAGGTGTCTTCTAACAAGACGACTTTTACGATCAGGACACGTGTAGGTACCAGAGCTTAATATTTTTTATCCGTCCCAAAAAGTGCACTACGCCGCTAAAAATAATATCAAAACACATCATATTATTATCCATTTGCAGATTGGCCATATCTAATTTATCTATTTAGTGACCAGTGAGTTTGCAAAATGTTGATAATCTATACTGATTTAAAATCATATATAATTTGTTAAATTACTTTATTCAAGGTACGATCGAGGCTTCTGTAGACATGGTCCCCACTGCCGGCACCGACACGTCCGGCGCGTGCTCTGCATGAACTATCTCGCGGGCTTCTGCCCCGACGGGACAACCTGTAAATACATGCACCCGCGCTTCGAGCTGCCCGCCCCACCCGAGCAGACGAAGGACGCTAAGCGCCTGCCCGTCTGTCATTACTGCTCAGAAGTTGGACACAAAGCATCCACATGTCACAAAATACCACCTGATGTATGTATTTTTATTTTAAACAGGTCATCGTTGAACATCAGTAACACTGATAGATTGTCAGCCAGAAAAATTGCGAGACCCAGTATTATATTCTGACTTTCCAACACTGCTTGACTGACATGATGAGAACATGCAAAATCATTTTGTAATATTTTTAGAATAAATAAGGGTAGTAGATGGGTCCCAGCAACTCCCAAGTGAAGGATCTGACATCTCGTTCGAAGGTGTATGGAGCCCTGGAGAACTTCACACACATTTGAGAACATTATGGAGAACTCCCAGATGTGCAGGTCTCCTTACCATTTTTTCCTTCACCATAGCGAATGATAATTAATTCCTAATACAAGTTTAATGTAACAATAGTATATATTATATCAATGTTAAGATGCATAAAGCATCCTATCTATTTACCTGTAAATGATGTGAATATCTCATTTCTAGCAAAGAGAGGCCGCGCAGAGACAAGAGGAGGCACGATACCGTGCTCTCGGTTATGTGAAACCAGCATCCGATTTAGAAGAAGGCAATGTGCAACGCATGCACCGTATGATGCACAAGCCTCTAGAGGAGGTGACATGCTTCAAGTGTGGCACAAAGGGCCACTACGCCAACAAGTGCCCCAAGGGACACCTCGCCTTCCTGTCCAACCAGAGCAACAACCAAAACACATTTAAAAAACCCAACTAGTATAAAGTTGTCAAGCCGTGCGTGTATAAGTATGTGAGACGCAAACCTCAGTGAAGTGGTTATGAGTGAATTAATTAAGTCTGGAACAAGTGAAATTAGTGCTTAGGTCTGTATATATGGTATTAAGTGTTCTATCTCATTAAGTCGCAAAAGGTGTATGGAGTGAATTTTTCTCTTGAAATGAAATTTCTGATCACATATATTTCATAATAAGGGAACAAGATTTTTTGTATATAAATATGTAGTTATATTATAGCGTAGATGTTAAGGTTGGTGAAAGTTTTATTAAGATTAAAATTGATATAATGATGCTTGTACAAGACTTTCAATTTTATTGTAAAAATTGTCAATAAAGTACCATGTTAAAAATAGTGTTTTAAAAATGTCATGGTATATTTTTATGGTGTTAAACATATAATATATTATACTGAATTATGGATTTAGGTTCTTGGTCTACAAAAAATAAGTTACACAACATTCATGTTACGGCGCCTTCACATAGGACGTCCGTTTTTATAGTGAAACACAAGATGGCTGGACAACGACTAACTTTATTTAAAAAAAAAACTTAGTACATAACATTATAGATGGCGCTACTGGTTACATTTTGTTACGCCTTCTAACAGTTTTATGTTTTACTGGATCCGCATAGAGTAACTTATATATATGTGGATCCGGAATACTGATGCTAGTAGCGTATGTAGTTGTATGAGCGTGTTCACACAGAATCAAGTATTCTCGATTCAGTAAAAAATACCGATCCAACAAAATAAATCAAAATCTCCAAACATTCCGCCAAACCATTACTTGACTAGGTTTCAATATTTCTATGCGCCAAACAACAACAACACGTAGTTTGCTTGACAAATACGTCAAACATGACCAAAGAGAACTAATTCTAACCAACGAATTTTTATAATCGTTGGTTCTAACATGACCGCAGACTGTCAAATATTTTGCCAAACACGTAATTTGACAAATAATTCGTCAAATTATTTGAGTGTTTACGTTTACCGCATGTCGTCAAGTTGAAAAATAAATTGTTTTTTTTTAATACTAAATTTCCCCCTACTAGACGAGGAAACCAGGAGCAGGAGGGAGACTGTTAAGAACTTTAACAATTCTACTACCAAAACTTTCCTTTATCTGTCACTTAATTTCATTGTCCATTTTATCTACATAATACATGTTCAAATAATGGAACATTTTTTGGCTTTTTCTGCTTGGTCGGCATTGGCAGTTATCATTACACATCTTTTCACTAACCTCATTTACACAATATTGCTAAATAAGTCAATGACTAAGGGAAGGGCGCTTTCACATAGGGCGTCCGTTTTATTGGATCTGTTTTAACAGGTCAGTATTTCCGTTGTGTGTGGGATTTTTTACTTGATCCGGTATACTGGATTCTCTGTGAAATCACTCATACAACTACATACGCTACTAGAATCCAGTATTCCGACACTAATTTCGATACCAAATTAATATATATTATTCATTTATTTTTACTTTCACATTTGGCTCTATACTGTTGTTACAGATTGTTTAAATCTAAATTAAAACGAGTCTTCACCCGAAAAAGTCTATTTATTTGCGACGACATCGACAAGCAGT
This sequence comes from Ochlodes sylvanus, assembly GCA_905404295.2. Taxonomy (NCBI): domain Eukaryota; kingdom Metazoa; phylum Arthropoda; class Insecta; order Lepidoptera; family Hesperiidae; genus Ochlodes; species Ochlodes sylvanus. The sequence goes on from FR990136.1 coordinate 12,586,378, forward strand.
TATTCCACTAAAGAATTAACATTGATAGAGGTTTACGACTGCAGCGTTCTACTAAGAATCACGTGATTAACTGTATAAGCTGCGACCCGTTGTTATATTTGACTGTAACCGTTGCCGGACTTATTACAATACACACCAGTCCTTTGATTGTTAGAAACATCACTACATACTTAATATATATAAAACAAAGTCGCTTTCTCTGTCCCTATGTATGCTTAAATGTTTAAAACTACGCAACGGATTTTGAATGCGTTTTTGACGTGACAACGTCTTATAATTCGGTGGCACGCATGAAAAAACATGACTCATGCGTTACCGTCGTTACCGTTGGTGAATTATTATACCAGCGACATCTATGTATTGTGCAGTGAACAATTATTCATTAAGTTCGATTGGGTCCATTTATCGATGGAGGAAGGCTGGCTGAGCTGGTAGTTCACTCGCAGTACACTAGATGGCGTTGAGTAGTGGGGCGCTATAATTCTGAATCACGCTAGTAAGGGTTTATGTAGGATGTATAAGTATCCAGCATTCATTTTTAATAAATGACTTAACTTAACTTGTATTGAAAAAGTGTTCTTTTATTGTGCTTGCCTACTCATTCAAAGGAAATTATTTTCTTAAGACGTTGTCACGTTCAACTATCGTCAGTAAACCGACTTTACAGACAACCAATTTTTTTTAATAGATATAATGATTCAAGAGGAAAGTTTATAATGTATAATATAATATTAAAGTCTTGTGTAAATTGGTATTCCCGAAGCGAAGCGAAGGTGGGTTACTTACTTAACAGTAAAGGTGAGTCAAAGGGGCTATCGTTCCGAAGCGCTTTTTAAAACTACATGTATGGCATGACAGTGCGTCACGTCACGTAACGACACTTTTTTTATATTGAATCAATGACCATAATGAGAAAAAAAATCTATGACGAGCGTCATGTCAATGTCATAATGTCAGGCCGTCAGGCGTGATTGTGTCACTGTCAATTGTCACAGCATCAGATGAATAAATATCAATTACTTCAATTAGAAAATAATTCCTAAATTTATTTTAAATCCTGCAAATTAGTTGAATTTTTCTTCTATTGCTGTTTTATTGCAATTGTTAGAAAATCTGGTAATAAAGTATAATAAAATGTCTGTTTCTGACATAAAACATATGTTACGGAAATTTGAATTTCCAATATGTGCAAAAGAAGCCTTAATTAAAATAGGTAAATCGGTATTATATTAAAGATATATTTTAGTTGCTTTATCATATAAATTTTCAGCAGTGAAACTAAACCATTCATTACAATTAAACTTTCTCTCTTGATTTTTAGAGCAATTACTTCTTGGTCGTACGGCCCCGACAAATAAACAACTCGATGTGGCGATGGATGTCATATCAGAGTTTGTTTTCTGTGAAACCGATCGTCGCGGAAACCGCAGGACGGCCAGCCTGAACCCTCTCCAGGAACTGCAACTCATAGACATCATCTGTGAATATATATCCTCTTGTACGAACGAAACTACGAAGAATACTATTTTCTTGTTTCTATTTGGCGGCATGGAGAGTCCCAGGAAGATTAAAATCCTTACTATTCTGGCCAGCATGGCTGTGTCGGCGTCTAATACCCCAGTGAGTTCTAACTTTGTTCCTGTTAACTGCAATAACTAAATGGGTCACTTTAAGCCGTCCCTGACCTCACAGTCACACTGAGCTACAAAAACGACATTCCAGGTACTTCTCGCAGTTGGAGTTTGGCTGCAACAGATGGGCTGCTCTTCGCAGCAGTCCCTGCAGCTGGTTGAAAATGTTATTCGGGATCATTTTTACTTGAATACTGCAAATCAAGTAGCTCTCAAGTCGCTGGCCAGTGTTGCTCCACCGTTTGTATCAAACTTTATCACCGCCATTACGGAGCTGTACATGCGGGATACGCAGGGAAACAAGAGATTGCCTCCTAAAAATTTATTGGAAGTCATTACCTCATGGGTATGTATAAAAATAATTTCTCAACCGACCTAGCTATTTTGAATGTCTCACTTCCAGTGAAATATAATTTTAAGGCGGGAATAGTAACTAAAAAATTAGATGCTTTTGGAATTTTATCTTTATGAGACCCACCTAGTACATCGGCATAATTATGAAGTTATTTTTGAGAATAATACTGGTTTAACTGTGGTGTTTTCGCTTTGTGTGATAGCCCAGCCTGATTATGTTGGTCACCTAATAAATAACTGTTATAGTATACTGCGTGCACTTATTTCATCTTAAGAAGGTTTTATGTTAAATTAAATATGGAAAGTCGTACAGTATTTTTGGGGATAACTTTAGACTGTAAGCTCCAGTGGGGGACCCATATAGCGACACTTGCGGGTAAACTTAGTAAGGCTGTTTATGCTATAAGAAAAATAAGACAGTTTACTGACGTTGAAACAGCAAGGCTTGTCTATTTTGCCTACTTTCATAGTATTATGTCATATGGTATTTTACTTTGGGGTAAATCAGCGGATATTGATACAATCTTTGTCTTACAGAAAAGAGCTATTAGGGCAATTTATAAATTAAAATCACGCGAATCATTGCGTGACAAATTCAAAGAAATAGGTGTACTAACTGTAGCTTCTCAATATGTTTATAGCAATTTAATATTTATTAAGAAAAATTTGAGTTCTTATAAACAAAAATCCGATATTACTAATAGGGAAACTAGAAATATGCACCATTTAGTGACTTCCTCGTACCGCCTTCGTAGGGTCCAGCGGTCATTTGTGGGGCTCGGGGTACGCTTTTTTAATAAAGTACCGAAGTCTATTATTGATTTGCCCATACAAATATTTAAGAAACATGTTAAAACACGACTCATAGAGAAAGGGTATTATACAGTCGATGAATATATTAATGACAAAGATGCTTGGCAATAGACATCCGCTACCGGTTCTGCTCATGTTAGTATGTATGAATGTATTAGTATGTAGGTATAAATCAGTTAAGTAATTGTAAGCATTTCCTTTTTTTTTCAAAAGATGTGCCGAGGAGTTTCTTTCGCCGTTTCTTCTCCTTAAAGATTTAAAATTTAAAGGCACCTTAGCGAAACGGTGGTAAATGCAAAAAATGACGTTCATAAGTGTATTGAAAAAATACCTACATGAAATAAATGATTTGAGTTTGAGTTTGAGTTTGTAGTAAAATGTTAAATTTTTTGGTGCAGGTATACTCCAATCCCACACTTTGCATGTCAGCTCAGCTGAACCCAGCTGCCCTGCCCAGTGGCTCCATCCCCATGGCCGCTGTGACCCCCCTCGCTGGACTCATCCATTGGTGTGCTCTGGCAGCTCTCCACATCAGTGACGGTATGAGTCACTTCATTAAAAGAATATATGAATTGTTCAGTTTTACTCAAATAGTTTTTGTTACATAAATTGATTTCATAATATTGGATTGTGTCAAAATTTATTAGTACTTGTATACCTAATGATTACTAGTTATTAAAATTTTGCATCTGCAGATGTAGAAATGGAAGAAGTTCCAATAAAGAAAATGAAGATTAAAGATGAGAAGCATTCTATAGTGAAGACTGTACCCAGCAAGTCCTTCAATGAGTCCGAGTTGTATATCAAGCTGCATCTAGGAGTTCTGCACAGTTTGAGAGCAGGGAGGCGCACACACGGGCCACCCACTGCGGTTAATGCGCAGCATTTAGCTGCGTTGACCCCATTGGTTCAGAATTATGCACACCAGCTCCTAAAGAAAGGAGTCAAGCTTCAGACAGATCCAAAGTTGCAGGTAATATGTTCCAAAAATTTTCGATACATTATTTTTAACATGAAATCGAAATAGAGACCTATTGCCATTTTACGTTCACATTTTAAAATTTAATATGGGATCTCTGTGAAACGGTGGTTAATGCTAAAACTGTATGTTTATAAATGTTTTTATAAATTTTTATGCGTAATAAATGATTTAAGTTTAATAACTGGGATTGTGTATTAATATTTATATTATAATGTAGTTTACATTATATATTGCAGGACTGTCTGGATAGAATTGGGCAAGCCGTTCAGGTAGCTCTTGCAAATGGCTGCGTGTATGGCAATATCAGCAACCTGCTGGCGTCTCTGGACACCCTGCCAGAGAACAGGCTTCTGCGGATTATTATCAGAAGTCACCAGCAGAGCATATGACATGCACCTAAGAAGAGAGCTAGCGTGTCTCGTATGTGAAAAAACGAACTTGAGAATTGTAGACATACAGTGATGAACAAAGTGATTGAAATGGATATATTAACACTTTGAAGAGTGCGAATTAACTGAACTGATACTGAACAGTGATGTTATAAAATGTGAGAAGTGATGTTGTATTAATTAGGAAGATGTATATAATACATATTACACTAGGAGTTTGTAAGGTTACATTTTTACATCCAGCATCTGCATTCACAGTTACCATGTAGTACTGCAGTTTACTTTATTATAATGCTAGGTGCATTAGCAGCATAGCAGTGATAGCCGTGTGGTTGAACATTGGACTGCCGAACTGGAGAGTCCAGGTTCAAATACCGCACGCACCACTAATTTTCAAAAATTATAATTTAAAACTATTGAAAGATGAAATATTGTTAGTGTTATACTTTCTGAGATATTTGAGTTGACAAGTTGACATTTTCTTGAAGCATTTAAGGGATCAAAAATTACAATATGAATAATTTGCTAGACAACAATTGACTATTGTGTGAATACATTTATTATTTAAAATAAAACTAATCATTTTCCTTGAAATTATTTTGTTGCCTTCTTTTTCTATCTGTGGTTAAGAACTCAAAATATGTCGAGAAAGTAAATTTCGTCGTTTTTTTATATGGTGGTTGTATTGTAGGTATGCTAGGTTATGTACATAAATGTCCAAATGCCATTTATGCTTTGTTCATTAGAAAATTACAAAATGTTGTCTGCACCTAAAATTAAGTAAAATGTGCATCTCCATCATACCTAGTTTCCCATTGTTTCTAACAGGATTGGCAATTTAATGATGTATTGAAATTAATAAACACTGAACATACAAAAATCACAATGGTTTATGGAGTGGAACATTTGTGATGTTAGTAGTTTTTTAACTTATCCACTTGATATAAGTGTGTATATGCATAGGTAGGTGTAAGTTAGAGCAATATATTATAGAGTACAGTATGATTTATTTTACATTTTTATTAAAAAGGTTTAAATCTACGACTTTGTTTAATCTGTGCGATCTTCCTCTTGTCTTCTTCAAACTTCTGCCTCAATGCGACAATGTGTTTCATCTTGGACTCTCTGATTTGGAAAGTATAGAAGTTTTTCAGTTCTTTTCGTTTCTTATTTTTCTCTTCCTTTGCCATTATTTTATTTTCCACCTTTTCCGTCCGAGCAAAGCTCTGTACTTTACCTCTCTTGGTGACAGTTATCCAGCCCTCGTCGTCCTCCTGTTCCAATTGCTTTTCCTTTTTCTCCTTTTGTTTTATTTTCTCATCATGGACTTTCATAAAGTCTTCTATGCGCTCTTTTAACACTTTGGGCAAGAGAACTGAATCGTTGAATTCTTGAATCCACTTATTAATACCTAGTTTGATTTCATGTTTATTAGAATTCATGGGACATAGTTTAGTTAAATTCAAAGCTTTGTTTAATTCAGAAACTTTTTCAAAAACTAAGTAACTCACCCTAAAGTTTGGTTTACGCAGTTCTTGTATGAATTTATGGGTGTTAATGTCGCCGGCGCCTGGCTTAGTATAGAACTGAACGGACTCCACGGTCCCAGCGTCACGAAATGCATTGATGAGGCCTTCTTCATCGGCATAGGGTGGAACGTTAATAATAAACAGAGTTCGTCCTGATGGTTTGTCTTTTGTATGATCCCTTACTATATGTTCTTTGAAATAAATTATATGAGGTGATATCGAATCTTCTCTCAGCTTCAGTTCTAGAGCTAAAAACATATTTTAAGCCTAATGAATAATGTTGTTGTACATTTGTTTAATACTAATAAAATAAATTACCTAGAATATTATTACCTTTGAAATCATGTGTTCGCTTAGTAGATTTCATTTTAGACACATTTAAAATAAACTACTTTTCAGACTGACATATACAAATATTACAAATGTTTACAAGTTTCAATTTTAACACGTGAAATTAAAGATAGAAAAACGATACGGCGGAGACAGAATTTGTTCATCTCAATCTCAAAAGTCAAATTCAAACGTTATCAAACATCAAACGTCATTGTCAAAATTATTTAACCATAGTGTAAGTAAGAACTAAGCAAATGCGACAGGCTATACTTTGAAATCACAATCTAATACTATATATACTCAAGTTTATATAATTATATATATTACATTCTAAAACCCTTTTGTGCTGAAATTGCAGCGTACAACCCATTTCTAGGCTAGGTAAAAACCTCTAGACTGTTATATTTAGTGTCGCTGTTTTTATTTTTAATAGTGTAATTTATCAACGCGTTTAGAAATGGTCCCCTGACTTCCTTGTTTTACACATTTTATGAATGACAACCGCCGGTCTATGACATTCATGACGTTATCTATGACACTGTACTGTCTCTGTTGTCTGTTGGCGTAAGTCGTAAGCTAAGAATTTGGGCTGAGAACGTTTGTCTGCCTAGTTTTGATCGTTTTCTACGGAATTTCGCGGCCATGTGTGGTTTTATTTACGTATCTAATGTAAATACTAGTGATGATATCGACTACAGCACATCATAAAGCTAGAAATTCACGGGAGACGGAGAACTCCGAGGCTCCCGATAGGGACGAAATCGGTCAAGAAAACACAGCGGATGATAAGGTCAGAGGTTATGTTGCTCCATTCGATACGTCTTCGTCTTTTGGTGGTCCTCACAGAGATGGACGTTTCCGAGGCCGCTGGCGTATCACGGAGTTTCGGCACTCCAGAGGTGGTGGACGGGGAGGGCGAAGCCGCGGAGGTTTCCCGCCACGGGGAGAGCGTGATGAGAATTCCTACAAATACCACGAATCGCTAGGACAAGGTAATAGCGACGCTTGGTCGCATGGAAGCAGCAATAAATTTTACGAACGTTCCGACCTGGTGGTCAATCTTCCCGAAGATCCGCGCATATCTAAGCTATTGCGTCGTCTGTGTGCGGAGGTCGACGTAGAAAAGTCATTAGTGATATGCAGCAAACTGCAGGAAGCTGTAATGCTGCCAGAAAATGCACGATATATACGAAGATCTTATGATATACTGGTAGAGTCACTATTGGATGTTTTGTATGATGCCCCTGGCCCTGAAACGAAGGAGAGTGCTGCTGTGGTGTTGGGTAGGATCGGTTATGTCATGGGACACGATTTCCGTAAACATCTGGACTGGATAACTAATACATATAATAGACAAAACTCCTCAATTAAACATCTGCTTACTCTCTCCTTCATAGAGTCTTTCCAACTAGACATTCAAACACCGGCTTTGTCAGAATTTGTTGAACCCACTCTAGAAAGGCTCCAGACTATAATTGAAGGCACTGACTCGTCTGATGTTTTCACTGCAGCTATTAATGCTATGATAGTGATATCTAACTGTTACCCGGAGCATTTTGCCAATCATTTTGTAGATACTGTTGATATATTGGTTGGCTGGCATGTGGATAATGCTCAGCCAAAAAAAATTAAAGAATTTGCACTTCAATCTCTCTTTAAATTGAGTCGCCACTGGCAAGCGGATGTTGGATTTTCTGTGAATTTACTGAACCAGTTTGTAGAGGACATGGTATCTTATGCCAATGATTTAGATCCCAAGAAAGCCAAAGAAAGTGAAGCAGAAGCTAGCAGCCATGAAGACTGTCTACAAAAGATTGCATCATTCCTCAATGTTTTTAACATTGTAGTTAAGAGTTTGGGAAACTTATTGAGCCCCAACGTCTCTCTAACGGTGTCATGGTCCTTTCTAACGGAAACTTTGCTGAAAATTCTGCAGGTGTTGATAGAGACATTGAAACAAGAAGCTGACTCAGAACTACTGTTGGCAGGTAATGAGTGCATCATGTTACTATTAAAATATTTACAAGGTAAATCTTTTTCTTGCTCAGCTTCTTTATTTACATTGATAACTATGGAAATGAGGAGTTACTTGCAAATTGATGAAAGTGTATGTCTGAGTATTATCAATCTTATTTCCAACACAATAAAAGAAATTGCTTCAAATTTGCCAATAGATTTTATTAATGAAACTATTGGTCCAGAATCTCTTTTGCGCCATTTGCGTTACTCAGAGAGCCAGCAAATTTTATGTAGCGTCATGACCATCTACAGTAACTTACTTAATTTGAAGAACATTCCACTTTTGCAAGAAACCTACAAGTTTGTGTTAACTGATATTCAAAACTCTTGTTCAGTAATTATACCAGATATACAGATAATACAGTCTGAATACAGTGAGGAAATAGATCCTGAAGATGCAGAAAAGAATGTTATATTTTATCTCCAATGCCTGTCAGAGTTAGCGAATGCTAGCAATTCCATAATAGGCATGTGGGCCTTGAACCCTAGTATTTTGGAACTCCTTGCAATTAAAATGTGTCCACACAATGAGACCATGATGAAGGAAAGACCAGCTTTACAATATGCTATACTATTCTTGCTGTATTCACATTGCAAGAAAAATAGCCATTTCATCGCTTCCAGTGACTTGGTGACAAATTCTCAACAGAGAACAACAGATTTATTTGGACTATCAAATCTTACTTTAGGAGATGTGACAGGCGCTAGCCCTACTTCTGGACATCTTGCAGTTATACTTAACACATTGAGTATTGTATTAGCTGAACATGCCTCAAGAGAAACATTGCTGCTTGTCTTAAATTGGATATCAGATATATTTTTACAATTAGACAAATATTTACCTATAGTCAGCATGTCTAAAATCTTCCTTGTATTGCTTACTAATATGCTGTCAGTTGCTTACTGTTTTGACAGTGTATTATGTGTTCATGTGATGAAGAATTGCCAACTCTTATTGGAAAATAAGTCCCTTACATGGAATGTGGTTGTATTGAAAACTATATCAGTTTTGTGTATATTAAACATTGACAATCAAAATTATTTGCTGGCAAAAACCTGTAAAGAAATATTGTTCCAGTTGCCATGGGATATTGTTCAACAAGAATTAGACAAACAAACAATAAAGGTATTTTCATGTAGAAATGCAAGCCTTACAGTGCTTAATACAGACTCTAAGCTTAATTCCTTAAAGGAGTATTTTATGAGAGGATCATTAGAAACACTATCTGATCCCCATTTCAAAACAATTGCTTACACTTTGCTTCACTTAATGACTAATGACAGAAGTTTTGCATTAGATGCATTTTTGTCATCATGGCCCCTACAAAGCCCAGAAATTGTTGACAATTACTTATTATTCTTTCGGCAATGTGCTATGAATTTTACATCACACTGTGTCACTTGGGCGCTTTCAGAATTAGCTTATGCCTGTATTATACAAAAACTGAAAACACCACTTGGAAAACCACAGGATACTTTTATGAAGATAGAAGGTGCTCTAAAAGAAATAGCAAGAGAAACAACATCATTAGACACAAAATACATGGCTACAGAAAAACTGAAAGTTTTAGATGTCATTGTCGCTGAGCAAAGAAGATCACGTTGGCTAATTGAATTCATGATGTTGTTAGAGAAATACATGTATAATGCAAGAGAAGGTACAGCAATAGCTCTGCCTTTGGGTCCAACTAAGCTTATTAAAGGATTTTATCGTACAAATCGTTCTACATGTGAAGAGTGGCTTGCGCGAGTGCGCCCAGCAGCTTTGGCTGATAGTTTATATTCAGGACATTTAGGGGCAGCAGTCTATCATGCCTCTTTGATACTGCAAAACGCTGCTAACTCTAAAACCAACATAGACATAGAGGCAATTACAATAAGCGTAGCAAGAGCATTGATAAAGCTTCAGGAACCTGAAGTATTACATGGGCTTTATGTTTGGATTAAAAAAACATTTAATGTCAAATTCCATTGGTTAAAGGGAGCAGCTGAACAAGCTAACTCTCGCCATGAAATAGCTATCGAATATTATAAGAAATTGAACCGAAGTACAAACGACAGTCACGGAGAGAAAACAATGATTTCAAGAGATATGCTGAGGGTTCGCAAATTTACACATGAGCAAATAATGGAAAGCTATAAACACATACAGAATTGGGAAGATATGCAGGAGTGGAAAGAAAATGATTTAGATTGGAAACAAACAACTCAATGGGATTCTTTCTGTGCACTAAAACTCTACGAAGATAACACAGATTTTTCGGAGCTGTTGGGCAATTGGGACATTCTGAACACTGAATCGCGTGAAATTCATAAAAACACTTGTTCGTGTCAAGGTCTACTCAACAAAGTGGAATCAACAATGGTATGTACAGCACTGAAAATATATTACAATGACTATGATGACAAAGTTGACATGGTATTGAAAGATTGTGAAGTTTTATTGAATTCAAGTACCGAGGAGCTGGCTAGAACAAACACTGTTCATTACTTAAAAGATATTGCTGTGTTACAGTTAGCAAATTATGGATTGAAAGATATTGTTAAAAATGGAAAACTCATATTAAACCCATTTAAACCAACAGCTGTAAAAGAAACCAAGTATGGTACAGATATAAAAAATCTAAGTCGCTTATTGTGGTGGAATCAATATTTTACGAAATTGAATATGACGGAAGAAAATGTATTCTTTACAGAATGTTTACGCTTAGATGTCATAAAGAGTGCAAGAAAAAATGCCAATTTGACTATGGCTAGACAGGAACTATTGAAGCATTTTAAACATAATACTGCTTTCCAAATGTGTATAGCAAGTGTTAATGATCTAGACGACTTGAGCAATGTTCTTCTTATGTCTTCGAATACATATGACTTAGATATTTGGACTTTGAATAACGCAACAGCTTTAGCTGAATTGTGTAAGGTAACATATGCAAAAGAAGAATCAAAAGTACATGCCGTAAACCTATGTGCAAGCATTTCCCTCGGATTTTCGCAAAGGTTGGCGATGGGAGAACAGAGTTATGAGCTACGTGAAAGAGGTACTAGAATGCTGTTAACTCTGTCCAAGTGGGTTCAAAACGAAACTGAAATAGTCTTAGAAAATGACTCGCCTTTGACAAAACTAATTTCTGCCTTGCCTGAGATAGGCTTGGTGGATAACAATATTTCAGAAAATGTTATACCGTTGTCAGATTCAGCTGTTGGAAAATTGTTGCAGTTTGGAGTAAATCAGTGTCCTGGTCTCGCTAAAGCCTGGGCGAACTTTGCTGCATGGTGTTTTAGATGGGGCCGCAAAATGGTTGAATTCAGTTCCAAAACAAGAGAACAACTTACTGATAATGATAAATTGCAAATAGAGAGTGTGATGATTGGATGTTCACCGCAAGATTTTGAGGCAGTATGTGAAATACTTTCAAAAACGAAAGCAACGTGTGATGATGAGGATATAGATTGGAATGAAATAAATACATCTGAGATGATAGAAAACCACCTTCGTACAGTTCCTTCTTTAAATAACGCGTACCCAGAGCATCTTGCTTTATTGGTAGATATTTGGCGACAGGCTCAGAAACGAGTATTTTCATATTTCGAACTTTCGGCTGATGCTTACTTCAAGTTTTTACAGCTTATTTGCGCATCGGATTATATTAATCACAGTGGAGAAAATGCTGTTGTAAATGCAACATTAAGGCTTCTTCGCCTCATAGTTAAACATGCTATGGAACTTCAAACTGTTCTAGAATCGGGATTGGCGAATACGCCTACACAACCCTGGAAGGTTATAATTCCTCAGTTGTTTTCAAGACTTAATCACCCTGAAACATATGTCAGGAAGTGTGTGTCTGATTTACTGTGTAGATTGGCAGAAGATACCCCTCATCTTATTACATTCCCTGCGGTTGTTGGAGCTGTTGAAAACGAAGGGAGTAGCTTGACCGACTTAGGTGTGGCTAGATCTTTTCTTTCTAACGACGACGCAGATATTGACGAAAATAATCTAGACTTAGAAGATGCTGCAAGTGATAAAATGGTAAACAATGAATTAAACTCATGTTTCCTTGACATGGTAGAGACACTCTCAAAGCAAGCACCAACAACTATTCTACAAGTAAAGTTGTTAGTTAAAGAACTACAGAGGATTAATTTACTATGGGACGAATTATGTCTAGGTACATTAGTTCAGCACCATTCTGAATTTAGTAAACGATTAATGCAACTTGAAACAGAAATTATTAAAGTGAAAAATAATGCAAATTTATCGTCAGAAGATAAAGAAAAATTAATTAAAGAAAAACATAGAATAATATTTGATCCTATAGTATTTGTTCTAGAACAACTTCATCAAATAACATCTGCTAAACCGGAAACACCGCATGAGACTGCTTTTCAACACAAATTTCAGTCTTTGATCATTGATGTTATAGATAAATTGAAAAATCCAGCAAATCCGGAAAAACCTCAGGAATCATGGGCACCACTAAAACAATTACAAATTAAACTTCAACAGAAAGTAAATAAGCGTACGTCTTATATTTTGAGAATGTCAGATATTAGTCCTGTATTGGCAGAAATGAAAGATACCGTAATAACAATGCCGGGGCTGCATACGAACCAAAGAACCGTAAGAATTACCATTAAATCTGTGGAAAACAACGTTGCTATTTTACCAACCAAGACAAGACCAAAGAAGTTAATATTTTATGGATCTGATGGGAAAGCTTACACATACCTATTCAAGGGTTTGGAGGATTTACATTTGGACGAAAGAATAATGCAATTGTTGTCCATAACAAATACTATGCTAGCTCGAGATTCGGAGCATAACGACAATCAAACGTACAGGGCACGTCATTACTCTGTGATACCACTAGGACCTCGCTCCGGCTTAATTAGCTGGGTGGACAACGTGACCCCCTTGTTTGCGCTATACAAACGGTGGCAAAATCGAGAAGCAGTTTTTATGTCTTCAAAGTTTAATAAACCTGTCAATATACCTCGCCCTTCAGAGTTGTTTTACAACAAGCTTACTCCTTTATTGAAGGAGGCAGGCATATCCACGGACAATCGGAAAGAGTGGCCAGTGCCAATACTGAAGCAAGTATTAGAAGAGCTAACTGCGGAGACCCCGCGTGACCTGCTGTGGAGGGAGTTATGGTGCAGTAGCGTATCTCCGGAGCAGTGGTGGCAAATGACGCGTCGATATAGTTACTCGGTCGCCGTAATGAGCGCGATAGGTTATATAATCGGTTTGGGTGACAGACATTTGGACAATGTTCTGGTGGACTTAGCGTCGGGTGAGGTAGTTCATATAGACTATAACGTGTGTTTCGAGAAAGGGAAGACTCTTCGGGTTCCGGAGAAAGTGCCGTTCAGGATGACTCCGAATTTGGTGACAGCACTCGGCGTGACCGGAGTTGAGGTGAGTTTTTTTATTTATAGGTATTACTTTTGTTGTGATTCATTATCTTTTGTACCTTTTGTTTTATATTCAGTAGCTCATTAAATTCTTTAACTGTAATATTACAAGAATCGCGGTCTACTGAATTTTTTGAGCTATAGAAATCGACCACTGAACTATAAATTATTATTATAAAGTGTTATTACAATTATATATTAGTTTACTTGGATAAAGCGATCTTCTAATTTAATTACTCGAAGAACTATGAACAAAAACTTCTGAATTACAGTAAAGTAATGGAATTCATTCATAACATATTGATAAATAGTAGTTGTTAATAATGAATAATGTTTTTTGTATTTATTAAGCCAACGAGACGAGATATTTATCAAATCCCTAGAGACTTGTATCAAATCCCTAGAGACTTGTATCAAATCCCGGTTCTTTTCTCTCGCATAGAATAAGTTTAATTTGGCGGCGTCAGTTGTAAAATCGAGAATTTTTGGCATGGGTGTAAAACATTCGGCGCTACAATGTGCCACCTTTCGAATCCAAGTTCAGTTTTTTATAGTTAGACCAGTTAATCAGTTCGTTGGTACGTATGAGATGACTGAGTCAGAGACTCTGTGATAGTTAGTCCTGTTAGTTGTTATTAGTAATAATCGAGTTAGTAAAAGTTAATAACAGTCTCATTCTAATACCGTTACAAATGTGCTACCCTTTAGGACTGAGATGGACACCTCTAAAACCAGATCCACAACTCTACCGGTTACACAATTGCTTTTAAAACAATATTACTTACATACATGAAAGAAATGGTACAAGGTACCGTGGTGGATTTGGTGATATGCCGATGTGCGAACTCGGGAGCGAAATAATACGAAGAGCGTTGGTTTTCGACTGAATATTTATTTTAAACTGTGTTTTCATTCTTGTTTAATACAAATAATTTTAAATAACGTAAAGAGTAGATAAAATACATTGACATAATATTATTACTAATAATTTTTGTAATAAATGTGAGAAATTTAAACTTCTGATGTTTTTATATATGTCTCTATAATACATAATTATGTTGATGATCAATTTTATTTGTAGGTAGATGATTTTTTACCTTGTTAATCTCGTTTCGTTGGCCTTGCTATTATATAGGCGAAAATTATAGTTCAACAAAAAAATAAACAAATTTAACTCCACCCTTTATATAAAATTGTCTTTTTGGTTTCAAAATGTTATGTGATGTAACGCTTTTGACGTGATAGCGTCTTATAAATAGGTGCACACAGGCAGCGCGCACGAAAGTGTCCCGTTCCGCCTGAGCTTGTGCGTGCAAGCGAGAGCGCGGGACAAGCGATAGAGAGGCACGATCGGCTTAAACGTTCGGCTTGCAACGCATCTACATTATGTATCTCTCTTCTCTTATGACGTTAACACGTAAAATTATCGTCCGTAAACCGACTTTACAGACAACCATTTGTTTTATTTTTGTTTACTATGTTATAATAAAACCTTCAGTGGATGCTACTGCCATCTACCCAGATTTACGAGCAACGTTACCTTCGCTACGCTAGCTTCTAGTAGCTCCGTGTTGAATTTTTGACTGCGCTCATTAGGTTTTAACTAGATGGCGTTGTACCACTGTTCCATTGATTTTAATTTACAAAATAAATAATGAATATTTGATAATATTCAGAATCGGTTAAATGTACTCAATGAAGAAGAAATAAATAAATCAAAGAAGCATCTCCTCATGTACAGCATTGGGTCATTAAATAGGTTTATGTCATGGTATGTAGTAGTATGTAGGTTTAGAGGATAATCACCAAAAATTTTCTCACCATCAGACTGCTCTGCTCGTTCGTCGACTATTTGCATAAAAAAGATTCTACATTAGCAAGTAAATATATTATTATGTTGGTAAGTTATGCATTGGCCACGTACCGTTTAATATGACTCCGCATCAGCATATCTTGACTTCATTGCAGTTAAATTTTATTTCTTATCTCTTATATTTAAAATGAAGAAATTTATTCTCCTTAAGAATTTTTATTACTCTAATTTACGCATCTAACTATTTCCATCTAAATTGGTATTTTTCATTAGTAGTTTCAAAAGTATCCACAGGCGCGCGTAGCTTAACGTGAATTGTGCGATTAAAATTGCAACGAATGGTGAAGTCTCAAAATTGTAGATTTCCTTCACCGTTTAAAGGTGAACATGGAATAATCATGAACGTGTACTTTACTTTCATTGTAACGGGTACTCACGTTTGTTGTATTTTGTACCGATATTTCATTTTCATGATATCGATAGTTAAAATCACATAAATATGTACTTGATTACTGTAAATGCACCATGTCTAAACATAATTCCAAGAAAACCAATGAACTTCGACGAAATGTTCATACAAACTATTTATTACACATAAACTCATAATTTATTTCAACTCTTTTGAAAATTTTACATTCATTTAAACACGTATTTATCTTTAACTGAAAAGTTTAATAAACGCACATTCATTTAACCTCCGTAATGTGGGATGTGAAAATAGAGTGAATATTATGTTAGGGTAGAATAATATAAATGTCTTTCTAGATGTCCACGACAGCGGTTACTTAATTTTCAAGGCAACTGTTGAACACTACAAATCCTTTTGATTTTATGGAATCCCGCATTACAATAATAAAATAGTTTGCATTTTAAAAATGAGCGAATGTTACGCTCATTTTTTATATTACAGTACGTAATATATGGATGTTTTTTTATTGTTTCTATGGTTTATTTATGTTAAGTACTTGGATGACCGAGCTTTTAACAACGCCACCTACTAAAGTAGCTTTAGTGTTGCTCTGTTGCCAATAGATGTCAGGAAGAGACATAATTTTCAGTTTATGTTTAAAAACGGATAAAACGACGTTTTCTAAAAATTTAACCTAGCTATGTCCATTTATCGCCCCCAAAACACCCAGCATACGGCATATGTTACTGCATTTTATTAAAAAATACATTATTCATGGCAAAATCAACATTTATTTTAAATTAAATATAATATAAACAGCAATGACAACGCTGATTTAAACGCTGCTATTTTGCCGCTACTTATAATATTAAACTGCTATTTATAATGGTCTCATTATTTTAGCGATAAAGACTGTAAATAAAATTAGGTAAATAATATTTGAATCACACGCATATTTCCCTATTATTCAAGAAAGGGAAACAATTGAAAATTTAGGATTTTACAAAGACCCCCATGACTTTATGTACATAAATTAGACTTTCTCGTTATATTTTTAGCACTTTCAAAATGATACTGAACTGTGGAATAATTGCAAAAGGTAATAATGTAACGATTTAAAAACTATTGTTATTTATTTAATTGTAATTGCCCGGAATTCTGTTGACTTTTTACGGAACCCTTAGTTTCCGCGAAATATACTCTCACTTAAACGGCTCTGGCTCGGAATTGGTAGATCATTTTCATCATCATCAGCAAAAATGAATTTTGATAATTATGGTCCTATAGGATATGTATAATATTATTAATGTCGATTGTTGTTTTTGAATTACCATAAATGCTAATTTTCTATAGACTACTCAGATATTAAGATAAATTTACCTTAATAAAAGCCATATTAACGGTATTTTTATTTTTTTATTTTACGTCAATAATTTTATTCTATCGAATTTTAAACATCTTCAATTACTTGACAAAGAACATTTTCACATTAAAATTTGTTTATGGCAGGGAACTTATTAGAATCTCTCAATAAAAATTCAACAATAAAGCTTTTAAAAACTTGAGCGTAGACTTGAATAGGTAGTTACCCTAAATGCGAACGGGTACCTACTCACTAACAACTTTAAACTCTAGAAGCGTTTCACGTTTTCCACAGAACGTTCATTGAATGTTAAATTACACTACACTACATCTGGCGGGTGACTGCTAGACCTGTGCACAGGAGTAGGTCCGTCTGGAGCGTACGAAGGGTTGGCGTCTCCTCCGTCATTGTCGATATACCCTGCATTCTCTATTATCCGGCATCTGGACGTGTCTGCTTCGCGTTCCACGTACAGCAACCTAGCCGGCCTCCCGCCCAAGTTTGACAACCCGCTGGGTGCGCTGGAACGTGTAATGGAGCCTTCGCGGAGCGCCACAGATCCTCTCTTCCTTTCTGGCGCTGGAGAGCCTCTGTATTCTGAGGTGTCTGGTCTTTTACAGCGGAGTAGCTTGGCAAACGCCGCGCGGAAGCCGGCGTTCTTCCAAGCGTAGATCAAAGGATTTATTCCTGAATTAGACATAGCGAGAGATGACGTTAGGCGATACGCAACGGGGTTATGCAGAGCGCCTATAGGTAGTGTTTGCGCACATGCCACGACGACGAACGGCATCCAGCATATGGAGAAGGAACCAAGCACAAGGAGCACAACCTGGAATCAAAATATTGTTTGTATTAATTTATTGCCTTAGAAATCCTTGCTTAAATGTATCTGCCGACACCATTGATTAAACTTTTTTAACTTAGAGTTATCGAAATATATAATGTAAATTTGCAGCAACGCGTCGTTTATACTTGTGGTGTAATACTGAGAATATACTATATAGTATGTCGCAGTGAATTGGTAATGCAAACGTGGCCTGCTTTACTAGTAAGTTTTATATAGGACTTATAATAAGGGCATTTTTATAAATTGTAAGACAATATTACCTGAATGCTTTTCCAATCGTTGGCTCCGGTTGGGCAGCAGGTGTTCGCTCTCATCCTCCGCGCGTGGCACGTCGCCTCTCTCCAAATCCTCCAGTACAGGATGAACATCACCATCCACACCAGCGAGAACATAGGAGCCAGGATACTCGTCGTGTACGTTTTGGGCACCACCTGGAATATAAAAGTAACTTTTTTTTTACTTGAGTATTTACTTGAGGAGTATCCTTAATATAAGAAATCGCTTTGCAAAGGCTAATTATAACAATTTGATTGCTACTTAGAAACAGGTATCCAAAAAATTTATGACATCCTCCATCGATTAATTAACATACCACAAAAATTATTTCCATCAAATAACTTTCAGATTATATTTTATCAGTACTTATCACAACTTAAATATTCATAGCCTTGTTTACATAATGGTTGCCGATAACAGGGGTTTTGTTTAGCAGTCAGTGCATGGGTGAATTTTGTATACTAACCGCTTCTGTTCTGAGGGAAACTAGTGATTTGAATGCTACCACAATTGAACCAAATGTATAATAACTGAGACTCTTTAGTGACTCATTTTAATTAGAACTGGGGTCTTGTTTGATTAGAATTGGTCATGGCAGTTACCAACTTACCACCGTATAACAGGCGGTGTACGGAATCACTTATGTTAGTTTTCAATCGATTAAAAATTTAACTTACCAGATTCATTTCACAAGGAACGCCCTCATGCCAATCGTTCCAAAATATCGGAATGCAGCTTATACACAGGGCAACTGACCACGTTGCGCTCATCAATAAACGCGTTATAACTTTCGTCATGTATCGGCTGTAGTGTAGTGGGTGCACTATAGCAATATACCTGAAAGCAGAATTACAATATATCGCATTAAATTTCTCAGTAGCCGTCTTTGTTACGCAGATTAAAATCTCATATAGTTTATGAAAGTCAGTGTTCGTGTTTAGTGACATGAAACAGGTTACGGCATCCTATTTTTAGTATATATGTATATAAAATTTCCATACTTTTGGATTATGGTTGAAGGGTCGCTAACCGGATAAAAACGTGATCGTGACGTGGCTGGGTGTACGTAATTCTTACCTGTCTACTGCTATAGCAATGATATTGTAAATCGAGGCGAGGCACGCGAGTATTATCAGAATAAACCGCATGAGACAAGACCACTTGATCTTGCCGAACTCATCGTCGATGTAGAATACCAAGTGGTAGGGGAGCGTGAGCCCCACCATTAGGTCGGATATGGCGAGGTTGAGCACGAACTGGTTGGAGACCAGCGAGGACAAGCGTCTGCTCATAGTCACTGCGAGGATAGTCAGCGTATTGCCGCTGATTATCAACAGCATCAGCGCACCGTCGATGATGCTCCACGCCCAGTAGTTATAGAGATCCGGATTCTCCCTCGCCTCCGTCTCATTCCACAAGCCATCGCTCCCATTGCCCAGTACAAAGTCCATACCATCGCTGGCCACGGTCGCCAGCGACCCCCACTCCGAATAATTTGACGTCGTGATCGCACTTTACACGCACATTGTTTTAACTTTAACAGTCACTCGCGTTTTGTCGGCACTCGGGATAGTTTCTTTGCACATTATAGGGTTCCACATATTTCGTCACTCATTCAGGTGTTCGCCATATCTGGAAAGAAATTCAATAACGTTAGCGAGGCAGAAGTGCAAGACTAAATGCAGTGAATCGTCTAGTCCCTGAGAATACGTAATGACCAATAAATAAAGCTGCAGAGATCTTGAGTTCTGTAAGACCGCATCGAAATCACAAAATACAACGATTCAATCTTCCAATTAGATTTAACAGCTGCACGCTACTTCGATTTTACTTTTTAAACCTTTTCTAAGGATTTGCAGCAACTTTACCTCCGCGCCCTAGTCCGCGTACGCGTAGGTGCTGAATGTTTACGAATATGGTACGGTAACGGTTCATTAACTCATGAGACGCGCTAGACGAATGCTATCGTGTTCCTCCGAAATGTTTTATATCTAGACAAAGACATAGGGGTAATAACAATATAATATTAGCTTTAATGAAGTATTATACCTTTTAGTGATCTAAGTTTTCTCATCGGCAAGTCTAATGTTTTAGATTTTAACACTAATGGTTTTTCTCACTAGTAACAAGGATGTATCAACGTCAACGAATAATTTTTGGTTGGCGGCATTCACTATATCACTAGGGAATAGGGAAATTCCTGTCCAGTTGATAAATGTTTAAGCTTAATTTGACAGTGATATATTGACATATTAAAATAGAAATGCATGTAATAGACCTCTCGTTTGTTTACACTATAAGTGACGATAGAGAGAGGCAATATATGTTTAAGAGAAGAAGCATAACCTTACAAAGTTATATAAGAACAAGTCTGTTGTGCTGGCTTTGGTTCGGGGTAACAATAATATTGATCGCGCAACCACCGAGTATCCTAAATATATGACGATTCTTTAGCTTAAGTACTTTTCATAAACTTCACCGATTGATTTTATTATTACGGCGATTTATGAAGTAACACGTGTTGATATGGTATTAAATGACTCTTATGAAGTCGGTATGTCGCGATACATTTAAAAATTAACAGTGAAAATAAAGTCACCTTCTCCGTTTGCCTCCTTGGTATGATTTGAATAGATATAATAATATGTATATCAATTCTATTTAAACTCGAATCTGAATTTTAATACGAATTGTAGATGAAAAAGTGATTGAATTAAAATGAACATTTTATTTATTCCACATATTACTATTTTATCTTAAAAATATTGTGTTGTTATTCTGTTCGTACAAAGAGATTTTACAAAAACAGAAACATGATTGGGAGTAAATTAAAGAAAGATAATAAGAAATTACATGATTCTTTTCTTGTGCTAATCTATAGGTACTATATAGGTATATATTATGTAATATTATAAAGCTGAAGAGTTTGTTTGTTCCGGCTAATCATTGGAACGGCTGGACCGATTTTGAAGGGACTTTCACTGACAGATAGCTGATGTAATGAGTAAATTACTTTTATTTTAGAAATTATTAATGCGAACTCAACAATAACTTTTTTTTAATTCCACGCGGACGAAGTCGCGGGCATATTTAAGTAATATATTATTATCTATACGCACTTCTGTGCGTGTGTATGTAATTGGACCCTAATCGGCTGTACCGATTTGGTTGGAGTTTTTTGTGTGTCTTCAAGTGGATCCGAGAATGGTTTATTCATTCTTGGACCCGGTAGGTGGCGCTGATGTCGATATGTCACCAAATTTGTTTATTAAATAAAGAGCGCTACGAAGTTCGCTGGGACAGCTAGTTAAAATAAAATGCTGGAGTTTTAGTAGGTCAAACGAATGGTAATGAAATTATACCGAGTTCATTTAGTTGGAGTTTGGTTGGCGCTAATGGGAGAACCGTCCATTGATTGCCAATTTATGTGACCGAATTTTGCCATTGGCTCGCGGTTTTATGGCTGTAACGGAAAGGAGTGTTTTGATGAGAAGGTCGATAGTGTTCCGGAAGCGTTCCTACAGGTTGATAACCTTTTTATCGGGAGTCGAATGATACAGTGCAATGGTATTACGTAGCTCATATTAATGTTTCTTCGATATTAGATATGATAATGACAGATGAAAGCAATATTTTTATTAATTCATTATTCTTACACCGAGGTACTTGTTGCAAAGAAAATTTTATAAGTAGGTACTGCGTTTAATTTTTAACGTTTTATTCTGAGAACTTATTAGAACTATATTAGGCAAAACGTTAATAATTACAAATATTTTACTGTGCTCATCTTTGGCGAGTATAATAGGCTTGAATTTACCTGCTTTCTATTATTTTAAAGTGTGTGTAAACCAACGTTAACGCTCCGTTTTATTTGTTACAAAGGTAACTATTACAAGTTCACGCGCTATACGAGTAACTGTCAAAGTCGTTTCGAAAACTAGAGCAAATTAATTACTGTAACGAATCTGAGAACAGTTGTTACGTCCGCTTCGGTATCATTTTGAATCTACGAGAAGTAAGTGCTTGTCTTAACTGACCATGCCAACAACCTTGGTACTACGGGTAATTTCAATCATAAAATCATACATTTTAAATATTACGTAAAAAAATCCAATAAAGTTCAACACGAGCTCAATCCACTTCCCCACCACAGTGTTAGATAAAACAAAAGGTTGTTTTTTTATTGATTTAAGGCAGCAAACGAGCATACAGACATACATGTATATAGATGCCACTAATACCACTGTAACGGGATTGAATCCTTAATATTTATCAGGGTTAGGTGTTACACAAAGCGAAACGAGGGCGGTTACTGCTAAAGTTTCATATTATTAAAGTTTAAGGATAATCTGTTTACGGGACACCTAAACACTTGTGACCCGACCGCTCGTTTGGCCGCTTAGGCCATAAAAAAACACTTCAGCTAACTTTGAAGATTCTATCTCGATAAATAAATATCTTGCATATGTAACTTTAACTTCCCACAACATCATGAACATCTATTTCACTGGGTTGCTTAGATATCGGTTACCTTCATTAAATTGTATGTCAATGGATGGGTCCGAGAGTTTTGGTAGTATAGATTAACTGACTTTATCATGCAAAAGAGTCACGAAGGTAATCAAATAGAGTATTAGGAAATATTGTCATATCGTCCGAGTGGAAAACAAATTGTGGATTTAATGAGGATCCGATATTCCGATCACAGCGGCGGCCGTTGCTCAAGTGGGGTTACGCAGTAATGCCCTTTGCGGGACACTGCTGCCGCGATCAATGACGACTCATTAATATGCAACTGCGGCACCGATCTCGCGCGCTGCCGCTGCATCCACCCGCCGGCTCCCACGGTGGAGCGGTGGTCCCGCACAGCCCACACAACAACAAGTGGCAATCAACGTTTAGTTTAATGTCAGTGCCGTAAAAGTTAATTTTAATCTTTTCAAGACTTTGAAATAAATTAATACGAAGGATGCTAGAAGAAAAAATGATAAAATATATTTGGTGTTAAATTCTTCATCTTCAAAATATATCCTTGCTGCGGATTAAGATTCAGGACTTAAGGATTAATGACTCTACTCTTTCACTTCGGGTTCGGTTAGGTTATCCCTAACCATGTGGCTCGTCTGTTTGTTTGTCGGCTATTAAAAAAAACTGACTGACATATCAACGCAGGGCCTAAACTAGAAGGATTAGAAAGTTGAAATTTTGCACAGGGGTTCCTTTTATAACGTAGGGGAGCATTAATAAGGATTTATGAAACATGCAAAAAATATATTTTCCTAAAATCATCCCGTAAAAGGGGGGCGCAAAGTTAGTATGAAAGTTATCTGATTTTATCAACTTTTTAGCGGACGAAGCCGCGGGTGTAGGCTTGTATGAAATAAACATGAAAGGAGCTCTTTAGGCCTACCTGTTACAGCGAAAACTTTTAGTGAAAAAAACCTCACAAAACGCCCAAATGAGATGTAGCAAGATGTTCTTTCAGTAATAGTAATATTTTTGTTAGAGCACAGCTCGGCAGTTCTGAGCTTGAGGCTTAACTAATGTCGAACGTACAAGACAAATGATGCGTCGTAAATAAATCCGCAACATCTGAAGGTAGTACTCTCCGGTAAAACAAAAGGATGTCATTTGTCGGCGTGTTAGTAAATCCAGCGGCACAAATTAAAGGCCATCATGTGAGATGATTTCGGTGATCTAAACATTAAACAAATTAGAGGGCTCACAGTATACGCAGCAGGATATTAATTACTGTAACAATGTACTTATTTTTCTACTTGGCATCGATCATGTTCATTTAGCAACATTTGAAATAAAACCCTAAGAGAAAATTTCACTCGACGTTAATGCGGGTTCTTATGATTTCTGTTCTTATGGGTTATTGAAGCGTGAGTGATGGATTGCTTTTACTCTCCCCGTCTATAAAATGTACAGTTTACATTGTATGTGAAACACTTAACGATACGTGTCTTTGAATGTAGAAATGTAAATTATAATGGATGGATTAGCGGTACGCGCGATCGGGGAGCGGCATATGAGCATCGAAGAATATACAAGGGCGACAAATTGTTAAAATAAACAAACTCCTGGCATTCAATTTTAACATGATTGTTTGTCTTGGTATTTTGCACATTCACGGTATTTTGCTTATAAACTTCAGGTTAACTACATATATGAAAAGCGTACGCAAAATCTGGTTTGACTAAAATGTAAGCATTTTGATTTATGTCAACTCCCTTTTCATATTACTCAAAACGTCTCATAACTATTGTTGTCGTAACTGAATACTTCTTTTCGGACTTAAGTACTGAATACTTCTCTCGCTCGTAACTGAATTCTTTTCGTAATGAGTTAATTGTAGTGACCGTAAAAGTTCATCGTACATCCCGAGCGAACTGGCGAGGACCACATACATTGACATTCAATCCCCGTGTCGATCCTCCGGCCAGGACTCAGCTGTAATACCAGACTATTGTCATCTTTCTGTTTATCATTGTAATAGTAGTCACGGATCGATTCAGCCGAACGATGATTCACACGGGATTCCACATTTAAAAGGTTGTTTGTAATAGTATACTAAATTTTTGCCGTTGTTATGTGACAGTTTAGCAACACAACCAGCTAGCTTTTTACGTATTCCCAGTGTTTCATTATATCAAATTCCTTATATTTCTGCAGTTACTATATATAGTCAGTACAAAATAACTCGTATTGCTGTAATGCCGTAAGCTAAATCGTTAGTCTCTCATTGTAATAGACACGGATCGATTCACTCGAAGGACGTCGTTCAGTAGTTTCCGAAAAAAGTCGCGATTTGAATGACAGGTGACCGCTCCGCCTCGAACACTGTCTGTTATTGTTTCTATTCACTATTGTGAATCTCGAGGAGACTTTAATAGTACTATTAATGTTTATAACAATATTGTTAAAGATCTATTTTTATTTAAAGTTCCGTAAATTTTGAGTTGATTTAGGCTACAAACGATCAAATCAAAATACTTACCTATATTCTAGTTAATATAGGTACGTAATATATATACGTTTCATGTAGCGTCGTAGTAACGTTGTAAAAGCGATTATTTCAAAATAGCTATTAATAAGAAAATCCATATTTGTGAATTAACAAAGAAGCGTTATACATAATGCCAGTTTTGATGACATCGACACGAATAATATTAAGATTATGATAAGAATAGTAAAATACTTGCACATCACCACTTACCCGTCATATATCTCTTATAGCATCATATATATAGATGGAATTGCAGTTACGCAATAACTTTATAATTAAAACAATTAAAAAATAGTCAAAAAAATGTTAATGTCTACTGATAAAATCAGACTTTTATCAGTTGATGGTATTACCTCAACGTACGCCTGCATTAGGTGCCAGTGCCAATAATCATAACGCGACAGTTTCCAACGCTATCGGGCATTACCGATATGACGCCACTTTCTTTATGTGTTGCCTAATATGAGCGGCCCCAGCTTTGTAATGACATTCTCGTTCAGATTATCATGCCCGTTTGAGATGTTACACCCTTGTTGGATGTCAATGTTTCCAAAATTAATCAAACTACATCACAGAACACTACATTTCCCAGAAGACTCTAAATTATGTAAAGTAGAATGTCGCATTGTGGGAACTGAATAAGCCCTCTCATAACTGAAGTGTTAAATAGGGAAACGCTGATTATCTGACTGATTCACCTGGTATGCATGACAAAGAGTTTTCTTGCGCAAGCCTAAGCTACTACTACGCGTACTACCAAGCGTAAGCTACACTACTGCTTCATAATTACACGTTACGCTGGCTAGCTGCCATTTGACAGTGAGGAATACCAGATTTTATATGAATTCCATTCCATACCAACTGTTTTCATATTATGATACCAATCTTATCTCAAAATTGGCTGTCGGCACGATTTTGGAGATCCGACCGAGGGAATTAGGTTAGAAATTCAATGAAAACAATTTAGCTGCTTTCGATGGAACCCCATGAATGGCCTCATTAATGTTCCGATTACGAAGCCATTCCTCGTTCGTTACCGTTACCTCTACCAGCAGGTTCGTTAACATTTTACGAGTATTATACTTCTGTCCATTTTCAAAGTACATAAACAAATTACTTGGTACTTTATTTCTTTTAACAAAATCTGTATTCTTTTGTTTTTTACATTTTATAAACATTTGTTTTTTTTTTATTTTTGCGTAATAGTAAGTCGCGACATGTTTTTATATGAGCTCATGGTTTAAATACCGGAATGAAGCGGTGGTTTTGAGTTGCCTCGTTTCAATTAATCCATAGAAGTAACCGCTAATCCGAATTGTCGTTGGCCAATTGCTTTGGTTCAACATCCACACTTAAATGTAGATTGAGGAATGGAATATTCCCATGTCATCGTCATCGTTATCTTACAGTTCATTTACTAAGATGAGTTAGTCATACGTATAGTATTATTAGCGGTAGAGCTCAGTTTGAAACCACGGTTGTTGCTTTACTGTTCTACTATTTTGTAACAATATTACATGGTGTGTCTCCAAACGGTAATAGTTTTGGAGGTCATCGCTATAGATTTATGTTGCGAACTCAATGGCTTTTATATCAAATTTGTGAAGGCTGAGCACTTATTTATAAGGTATTCCGAAACAGAAGGGCGATATCAAATGTCAAGTAGATTTTGTTGCTTTTGAATAATTAAATTAGGATTACAGGAATGAATTTTGTATAAGTGATTCTGCTTTGGTAATTGAATATTTGAAGGCTTGTGCCGTCAATAATTTAGTATATGAAGTTAATATTTCAGTCCAGTTTGTGTAGTATTGCGCGTCCACAAAATGCAAATGCAAATGTCCACAAATTAGGAGATACAGTCTTAAGTTTTGGGTTTAATTCCAATACCAATCCTAAGTTCTTAAATTTTAGTGTAATAATAAGACAATGATTTTAGTCCTAAAATTGTTAACAAGAAAAATAAGTTTTCGACGACGATAAGACTTTTGATTTTAATGTTATGCATTGTAACAACTATAGGTACAATAAACAATATACAATTATAAAAGAAAAATTATGAAACAAAACATTTTGTGTTTATAAAGAACATACATAGGGTAAACCGACCAATTATTGGCACTCGTCCAGTTATTGGCACTTTAGAGTTTAGTTAAAAAATACAAGGAAACTATAGACTATTCAAGTTCGGTATGCATAAAAACGTAAAATAGTGTTATTTTTCTGTTACAAATTGGCAAAACTGTTCCAATAACCAATATGGCGATTTAGAAATAACAACTGACATTTTGTGCTAGTCATTTGGAGTAGTTTTTTTGATTTCTTCTTAAGATGAGAGCTTTATTAATCATAGTATATCGCAGCTATTCGGCTTATTGATACTTTCAAAATAATTGAATATACTTAATTACACATCTAAGCAGTAGATTCAAAGATTATTTTTTTATTTTGTTTATCACATTTTATTTATTTCATGTGCCAACATATGGATCAACAAATTCATCAAAATCCTATTATTGGCACTATTTATTTTATTATCAACAAGCGAGTTTATGATCTATTTTGTAAAGGTTATAATTAAATTATTGTTTATCCATCAATATTTTTTTTCATAACTAGCAATTTCCAAATGTTAGCCCACAGTGCTAATAGCAAAAACTAATTATTGGCAGTGGTGCCCATAATAGAATATGGAGTGCTAATAACCGATGTGTATGTTTTTTATTCATATATAGATAAGTAGGTAGATTCATATAGGTAGGTATTAAAGTTGAAAGATCTCAAAGATCATTAAAGTATTCATAAGGTGAAAGTACCAAAACGAATAGGTACCTGGAATAACAAAACGATTTTCTCATGAAATTTTGTGTGCTTATCGAGTAGGTATGAGAATCGACCAACATCTATTTTTCATACACCTAAATGTTAATGGTTGTTCACCCTACAAAAATTTTTTTCAATTTTTGAACAAATTTTTTTTTGGTTATTTTTTTATATTGTAGCATAAAAAAATACACATAATCCCAAATTTTTACTTCCCTACCCCCGCCCCTCAAATTTAAATCGCGCTTTAATCATTCACAATCTATATGGCGGAACAACGTTCGCGGGGTCAGCTAGTATATTTTTGAAAACATTAAATACTTTAATTAAGGTATATAACATACCAAAATAAAAGCACACAGTGTAAAACAGTGTTTTAATTATACCCTAAGTAAAGGTAGGAATGGTAGGTAGGTGCCAATAATTGGACTAGTTAGTGCCAATATTGGGAATTTGTGTGCCAATAATAGGACTTTTTGTAGTCTTTCGGATTTAAGTATAAAATATTTATATTAATACTATTCAATAACATAAAAATGATTATAAAAACAAAGATTAAAGTATTTTCTTTGATTCTGTCACATGTTTTGTCTACTAGCTTTTGCTAATAAGATTTTATGGTAATTTAATTTCAGACTGACACGTAGCTCACCCTTAAAGTGCCAATAATTGGTCGGTTTACGATATATACTTAAGTATTTTTAATGTCAGTCGTTAAATTACAAAATATTACATTTCTCGTTAATGAATTGTGAATATTTTAATGAATGTGTATTGTGTACCTACTGAAAGCGAGCGTGCTTGTTAGTGTGATCCGTAGTGTGTATCGACGGCCCACCGCCGCTGCCACTAATTAATATTAAAACAAGATGTACTGGCTGTTTACAGCAGGAAGCAGCCGGTAGTGACGAGTGGGCTGTTTGTTTCCGTAAGTGTAACTGTGTCAAGTAGTTGGCGTAAAGCGATGGCAGATTATATAGTGTTCCGATACGGCTGTTGATTCGACTATTTAGTTATTTAGCCACGCCAGTTTACATGATTGAAAATTGAAGAATCCTCAGGGCTTCCAAAAACAAATTTGTAAAACAGTGTTTCACGTATGTAAATTTACTTTAATTAACAAAATAAACGAAGTTTCTGTATACATAAACAAAACATCTTTAAATGCAGTCTATATTTCATTGCAGCATTACGTGTAATATACTGAAAACCGAATTCAGGAATAGAATTTATATTCTGCGCATCTGATGTTCGTCTTCATAAAGGTCTATTTCATTGATGAAAAGTGAGCACTTCGGCGAATGACTATAAAATTAAATATGAAATATTGAATACCCAAAATATCTACCAAAAATATAACTATCCCTTAGGTGTTTTTATAGGTAACGCAAAGATTGTGTATTTAATTTGGACAATTTCTAAGAGCTAATTCTCACGATTACGTATTGCATAATGCAATTTGTAATTGATTCATCGTGTTAATATTAATTTTGTACGAGTACATCTAGATATACTCGTTTTATTTGAATCGCATAAATGTTTAGTTTACGCACAGAAACGCGTTCCGTGAAAGCTATTGATCGTATTATGGCCGTAATCGTAACCCGTCGTTCGATAACTCAGTTATATTGATAGCTATTATCGTTACGCCACGAGTTCCGAATTTTGGTCATCATGCAAATTGTCCCCTCTCTGTGCTGTTTGTTAATCAATCAATAGCAATGATGTAAGATTTTGCAAGATGTTAGCAATTCTGACCTCTTATATTATGATTAGATTAAGTATTAAGTCAAGTTGACTTATTTTATAAGTAGGTGTGTTTTCCTTTGTTGGATAAATATTTTTCTTTCAAAGGTGGCGTCTTTATGAGTTGTGTGATGTTCAGTCCTGCAAGCAGTCTGTTGGTTTTCTAGAACCTTTTTGTTTTCATTTACTACATGTTGTTGAATGTTGTTCTTGTTGTTCTTATATTATGGACTTGATTTTATTTAAAAAGCATTCGTTGGAACCTATCGCTTTTTCCAATGGCGTCGGTTCTGCATTTAAGTGAATGTTTAAAGAGCGCACCCGCGTAATTATAACTCATGGCTCGACAAAGAACTGCAGTATTACTGAATAAATTATGAAACATCCGCTCCACCGCGCCGCCGCCGCCCGCTCAACGGTTAGTTAACCCGAGGTTTTGTTTCATCTTAAGTTCAGCTGCCTTTGTGGCAACTTTGGCAACATGGCCTTAGCGGTTTTGTTGATAAAACATCATGGGAATGGCTAATACAGAGAACATTACTTCGTAGATAAATCCTTATTAATCTTATAATTACAACTAATCATGTCTAAAATTTTGTAAACGATACAAATTAAGGCATTCGTAAAGAATATCCTGATATACTCGTATTAGTAGTCTCTCATCTTGAATTATAAATCGAAAACATTTTGAAGGAAATGAAATGAAACGAAATGATGTAAATAAATTTAGTCCACTTTTTAGATTACACTGAATGTTAAATTTCTTTCGAAGAATAGGCTACAAAAAGTTTCGTTTAGGTTACACTTGAATAACTTGAAATATATTTTCAAATAGGCCACTGTACGAACATTATCTGGAGAAAGCTAATTAGAATTTCATTAGGGAGCTGCATAACACACGCCGAATTAGTGTAGATGTTTCTTGCAGTGTACTCTAAATTACATTAGGGTACACTGGTAAGCTTTTATTAAATTAAACTTGTGCTAATCTTTTCACAGCTTTATTCTCCTTTTGTTAGCTGTTAGAACGCGCTATGCTGAAGCGAGACGTTTTCCATAGCACGTCCAAATAGAAAGTCTTTCGTTTAACTTCCCAAAATCATGTTTTTTTAATTAAAGACAATGAGTAACAAATCTATAATGCACCGTTTTACTCTCTTTAGCGAGTTTATGAAGTGAAGTAATAGACTGTTAATGTTTTACGGCGCGGCTATTGCCTGTAATGGCAGCAATTTGTACAATGATTTGTAATTGATGGGGTAGCTAATTGGAGGATATTGTGAAGCATTTGAAACAACTGAAATTTTACGTGAGATGTTGGATTAGAAGGCATTGTTGTTGGTAACCACTAAAATGTTTTGGTGGTAGTACAATGTTGTGTGGGCTGTGATTTAATATATTTTTATTTCTTCAATGAGATGACTTTTTGATGAATTTTTGAAACTTGGCGGCCGAAGCCGCGGTGATAATCTAGTCTACAATATTATTGAAACATTGGATCACGCTACTTGCCACTGAAACACTGAAATCGTGCCATGTGCTGCAAATATATGTATAGTGGTATAATCGTATCGTGGATGTAATTGCGCTCGCTTTTCTTCGTTTGAAATTCCTTCAACGGTTTATATAGCTACACCGCGGTACATTGACGTATGTAGATGTTCATTTGTGATATTGCCTTTTTTCATTCGGAATGTACAGATCGGGCTGATAGCTTTTCAGCCTCTATTGCCTCCAGATATTGCCTATAACTCTGTCGTATCGGCCGACACGCGCGTACACTTGCTCGTTCGCTTGATGTGGAGTTCTTTATAGACGTTATAAATTGATTGTAATGAAGTTTATCGCTTTTAAAACGCCCTTAGGTCGTCCTTGAGACTACTGGCCGTGTCCATTGTAACCCCGAGAGGTGGAATTGTTTATTATACTCCTAAACTAATTTACAATTACCTAAATTACAATGTCTTTAAAAGCTTTTAAGAAGGGTTCAAAATAATAAAATCAATATGATTTTATTCAGAATGAATAAAAGTTAACGAGAGTATTGCTCAAATATTAGTTTGTGTTTATTTAGGTTTTCAAAAACTGTTTATCTACCAACAAAGTTCTCGTGCTTTGTTATAGTTTTTAAAAGATTATCCTAGTAATGAGAACAGTGGTCTGCTATCGACTGTATTAAATTCTTATCACCTCACCTACACTAGAACCTATCAATTGAATAAGCACCTTATTACGTGGAAATCTCCGTCGCATATCCCATAGAAAGTCTCCGAGGGCGCGGTAATGCATTCATTCCATTAACTTACGTGAAAACGTCTGGTCGATCAACAAATAAATCTATTGTAATCACAGCGCGCGGACGGTCCGGTAAATTAAAAACGAACAGAAGTGAAGAAAATACGAGTCGTGTGATAATATTTTGTGTTATTCAGAACAATCAATTTTTGGCCTAAAGTAGCGTGAAAACAAAAAGTTACTCATGTTGAATACTATTGAAGTGAGATTACAAATAATGCGCGCTATTATGGAAAAGTATCCTCTTGCCCAATAGTAGCCCGTTACCTGCTACCCCGTGACGTTAAGATAGGAACTATTTCAGTCTACCAAAGTTGAATACTAGGATAAAGTTCTGCCTAAATCGGATGGTTACATAAGTGGAGGCGGGGTCTAGCTCGCTGAAAGCTTACGTAAGGGCGTCTGCGAGTTTGCTGTGAAATACAAAGGGTCATTTTAATTCGTGTCTCTTCGCGGTAAAGCGTACACATGTCGATGTCGACATTGTCTCGTGACGCTATATTTGCATATTCGAAGTGACTTCGCGCTTTGTGAATAAACCGTCGTTTAAATTCCTGACACGGTGAATTAACTCAAATTAACCGTACACAATCTAGATGATAAAGTAAACCAATTCACTGAAATCGTGTTTGTTTGAGCTGGCTCTCGTCGTTTGGGCAAATCTTTTATATGATACTACGTTGACTCTGTTGAACTTGCACTCGGCGCTCGGAGCGCGTCTTTATTCGATTTCTATGTTTGTTTTTGCTCACGGACATCCCAAACTGGGGGCCGAAGCAACTGGATGGCAGTGCAAACAGATGTCGACGATCGTACGATCAAATCCCGTCCGGTGTCAATATTTACCTCAGCGAAGACGCCGCCGGTTCTACGGCGATGCAACGAAAGCTATCGTCGGCATAACAACCCGGGGCATCACAACATGACTGAACGGGGCACTGTACTTGTTTATAAACAAGATGTTTCACGGCACTGAACACTGAAGTTGGACGAGTCCGCGTAGGTTTTGCGGCGACTGGCGGCGGGCGGCGGGCGTCTGCGGGGTGTGTGCTCCCGGTGGCGGTCTGCACGCGACTAGCCGACTAATACTGGTGCCGCGAGTGCCGCCGTCGGTTTCCTAACTCGAATTTCGAGGCATCCACGGCCATTAGTGTATGCTACCGGCAAAGGTCTTAGATTTTCGCGGATGAAGGGGAAAGTGGATTTCACTCTCTACTTGCCTCGCTTTTAATTAATCTTTCGTTAATATCTCGTTACGCGGTTAAAGCGTAAGCTCAGTTTTAAGTAGTGGTCACTGGATCGTAAATTATTATGCTAAATGTTTTTTTTAAATAAAATATAAAATGTGTTTTTTTGAGTGTTCCTTGGAATGTTTTAGATATAATTTCAACACGTCATAAATGGATCAATACTGTGCTTGCGTCTATTAGGTAGGTATGTGATAAAACCATACATCATTGTTTTCTTACACTATTCGATATCGTCAATTCTTTTATGCAGTTATACGGATCTATGCATGTAGCAACAGTAATGTTAAGATTTTTTGTAAAAATTCTACTAATTTTTGAGGAATCTTAAAATTCCAACACCTGTCGACGATGCAGGAGAACTCGTCCGTGACCCACATTGTTTGTTGATATTCATTGATGTATTTCCATCAACAAGGTGATGATTGTTGATGTGATTTGTGATATGTTGTGGAATACGAAATATGCTAATGAATATAATGTCAACAAACAATGTGAAGCAGATCAATTATTGTGTGTGTGTGACGCATGCAATGCATAATTTATGTTATAACTTAGAAGTACAACAGAGCGAGAACATAATGACGGCCGCTATACTATCTAACTCACAAATAACATAAAAGTTTCATTTGGCATTGTACCTCCGTTGTTTAATGAATGGATTAATAGTTAATAATTTTTTTGACCGCTTTTGTGCGAATATTGCAGTAAATTAATATAATTGTTATTTATAGTTAGTCAAAAAGTGATTCCCTAAATCGGTAGTACCTACGAGTATAAGGTTTCAACATGAAATTTATATAATGCCTGGAATAAATGACTAGCAATTCGAGGATTTCTTCGGCGCTACGATATTCAGTTATTGTCTTTAGATATTGTAGTGAGAATTAAAGTGTAATGAGTTTTTGGTGTCAATTATGGGTAGAAACTAGAAACCTCCAACGTCTAACGTTGTAGGGAATTAATTGCGACAGGGGAACAGCAGTGTCACGTGTGTCCAATCCAAATCACGACTGATTATAAAATTAAAGCCATTTCTGAAAGTGACGACGTGGCTAGAGCGACAGTCGATAAATAATAAATCGATCGCTTACATTTGAACACAGACTAGCTAAATAACCGAGATGACATGTTGAAAGTTGTTAACAATTTGAATCACTAGACCGCTACATTGTCTGCAGTATATATGTATTTAAACGAATTATCTAGACAATTTTGAAACATTCACTTTGGTGAAGTATAATTTTTGTACGAAGTTTATGGTTATTATAATGAATGAGTTGGGGTCTGTTTAAATTTTACTGTGAAATATGAAATTTACATAATGTTGTCAGAAAACATTAAGCATACTACAGCGAGTGTAAATTTCCGGCTTTCGGGCGTTGGACACGATTGGTGACTCGTTAAATGAGATGCCCGTTTAAATATTATATAGGATTGTTAACGTTTTCACACGAAATGCTTATGTGGCGCGTGTTATCTAGGATAATTGTTATATATTTAACATTAGATTCCTTTTAAGTAGTTGGTGTCACCTTTTCTCGCTTCACTGATCAAATTAATATGTACCTATTTCTTAACATCACTATTACTTCAAGAAAATACCGTCACAGGAACAATAAAATTGAATTCATAATTAGGCAATTCTCGTAAAATCTGGCTCCGTATCTATTACAGACGTGAGGCTTTAGACAATGTAGATAACGCGCTATGAATTCTTAATGATACCTTTCTTTGAGCCATGAACCCGAGGTAATTGATTTAGTCTGAAGCACACTTTGTAATACCCTTGTGTAATACAATACTTCTGTTTTATATCCTATATAATTTTTTATTTATATAAGAATCTTTGCGTAGGAAATGTTAATATTTCTGATACTTATTCAAAGCTTAGTGGTGTGTGGCTAATGTGGCGATTGTACGAGTATGTGATAAAATAAGTGTGGCATAAGTGTAACTTTTTAAATTTGAATTTTCAATTGGATCCATTTAAAGTATTTCCTGCGTGCTATTAAAATTATTAGGTAACTTATATGTGTACTGCTGTACCCGTTTCCGTTCCATTGCAATACGAAAACTATGATTAATTGGAAAAAGGGGAAATCCACCGCTACTCCGAGTGCACTCGAACTCAGGATACGCCTGCTCTCAACTTTACTACCGAGTGTGTTTTAATTGCATGTAATTTTTATGGTCTGCTTACCTCGTCAAGAGCTAAGTGCACGCAATCCTTGTTCTATTACCCTATAACGTCGAAGTCGAGAATTATACCCTTATTTATAATATTCTTTATAAAGTGTTGTGGGTTTAATAAAACTTTATCGCGCAATGTTTAAAGATGCCGTTGTTGAATAAATAAAACGAGTTTACATTAAATTCTTAAATTTTCATTTGTTCACGTTCAAACTAGCACATGAGATGAGCTATGTATAAAGTACCAAATGAGAATATTCTTCAGAAGCTTGTTTAGAAACAAAAGGTCATCGCACACTCGGATGCCGGGTGTTGACCTCGACAGGTCGGAGCTACTGTACATCTGTCCGACGTGATACGTTACCATGACACTGGCAGAACTTGAATATTGCTTTTTGCAGACTAATTGCCACAATTTAGGCTTTACGCACCGAATCTATCTATGGGTTAGACGGCCAAACCATCACAAAATCATCTTGACTGCCGATCTGAGATCTTAAGAGGAAATGCTACGGGTCATTTTTCCATACAAACGTTCTCGACTAATCCCTCGCTGGTTTTTGACTCTAGATCAATAATTTTTTCACACAAGAATAATATCATCATTATCTATGTCGGTACGTTTTGATTTTTTTGATATTTTTGTTTTCAAAAGTTTTAGGCTACTTCAAACAGCGCTTAAAACGGCCAAATAAATATGCCGCAAACAAACGCCTAGTACACAAATTGTATAATAATTAGCACAAAAAGCTAAACGGTCCGACACAGAATATCTCCTTCCCATTCAATTTCCAAAATTTCGTTAAGATTGCTTTAGTTTTGGCGGGGGGATTAGTCGAGAACGGAACCTCGATTTTGATGATTTTTGCCTCGGGTTTTTACACGGAGCTGCAGTTGTCCCTATCGCACTGACATACACGCCGCTCGCAAGCGCGACAGAGATATTGAGTGAAAAATTCCTCTTAAGAGGAAATACCACGCGAACCCTTTTTCAAATTTGGGATTTTTTCGCTCAATATCTCTGTCGCGCTTGCGAGCGGCGTGTATGTCAGTGCGATAGGGACAACTGCAGCTCCGTGTAAAAACCCAAGGCAAAAATCATCAAAATCGAGGTTCCGTTCTCGACTAATCCCCCTGCCAAAACTAAAGCAATCTTAACGAAATTTTGGAAATTGAATGGGAAGGAGATATTCTGTGTCGGACCGTTTAGCTTTTTGTGCTAATTATTATACAATTTGTGTACTAGGCGTTTGTTTGTGGCATATTTATTTGGCCGTTTTAAGCGCTGTTTGAAGTAGCCTAAAACTTTTGAAAACAAAAATATCAAAAAAATCAAAACGTACCGACATAGATAATGATGATATTATTCTTGTGTGAAAATTTTTTTGATCTAGAGTCAAAAACCAGCGAGGGATTAGTCGAGAACGTTTGTATGGAAAAATGACCCGTAGCATTTCCTCTTAATCACGGTCGCTAAGGTGGTAAATTATAATTTGTTCAATTATTATAATTGTTTCTACGAGATATAATTAGAAATAATCACTTTAGTAATTAAATTTATTGCATGGAAAGGCTAGCTGGCTAGATCATAAAATAATACTCGTAAAAATCCAATATTTCTCGTTAAAATCTGATTCATTCATACTATAGCATAAACAGCATAACAATAACAGTTTCGTTTTAATTATGCGACTGCAAACGCACGCCCACGTTTCCCCCTCCTATACTCACGCCACTCGTATTACCTGTAACTGTAGATCGAAAGACCCCATGTCGATCGATCAACAGTTTATAGATGACTGTGTAATATAAAAGAAGATCGTTCAGACAGAGAATGTTGTACATTTAGAAGACGTACATAAATCGGTGTGACGATGCTCCATCTTTCCGAAGTCGGCTATATCGGCTGGTGAAGGTGTTGATAATATAAGTTCTTATTGTATGACGATGCAAAATGTCCGCACGTTAAATTATAAATAAGGCATAAGGATAAATGTGACATCTCAGTACTTGGAATGTATGTATGTAACGTATAATGTATGTAACGACAACTAATCGGTGAACCCTCCGTGACCACGCATCATCAGTTCATCTGGTATTTTGTCCATCTGTTTCTCTCTTACTCATGGTACCTATACCATGTTTAACCAACATCAGCAAACAAATTAAAACCATTCATTGAAGGAGTTATTTATAGAATTCAGAGTCGCTTATCGTCGCGGAAGCTCGCTTTAATGATAGGAAGATAATGGAGATAGAGGGAGATAGCGATTAGCTCGCGGCCACCGTGTTAATGTTGCGCTGTGTAATAACAATTAACGGTGGTCGCAGCCCCACTTATGGTTTTCCGTAGATGTCTGCGGCTGGGCGCCGTTTCGTCGCATATGCTTAAGGTAGCTTTCGGTTCTTAGCGACCGCGACCCGCGACTGAAATCGGGCCGCGCGACCCACTGCTTAGTATGGATTTGTATGGAGAACTAAACAATCCCGACGACCGCGACGCGCGACCGGTAGGCGTGGCTTAGGACCTATTTGGAGCCGCATGGTCGCGGGTCGCGGGTCGCGGTCCGACCATTTCAGTGCCTTATATTTCATGAAAAACAGAACTCTTAGTCGCACATCCGTCTGTCTGTCAACATGTTCTGAACAAAGTTACAATTGTATGATTACAATAATTTGGTTTATATACTTGTTCCATTTTATTCGGTTTCCAATAATGGTGACAGCCGTATACCGTAGATAAAAAGACTGATTTTAGTGTTTAACTTTTTGTTCAAATAATAAAATGAGGAGCATGTGACGTGATATATTAAATTTAAAGTAAATAAACTTTTTTAAAACAAACTTTATTTAAATGCACTAAAAATAATAAAATAAGCCTTTCCTTTAAAACTTTTACTATGAAGTTGTAACGTCTTTACACAATTTATATGATATAGATAAAGCCTGCAAGTTAAATAAAAGCTTTTAAAATCATGTCTTTTCAAAAATAGATTTGACAGCTAACTTGAGTTTGTTTGTCTTGTAAGTTTGTCTTGTAAAAAATCGAATAGGATTCGGTATGGTATTAATAAAATTCTTGCCAAGTTAACATTCTAAACCTTTCGAAAGTCTTAGAATAAATTTACCTATAGTGTTGTGTAGCAGGAGTTTGTTGTACAACAGAACCATAAAACTATATCTAGGACTGTGCAACTGCTCCTGCGAAAACAAGATAGGTGAGGGCGCAGCTTGCTCCTCAGCTTCATCACGTGATGCAGTGGCAAGGTCCACAAGCTATTTATTTGACGTTACCAATAGAACTCTGCGCGAACTTCTCTCGAACTATTAAACTGTAGTTTTATGGAGGGTTTGTTTTGTAGAAAACTTCTTCGATCGTTGCTTTAACGGAAAATTTATTGTTTGTCTTGACATGAAAAAAGTTTCTGGATTTGAGGGATTTGATCGCTCATTTTCTATGGTGTGATTTGCAAACAACATTGTTTATTACCCATCAGTAAACCTTCCCCTCTCGCTTCGGGAAACATGGTCTTTTCGTTAATCGTCAAATTGTTACTGTACCCGAACCTTCAAAAAATATATTTTGTACTGAATTCAAGTTAATAAGGACCCACTTCTCTGACGTTAGCTACATACTCACACATGGCGTTAGAAAATGTTTACCCGACCGTGAATAGACTACATTACGTTCAAGTTGTAGACATAGGATAAGATTTTCCAATATACGGGTCAGCGGATAGCTATGAAGACGCAGGGATACTCATTTAATGAGCCAAGTAAACTGAACTCTTAGGTACTTTGTATACGGTTGAATGTATTTCAACTAACGGACCATTTCAATCATGTGATGAAACTATAATGACTTTTTTTGCTGATATTTATGGCGTACGTAGTGACGTGTGTAATTGCTGCTTAACCTTTAATGTGACACTCACTAATTTTCCACTTTACTTGCTCAGTTTGCTAATTTTACTGAATCTGGTTGCGAATAGCGTAGTGGTCGCCATCCCGCAAGGAATCTACGACCTCGTTAGCTGACGTCGATAACACGCTCTCCTTGTTAGCCACAAAATCAGCACTTTAATCTATTTATATGGCACATTTTAGTATTCTTAAATCACATATCACCTCTAATACTGTCTATCTAAAAGAATATTAAATCATTAAAATAAATTAAATAAATCACGATTTATGACGCGTTTGAAGCTACATATTATATCAGTGGTTGGTTCGCCTCGTGCTCTGCTAGGTACTGAATACCCTTATAAAATAACATTTTTAGTAGCGTACATACTCGGATTTTTCCGTGCGGTAAAGGAATCAAGTTTTTTCTTTCACGTAATATAGATCTTTTCAGTTTGCTCACCAGACACTGCTATGTCGAAATCTGATCAAAACATACATTACGCGAGGCTGGACGAGCTGCCGTGACGCCGCCGCGCCGTGTGTTCCTGCACCGCATTTAGCGTAATGAGAGTTGAGCGTACACCCAATTAGTTCTACCCAAGTTCCACACACAATTATGTTGCGTGAAAGAAGGCACATCTATATACCTTGTCAATAAAATGGCAACTTTATATTACAGTGACTAGTCTCGTCTCTTGTTTGTTCGTTGCGCGTTTTGTTAAGCCGGCTAAGATAAATGAATCTAAAAAAATAGAGATAAGCATTGAGTAGTATGTAAATTGAATGAGCGAAATAATTTGGAAGTATCCCAACCCGAGCGACCTTGACAGTAGACGGGCTCGCGCAAGGTCCTGTAATTGATCACCGTCTCCTTGATTAACTGGCAGTTGATCGATCGCGCTCAATGATGCATCACGGCGTATTGTAGTTTTGTTGCCGCGAGGTCGGCGCGACCTTCCCGCTTCGAGGACGGTATTAAATATGAATTTGGTCGCTATCGAGGCTGATGAGGCCAGCAAGGTCGACCTGCGGCGCCCGAGAATACGGCAAGTATTGTATCGGATAACGTTCAAGTAATAACGGAATTGAACCTAGCCTTAGCGACCTTCGTTTTATTTTATTTTATCTGTAAAACGTATTAGGGCGGGCCCTGAGTCACTTCAACGCTCAAATGTATTTGTTTGTTGCCCTTTGTGCGTATCGTTTCTCGAAATAGACATCAGCTGTGTCACCAGCGGTTATAAGGATATATTCTAAAAACTATTAAAAATGTTACATTTACATATATACCAATCAGTTTTTTACATGGCTTTTGTATGTATCTTGATGGTGCATTCTAGTAGCGATGGGCAGTGTATGGTGTAAGAATGGCCCGGCTGCCGGCTACCGCCAGTACAGCGCAGTGTTGGACGTTGGTATTTGTGTCATGAGGAGTGGTCGCTGTGGCCGTACAATCGATAATTGCTTATTGCTGGATACTTGGCAAGCACCTGCGACTAGCTGCGATGGCTTACGTAATTAGTTAGTACTTATAACTTATAAAGGGTTGACTTACGAGGTCTTCATTAGAGAATTCAGTTTTTAAATAAATAATTGTTTTAACAGCAATTGTGTTCCGGTTGGAAAGGTGACCATCTCAGTCCTCAAGGGTATCAACGCATATGTGACCGAATCAAAAAATACTTACAAACAATTGCTAACTGGACTATTACTAACAACAAGTAACAGGACTAACTATCACTAACAGTCCCTATCCCAGTTCTCATACTTACTAACAAACTAACCAACTAATGTTCTAACACCGTCTCCTAACCGGACTAACCATCCTAGTCCCCATTTGAGTCTTGTTTTGGGTCGTCACAGACACATTTATACAAACATACATTTTTTTTAATAAAAAGTATAATGTTACTTCTAATACCTCCAAGAATATGTGTAAAAAGTTTCAAGATGATCGGTTAAGTAGTTTTCGCGTGAAAGCGTAACAAACAAACTTACATTCACATATAATAGTAAGGATTACGCCCATTTCTTCTTTCCCTTTACAGTAACAAGCTATCTTGCTTTGGTTAATGTATAACCGAATTATGTTGGTTTTTAATTAACTGTTTGTTTTGTTACAGGTAATGTACCTACCTATCACTACTGTTGCGCCCATCCGGTGTCTCTCCGATATACAATTCTTGTTGAATTTTTTAGTTGTAAGTACATAACATTGTTTTTGTACAGTAGTATCTGATTTTACTTTACATTTATAAAGTTAATGCTATATTTATTTAACAGCAATATTGAATTGAGTGAAATCCGCTACAGAATCACTAATTCCAAATCGGACATACGCATTTTCTGTTTCGCTCGATACATGACGTAACGTAAAACAGAATACAGAATACAGCAAAAATAAATAACGTTTGATAACTGTTCTAAGGTTCACATTATATAAAAATATACAAACATTTAGTTAATCGTCCAAAGTAAGCGGTTCATCTTTATCCGAGATTAGCAACTGCTGGCGGCTACGCTCGCGTGGACTTAATGCGACAATTTGGCAACATAAAGGAAAAATATATAACCTTGTGTGCCGGAATTAAACATAATCAAATGGCATGACAAATGCCAACATTTTTGACACACATTGTTACAAATATTTCAATAGTATCTAGTCGGTTCCTTGCAATTACAATTTATTTTAGGCGAAGACTATATAAATATGCATAGTAATAATAAGTCAATGTATATGCACTAAGTATTTGGTGTCAATATCAACTAATCAGCAAAAAATAAAAATAGTGCTACAAATTCAGAGTGGACATTGAAGTAATAATAGAAATTACAATTAAAAATCACCACAATTTAAACTGTGGTACTTTTTATTTCTTAAACGGATTCACTTGTAAAAGTTGAAACTTTGTACGAGTATATGTAGGTGCCTCAAGTGACGCTAGAGCAAGAACTAAGAAAGGATTTTTGGAAATTAAGAAATTCACGCGGGCGACGCCGCGAGCGGAAAACTAGTTCTAAGATAAAATATTGAGTTGTATAGAACGTACAAAATAAATACGGACTAGCCGACCAAGCAAGCGGCAAGCTTCTTACCGCCTCAGAATCAATAAATAAAAAAAAGCAGAATTTTCATAATTATTTACTCTCCTTGTAATACTTCCCTGGACTTCCAAAAATAATTCAAAAACAAAATTAGCCAAATCTAACGAGTGATAAAATATATAACGATAATTGTATAAGATGGACCTTCAGAGTTGATCTATATTTTATCCCGTTTAGATACAGGGGATTTTCATGAAGTCTTATTTAGCGTCGGAGGTCGACGCTAAAACGACCGAGTGATTGTCTTTTTTACGAACGCTGTCTTAACGGTAGCAGATACATAGGTAAATCAATACTTGCTAAGTATGCATAGATGAGTATCAGAGGCTTCGCAAGACCTGTAATAAAGGCTGCGACGATATACATATATTATGTACATATCTATACTGGCATGTTAAGAGTCCACACATTGATAACATATACATATCTAAGTATAATTTTATTTTTGAGCTTATCTAATATCTCGTAAAACAAAATAAAAAAATACGCGCCTTCATATCGACGGTTAAAAGGCGAATTGATTCAAGCGCCATCCTGGGCGATATTGAGTTATATACATCATTGGAATCGGCGAATTTTTCCGCTTCGATTGAGCCAGGTTTGAGGTTAATCTGAGCACTTTTTTGGCGCTTGGCTCCATGACCAATTTGGGTATCATTTTTGCTTACGTGGTATCAAGTGTAGCGAATTTGGTTGTTTTTTTCAAAGCATGTATATAGACCCACGAAAAAAAAGGGTTTTTCTTACTATTTGTAATTTAAGCCATTTATCCTCGGATGGAATGAAATGGTATCGGCATTTGAATTATTTTTACTTGATCTTAAATAATTAAACAAAGGATGTTAATTCCTTTTTGCTTGAACCATATTTATTAGTGTATGTAACTTAAATCATTTTGCCTTGAACATTCAAACGTTATCTCTGTCGCTTGAAACAATCTTACCTGAACTAGTATGTTGAAGAATATCACTTGTGCTAATTTTCCTTGACCAGTTTTAAGTCAAATCATTTAGAATTGCGAGTAGTGCCAATATTCGAAGGCTGATTATTACAAATATTACCAACGTTTAAATATACTTAAATTTAAGTAAATGAATAATTAAAACAAAAGTTTTAATTATTTTAATTA
This sequence comes from Ochlodes sylvanus, assembly GCA_905404295.2. Lineage (NCBI taxonomy): Eukaryota > Metazoa > Arthropoda > Insecta > Lepidoptera > Hesperiidae > Ochlodes > Ochlodes sylvanus. The sequence goes on from FR990136.1 coordinate 12,630,010, forward strand.
TTAATAATAATCTTGCGATTAAAACATTTTTTTTTAAATCTTATTACATCACTGTGTAATTTGAGACATTACCCCTTGAACAGTTTACAACTAGGTGAGCGGTTTAAATCATTTATCCATGAACAGTTTACAACTAGGCGAGTGATTTAAATCATTTATCCATGAACAGTTTACAACTAGTTGAGTGATTTAAATCATTTATCCATGATCTGTTAAAGAAGTCATTGTACACTTGAATTATTTTGCTTTGAACAGATAAATAGTAATCGTGTACTAAGATTCCTTTTGCCCTGATCAGAGAATTGTGCAAAATGGCTCAAGTTACATCTAACTCCGTTAAAAAACACCTTTTATTTGTTATATATATACAAAAAATTAGCACAAAATATGCCGCTTTATGATTGGGGAGACTCGTCAATTTTTATTGTATACTTTAAGAATAGTGATTTTTTTTCTCAAAAAATAAACTTTAAAACGCTCTCCTGTAAAGTTCTCAAAATGGCGCTTGAATCAAGTCGCCTTTTAACCGTCGATATTATATTTATATTATTTAAAAATGAGCAGCTATTGTTACGCGTGTAGGTGCTAAAGCATACTTTTGCCAAAGCGAAGTGGAGGCTGGTTACAAGTTGTTTATACAACTTTATAAGAACTACATAAGCCGCTAAAAGTTCATACGATGCGGTAAAACCCAGTTTGGCTGAACTTGTAAAAACTTACGTATGAAGCATCGTAAAATCCACATGTCGTGAACTATTACCGACAATTGACCGAGTCGGGTAATAAACTTTGTGCAGTTATTATTTCGCGTCTGGCAGTCTTTATTTCTATGGGTATAGAGTTCAATTTCTTTAGATTAAACATTAGAACGTCCCTTTCGGTGTATTGTTTTCCGTAGGGGCGGTGTGAGGTCGCGTGTATGCTATAACAAGCGTTGCGATGTAGGAGTTAGTGTATGTTTTGGATTGATGAGGGGTGTTGGTGGATACGGGAGGGGTCACCATGGCGGCCGCCGGCTGGCGCGCTGCCAGTGGGTGTCAATGTCAATGGCATGGGGTCGCCGGCGGATCACGAGCTTGTTACCGTATCCTGACCTGCCCTGATTGTATTAAGATGCTGGTTTTAGGATTGTTGAATTGATGATAAAGAACATATGAATAACAATATTTATGTGACGTCTTTACGTAAGTAAAGTATAGTTTTAGAACACCTTGACTGTTGAAGTCATATTAATTGTTTGTTTACACAATATGTTTGTTTTAGTGTGGTGGTGACTTCTAGACAATGTTAGGATCTATGGATGACTGATGGTGATGATGAATGGATGGATTATTTGATGATACCCTTATTTTAATCATTCGCTGGATCACTTAGTTCAAATGAGTTTAAAACCGAGTAATACAATGTCTAGTAAGCTTAGCGCGGAATTACATCTACATTTAATAAATCATGACGTTGATATTTTGCTAGCGGTTCGTCGCTTGTGTATTCGGTGCTAATGCACAATATTCACATCGTGCGCTTACTCGTATGTATGCTTTTGAATATCTTATGCTATTTCCTATTGAGGGCCATCGGAGACTTCCCCGCGTACGCGTTTCCACCAAGCCTCGATTGATCTTTGGAACGTGACCCCTCATACTCCACCATCGATCACCACACTTCGGTTGATCTTCCGAACGTGCCCTTTCATACAACACAATCCGTAGCATTGCATTAGAATCTAATGTTTAGATGCTTAATGGCCCATTAAAGCGAGCTTGTTTGTTTATAATAAACATGTTTGTTTGAATATTGAATAAATAATTTAATATAATACGTCTTAACGGCTACGAAAACGATTACTCACTAGCTTAGGAATGTATGCATCTGTTGTTGTATCGATTGATCATCAATTGTGTTTTAAATAAAGAAAAACAACACGTCGTGTAATGTGACTGTTTATGTAAGTTATTGAATATTAATGGGTATCAGGCGTGAACGGTTTTTATTGTATAATTCCCAAGGTGGCGGCACCATGGTGTCATACAAGTTTTATGATGGGGCCGATATCTTTACTGGCTCGGAAACCTCCATAAAGACGTTGTTATGGCCGTTTTATACGACACCGCTGTATATCGTGATGTTTACACCGCGTCGATATTGCTAACGTATGGATCGTTATCTTTATGGTGACGGGAGATTAGCGCCCTGCGGGGTTTCGCCGAACCTTTGACTGATTTTTGCCTTCACCGAATTACTGACTAGTTTACCTTATTATCGCATCAGCAGGATACTGGTGTTATAATGTGAGGGGGTAAAAGCCAGGTCCAGCACACTGACCAAATGCGGATTGGCGGATTTCGCATTATGGAGAATTCTCATGTGTGCAGGTTTCCTTTCACTGTTTCTACACATACGCAAGTAATAATTAATTTCTAATACGCGCATTTTTTGAAAATTAAAGGTGCGTGCTGGATTCGATCCCAGGCTATATAAAACATTGTAGTAGCACCGTTGCATTCAATAACGTAAATAGTTTTGATCTTATGAACACTAACAATTTGTTAAGCTTGATATTCAGACTAGAAAATCTTTATAGCAACTGTTTTGGAGACAATTACATTTGTCCGTTATTAGGCTTTCGTTTGTAACAGTATCCAGGACAATTTCCTGTTGTTGGTGTCCGGAAGCACCGCCCCCCCCACCCCCTTCTGCCCCTCCCCCTTTTTACCGTTCGTGTGATTTCTTTCTTTTTGACGAAGGCTGTTACTGAAATATAATTTACGTAAACGTCTCGCATGTTTGTTGTTTTTCAAAATTGGATAAATGTTTCTATATGTCCCAAGTCCTAACCCGAAGAACTTGTGTGATTAAATTGTGGAATTTGGAAGAACTTGTGTGATTAAATTATTGCTTTTGTATGGCGATGTATTGCCGTTTGCTCTAACGAACATGCCAATTCCAAAGATCAATTTTATCATGCACACCAAAATGAATTTAATATTTTTTAATATTTAAAAAATATGAATTCATTTAATATTCAGCGTTTAATTTGTATTCAAAGATGTAGGACAATAATTCGCCCATTAAATAAACAATAATACCTTTCCACTTTCTTTTCTTGAACTCACGGTACTCGTAGGAGTCATCACAATCATCCACAAACCTTGAGCAAACATAAACATAATATTTACCCGACTCCAAACAAACAAGAATCCAAATAAACGATGTAACGAAATTAAAAATTAAAGGCATTTGATTATAAAACTGATTAGCCCTCAGCGTATTGTTGTCCGTGTACGAAACACGAGGAAAATTTTGTTAATTTCTCGTTGGAACGTGACTGAGGCGCGTTTCAGTTTTGTCATAACGAAACTTTGTTAAAACTTTTAATTTTCACGTGATTGTTTTTGTAAACTGGCTTCGTTCATCGACTCCAGTCGACTGTTATATTTACAGTAAAATGGGTCTGTTTAATATTGCTCCAAGTTATATTCACCATTCGCTTTGACTTGTTTCACTTCTTGTGCCCTTGGGCGGGGTCTTTCATGGTTTCTACGAGAATATTACGAGGATATTCTTGAAGCAAGGTTAGGGGTTTTGTTTTCATGCGTGTGCAATGACTATAACTCGATTGGAAAATCAATCGGGGTTAGACCTAAGATACATTTAATAGGTATAAGAAATAGCAGTTGTTACGTATGTGGCTAAAAAGGTATACTTTTACCGAAGCGAAGAGAGGGCGGCTACCAGGTAATATTTAATGTGATATCATCAACACTGTCGACGTACAACTTTTGGTACAAAATCGATTTTTGTGTGTGTGCAAATATTTAATGACGTCTGATGTGCGATGCGGTGCTCCCCGGAGTCGCGTGACTTTGACCTTACATTTTCAGGTCATCGATTCGGCGGCTGACGTATATTTGGCAGACTTCTCAGCAGCCCTCGTTTGGGAACAACCTTATATTTTTAACGGTAAATTTCGGAAAAGTTTACTCTTAACATATTATGACAAACTTATATCGCCGCATCAAACATTTTTCCCGATTATACCCGATATAGCGTTGCATGCATGTTGTCCATGTTTACAAAAGTACAAGAAATGTATCTAAAACTGACTCCCGCGTTAGTTAATTCTAAAAGTAAAGCTATTAATTTAAGATATAACATTCTCCTTTTATCTAGAAGGGTTTACCGACCAGACTGCGAAACAACTTTGAACCCGGGTTGCGGTGTCTTCTTCAAGGCGTTTGATGTTTTTTATTTCGTCTGTGGCATGTCGGTTTGGTCGCTATTTTCGGGCATAGTAAAAATTAAAATTATAATTCTGTTACGTCATCGAGGCCTTTAAAATGACTAAAAGTGGGATTATTCGTCGCGTTTTTTAATATTTGTGAAAGTGGCGAATTGATGAAGTTATGTTTATACTTCATAATTATATACATATAACATACTATCATATGATACATACATATATATATATATATATATATATAATAATTACGTAATTATGTTATCGTTATCGTACTTGTGTTGTTACCAGTACCTAGTTTGTGTCGGCTGCACAACGGCCTTCGGCCCCCGCCGCGGAGCTAACCCCGCGTCTTTGTCTGCAAACCATCAGCTGGCCTTTTAGCAAATATTTTTTACTAACCTAGAAAGTGTAGTTTTTCAAACAGGTTTTTCTAAAGATGAATAGCAAAAGAAGTAAAAACCGCGGAATACATTAGGATCGCTTGGAAATATGTAAATGTATTACTGAGCAATACAATAACTCTATATTGTACACCACAAAATCAAACATTACAAAATAAAATAAATAAATAAATAAACATTTTGTACATAGAGAAACAGAAAAAGCGTTCCTTTAAGTTAGTAGTAGTAGGCACTTAGACGTGTAACGTTCAAACAGTACGCGGTAGAGAGTAGAAAGGATATGAGTATTCCGGCGAACACGAACAGGGAGCCACTTGAGTTTAGTACGATAATAATAAAATCGGAGCCGTGGTTTTATTTGTGTTCGAATCGTTTCGCGCTCACGCCAATCATCATATCATTTGGTTATCAGGATTATAAAAAACATAAATTAAAGCTTTACCGAATTCATCTATAATTTAACTGAAATCAGACATTTTATGAAACTTATAATTTTGGACCAATAATAATCAACCCGCCAATTATTATTAATATTGGACCAATAATAATGCTACGCCAGAGTCAGGCAAGGGGCCTAAATTACTTGTCTACAACGTCTTAGGGTGGGTTTTTGGTACATTTTAGCTATCGTTGTAACCGGCGTTAATTTTTACCATGCCTTAACCATTGCCAAGCTCTTAACGAAGGTCAAGTTGCTTGTTGCGTTGCACAATGCCTTTTTTAACCCTCGTCAAAAGTAACGCCGGTCAATGGGGCTGCCATGACAATTATGACACCCTTCCCGGTTTTTTGAGTTTGTTTTGTGTGCAAGATATTTTGTACTAGCAACATTGTGCTAAAATGTCGTACGACTCTTGTCAAATTGACAGTGCGGGCAGCTTTTCATGTGTCAATGCTGTCATTAGGTGCTAAACTCAATGGTCATTACTGTTTGTACTTTGTTGATTTGTTCTTCGATCGATCATCGCTAAATAAAGGTTAATTTTCGTAATATTATCAAAGTTAAATAGGTATCGTAATCATTAAAAAGGAATTCAAATCAACTTTAATATGGACAGTTCAGTAAAGTGAGTACCTACGTTTCTTCTTGTTAATTTATTGTCATCTTGGCTGTGATGTACCTACCTTGGTTGTGATGTATCTTTTACTTTACTGTGTGTAGTAATTCAATGATTTCATTTTCAGATAACGATCGTCCAATTTTTCAGCCGATGAAATAGAAAAATTGAAACTGTTAATTGACAAACATAAGGAAGATGAAGGGAAGGGATTCGCTAAAAAATCTATTTAAAGAAATAAATATATTAAATGTAGTTTCACAATATATTGTTGATAATATATAATATGTACGTTATTAAAAATACTATGACAGTTTCCTTAAGAACAGTGATGTTCACATGATTAATACTAGGAACAAGGCTAAACTGATTGCACCAGATTTCAGACTCAGCAAAACTGGTGGCTCGTTCATGGGTAGATGTATTAAAATCTATAATAAAATTCCGTTCGTTTCATTGTTCGTTTACATTTTATATAATCCTGTAAACAGTAGATTTGTGTACACCTTTGTATCACCGACACATCTTTGGAAAGATACTGATGCATAAAATTGTAAGGCCAGTAGTATTTGATCAGTTACTGATACTGCATGGTTTCTGAAATAAATAATTAGGTTTTAGTAAATAGAATTCATAATACACATAATTTCGATTTTACTGGACCATTGCAATAAGTAAGCGCTTACCTGTTTGTATTACGTTTTTGTGTCATTTCCAATATACAAATGAAATACCTAGCTACACGCTTAGATAGCCTAAAACGCGCCACAAAGTCCACCTCATCCCAGAGAAAAGTTCCTGAAGAAGTTTGTTTTTCTTGCCGTAATGTATTAGATGATAAGGTCGTCATTGGATGAAGTATCTTCATCAATTATACATAGATCGAATCAATCCACTGCTTTGAAACATTGTAACCGATTTACAATTACGTAAAAACAATAATTTATCAATTAATATCAAAATATTAAAGGAAATGTATACAGACATATGTCAAACAAAGTCAATTTTAAGGTTAACTTTGACGTTGACCGATCACATTCGGACGGTTACGGTTAGGGTTAAATTTTAGTCAAAATTTAACGAGGGTTAGTTGATGCAACCCAGTTTTGTTTCTTTCGGCGGTTAAATTTTACTTTAACCGACATGTACCTATAACCTTACTTTAACCACGTGATATGCAACCCACCCTTAAATACGTTAATTTATGATATACTTGTGGTGTATTTTCTTGAAATAAACCTCTACCGAACAGTAGTTATACAATCGCGATGAGAGTTAACTTTGCCACGCTCAAGTAACAATTAACGTCTACGCCGTAGCATCTCAAGATTTGCTACGAACTTTAAACGCTACGACTCTACGTCGTAGCAGACCATTATAGTCTTATAGAAGGATGAAATTTTTACTTTATATATTGAAATGAATGTGACCTTTACCTATATACTTAAACATTGGTTTTAAGAAAAAAGAAAATACATAATTATAACTTTCGTAAGATAAATAGAGACTCACTATTGATTGATATTTTCAAGTGTTAGGTACGTTTTTGAAGATTCGACATACTTATACTAAGAAGATCAATATTGAGTTATATGCATTATTATGAGGCACGCACAAAGGTAGGAGTGAGACACTTCAGATAATTATGTATCTGTAAATGTTTTAAAAAGAAAATAAAGCGTTCATAGTATTATTGAGATTTCTCAATATACTATTTAATTATGCCTAATCATGACCGTGGAGCGCCCACGAGCCATTAAGTTTGGATAGTTCAATACAGTGTTTCACACAAATTTCTGCAGTAATATTGTTTTCGATAAATTTAACCGCTGAATATAAATTGCAATAGTTGATAGTTATCGTGTCAACATCATAAAGCGCTCAGTGGAGCTCGGCTACTAAGGCTGAAGTGGGCCGGTCCGACGGAACGTGGGGATAATGGGGCGAGCCCGGAACACTGTTGCGGAACCGTTTGTATTGTTCCATTGTGATCTCCAGCTGTTTGATATCATTTAAATTTAGAACTCGCCTCGAGCTGTGGGTTTGTTCTATTGGTATAGATTATTATTAAAATCGAAACGTCAAGTCTTATGTGCCAGGAAAAAATAATTAAGTACTGATAAATAACATAATATTGTAACCAAAAAAAGATTAAAGAAATTTTGTATAACATTTTTGTGTCTTTATAACAGACTTAAAATAAAAAGGTTATTTGTGTCCTTTTTTGTGCACGTTAATCGATTTCTCAGAGATCTGGAACAATTTGCTTGATTTTTGTTGAAAAGAGACCTACACAGATCAACCTTTGATAATTTTTTTGTGAAGACCGGATGATAAGTAAGTTATAGAGCCGAACGATGGTACTTCGGACGTACCTACCTACTGCTTTTTGGGTGATGGTAAATCAATTTTTAAATAACATAGTACCGGCTGTTATTAATTTGCAAATTCTACAAATGACCAAGTAAAATTTAATTTTCTTTTACAAATGAATGCATTTGTTGATTGATGATAAGGTCCACTAGTAAATACGATCTTTATAAAACGATCGTATTTACTTAAAATAATTAATAATGTGTAAAATCTCATGGGTCTCAACACAGTGCAGGCAACATGCTAAATATCCGACCATATTCCGCCCGGCGCGGCGGCGGGTCGCATTCCGGACTGTCTTATTTGGCGGTTACCTGGCGGCCTCGGTTCCAGGTCGGGCACTACACAGAATTCCTGGAGATTCTCTGTAACAAAGCGGAAAAAAAACCGTTTGAAATACCTATGAGGTGCTATTTTCCCTCTCGTTGGGGTTCTTAAATGTAACGGTTATTCCAATAATTATAAAAATCGTCTTAACATGCGAACGTGTAGCATCACCCGTCTGATTCATTAATGATACAATGACATTAGCAATGGCGACTTGAGCCTGGCTTAGCTAGCCTGCTTCACACAAGTTTTGGGCAAAACTAGGGCGACTTGGCGAGCAGTGGAGCGGCCAAAACGTAAGGGGCACCACAACAGTAGGCAGCCAGTATGATGTAAGTAATATTGTAGTGTGTATTACTCTCTCTCTCTTATTCCTCTGTCCTTGAGTGACATTAAATAAACGTGTTTCCTTCGTTCGCCCGCTGTCCGCTGTTGCCACGAACGCGGCCTAACGCTTCTCCGCCGTGTCAAGTGTTTAAATGTGTTTGAAACTATCTCGTTGTAACGTTCAACCTAATGTTATATCTGTTTGCGAGACGTGGATGCAAAAACTTTGAGAGCTAATGTTGCGTGCTTCGAGTTTGGTTGAGTAAAACGTGTTTTTTGTGCAGCTGGTTTCTTTAGAATGTTTCATTGTTAAAAAGTCTTGATTTAAAAATTCGTTATGTTTGTTTGTCCTGTATACGTTTGAAATCCTCTATAATCTGAATCTTTAATTAATAGACTAAACGACGAGTTAAATTATGATTTTTTGTTTGATTTTTCACGTAAATGTAAAGATAAAACGCGTGATAGAAAGAAATGTCCTGTTTGAGTCCGGAGGGTTTTCAAAGTGTCGCTGGCACAGCTAGTTGTTAAATAAATGTAATCACTCATAACGACCTTTATGCTTTAACGTGTAACATAAAGCATTTCACCAAACGGTTGAACCCAGAATAACCCAGAATCAACCCAGAATTTGCAGTATTGCGGTGTACATACATCCCTCATGATTCACCAATTTCTACGTTTGGTATCGTGGGTGAAAGGCAAACAAACAAACACGTAAAGTATCTTATAAAGTTTTCGTTTTTTCTTCGTTTTATGGGTACCCTTAATATTTGAAAAGCATCCTTTAGCCTGTGTAAGTAGTACGATTATATAGGACCGCTTAATTTCATCACTACATTCGAAAACGTAAGACGTCACTTGTCGGGGACCCAATTAGCTTTGAAAGGGTTCAGGTGTTTCTGACAAATGATTTACTGGTATAATGAAATTTAGCCCTAATCTCACATTCAATGTTCGGCTCGGCGAAGCTTGCTTCGAATTGAAATTGTTAGAAAAATGTTGGACAGCTCAGGTGCTACGTGAATTTCGTCGAAGTTATCGTTTGGTAACCATTGTTATAAATCATTGTATTTTTATTATTTCGAAGTAAAGTCCCACAATCCGTAGAACGGGCTTCTAGAATTGACTCTGTTGGATTTATTCTACGTACGTACTGTTGTGTAACTTTGAGGAGTCTGTAAATTAAAGATATGAAAAATTTCTAGTTATGATGTTGATGATGTTACATTGTTGAAGTATGATCCCCATCATACTTCAACGTTTATTATCTCAAATTGTTTTTATTGTAAGAATGGTTAAGTATTTTTTTAACAAAATAAGTAAGTACAGTTAGGAAACACAGTACAGTTATAGTTAAATATCTCCGTTCATAGATGAATAAATAGTTCGTGAGTTAGTCAGTTGTAGTTGATGAGTTAGTCAGTCAGCAAGTCAGTCTAGACTTCTCTTTTTGGAACGAAGTTCCTTACGGCAGGCTTGGAGGGGATAGGGATTTTGCTGCGCGACCGAACTGAAAAATATGTGATACTAAAACCGTAAGCGTGGAATGAGACGCGTGGAAAAAAGTGCGTGGAATAAAACCGTTAAATGAGACGTGCGCAGGCGTGACAGTAGCCGAAGGAACTTCGTTCCTACCTGGTGTCCCACGACACAATTATTATATTTATACAAGTATATACATACATATGGACACGCTTTCTTATCACAGATTGTTTGGCAATAAGTGTAAGGAACTCTAAAAACTTTATAAGATTTACAAGTATAATGTTTAGAATAACAATTAGCAGTGAAAGAAATCAGGTGTTTATTCTCACGACGCGAACGGAGCTCGGGCGTCGCTTCAGGGGTTCAGCCCCTATTTGGAATTCAGCTCAACGTTTGATATTCAAATTGTCGGAGCCTTTGTTCGTTTCTGCAAAGGTTCATCCGAGATATTTATATTGTATTTTTTCAGCTCCTTACACTTTACAGTTTGCAGCCACGTTCAGAAGTAGTTGTCGTCCCGTAGGGCTTTAGTTAGTTTTTTAAACGCTGAGTTTTCATACTGGGTCCAACTTGCATTTTTTACAAAGTTTGTGTTGAGAGTTCTATTTTCAATTTAGGGCCGATTTCACCAACACAAAATTCACACTAGAGTAGCTATCCCAGTATAACTTTACTCTGTCGATTTATGCGATGGTTAACTTCAAATTCGTTTCACCACGTTAGTCTATAGGTATCTTACTCTCGCATAGTTGCTCTGCGACTTTGAACGAATGAATTGAATGAATGCCTAATGCACCCAAGTAAAATAGACAGTTTGACGTATACTTGCGCAATAGCGCTGCGTATTCTTTTGTTTATTCGAATAATACGTACCTGACAGTTGAGTTGACCGTGACTAGTGGCAGAGACAGAATCTACGAATAGCAGCTTACTCGGCCGAAATCGGCGGTATAAGATTTTACTCTAGTATACTTTAGTATAGGCATATTATCCCGAGATTAAATGAAATGAAACGTAAAATGGGCTTACTCGTGAGTAATTGACAACTTATTCCGGGAATAAGATTTATACGACGTTGGCGAAATCGGCCCTTAATGTTGTTTTATTATTGTTAAAATATGTATTTTGGAATATAGATTTGAATTGAATGTTATGTTATTGTTAGTGAAAGGAACAGTATGAAGCAAATTTATACATGAAGGCGTAGGTTAAAACTCGCCCATAATAAGTCAGTAAGTGGATGACAAAGCTTCACTCAGTATTTATTTTTGTTAAATCGTGTTTTTGGATGTTATATTATATTTGGATACGAATTACATACTGATGAAATATGAATAATATTTTTCGATCTTACCGACATAATAAAAAAGTCTATGATACATATTATTCTAATGATATGGAGCAGGTCTTCATTGCCTGAAAACACGGATAAAACGAAGTGTTCTAAAAATAAAACCCAACTAGATAGACTCATCGCCCCCGAAACCCGCGCATACTAAATTTCATGAACATCGTTTGAAGTTATGTAGGAAATCTATTTACATTATTTCGATTGTTTCATCATATAATATTATAATTAAGTATTGTACTAATTGCTATTAAATCACTCTTTTAACTTCGTTGATTGGCGTTTCAAAATGCATCTTCGATCAGTCTTCAGGGACATTATTTAAACCAACCTTACTATAGCAGCGCTACATTTATTACAAAATAAAGTGACTGTAACTTTAACCCGCAGTATAATTTCGCAGGAAAATGTAATTTCATAGTTTTTCGACGTCCCTTTGACTTTGTATCGTGTCGACCACCTTGCACAATGTTTTCTTTTTTTATTAGGTTCAAGGTTGTCATTATCCGTGCTGGCGCAGCTGTACTCTTTCCCGCAATATTATTTTTACTCTACTTAGATATCTGGTTGGTGTCACGTTTTGATGTCAATTATTAAGGTGCGCAAACACCAGTAACGACGCAGTGTCCAGTCTATCCATATTTATTATGTCAATGTTAGTTTATAAATTGGCACTCAGTGTTCTGCACGTAGGTATGTGTGCCCTGTATATGATAATATGCCCTATATACTTATAACGCTATTAATAATTCATTCTATCCTTAATGATTAATATGTAATAACTGTTTACTGTTTGAAAATTTAATAGTAAATAAGCCCGACCAGGCTTTTCATTAGAACTTCTGAATTTTTAAAATTTAACACTTTATCTAATAGACATGACCCTATTTGGGCTCAATCTGCTAAGTTTGATCAAAGTCAGTAATTAATTTGAGTTTAGATTGACTTGATAAGTTGCAAGATTATGATTTCTACCAGCTTCTAGCTGTAATTTTTCTCAACGTGAATTGGAAATAATACGTGTCGAATTGGATACTAGGCTATCCGATTCAATTTTAAGCTGCCATTAAAATATCTCGTTTCCAGCGCGCGCGGGCAACTCTCGTATTACCTATAGATATAAGTTACACTTTATCGAATTGCATACAGCTAAGTTTCTTACTTAAAATAGTTATTTGGGTCAAGTTTCATTTAGTGGGCACATACGATATAACTTTATAATACATTCAGCATTCAACTTACATCACACACACAGAAGGTGGCAACCCGTTCTTTAATTGCGAAGCTGTGAATGTTAAGTGTGATTGAGTAAAAAGACTTTTATTAAAGTTATAAAAAAGACTTAATGTAACTGTTCTTCAGTTATGTTCACAATACCTATAGTAAGCAGGCAAAAATAATTGCATGGATATAGTATCCACCTTTGTTACATTACTGTTACAGATTTTTTTCCTGGTTTATGAACCAGCTAACTTTACTATCACTAACTGTTTTCGGCGACCATAGCGGCGTTGTCAGTCGGTACTATTTCCGTTTCAGTAGAATCCTGTAAGACTATGTTACAATCAATCCTATTTCTTCCCTCCACTATTGTCCGCATTGTATTCTTATATAACCTCCACTATCCATCTGCGTTTACCCAAGTTTTGACATTCGATTGGAACTTGGAGACGAACATGTCGACATATGCATCAGTGAAATATTCCTCGTCACTGCTGGAAGTTGCAGTCAGATGCTGAGAGGAATAAATTACGTAAGAATGCGAGAGCAGAATTGTACGTGTAAAAAGTTCTGTGAATTTGGAAACATAAATATGTATTTAACGTGCCAGGAACTGAAGGGTCAGTAAGCTAAGCTCAAGGCTAGATTACCTAAAATAACAATGTATAAATTAGGGTTAAAATTAGAAAATTTGTCTACTGATCCCATTTATTTCCTTCTATCTTCTTTCATTTTTAATTTTTTAATTGATATTCGCCGTGATTCTTCTTTGAACAGTAAGATCGGAATAGATCTTGGGCTCGGTCCCCTAATTTGAGGAAACAATACACAAGAGTCACCTGCAGTGCGCAGATTTAGATACAAGAAATCATCTCGAAGCTAATTTGTTATTCAAATTTGTGCAATAAGCATTGGAATTGCATCTTGTAAATTCAATTTATCGCTCGTCTGTTGCGATATAACGGTGGCGATGCTATTCTACTCGGACATCCTCGGTGAAGTGTTTTTCTTGTGGTAAATGCGGATATTTATCGTCCGATAGCGTTTATCGCACTCGCTGGACGGTGACGTGTTTACTCGCCGTAAATAGATTTGTAGTTAACGTCACTGAAATCATTCAATTCCTTATTTGTATTTGTTTAACGTTATTTAAGAGTTTGTTTAACGTTATGCTCAGGAGCATAGGCACAGAGCCGGCCGTGATAAATGGTTTATTATTTGACCGGGCAGAGGCCGCTGGCGTTCAGCGTTGGTTCAACATTTCAACATTCCACGACGCTGTTGCTATCGTTTATATCGTGTTCATGTCAACTCCCTGACACGTACATCAAGCTGTATAAACTGTTTTGTCTGTACGTCATTTGTCTCTGGAACTAATTTACCTATTATACGTAATGCTTTTTGGGATCTTTACTAATGTATTTCTCATTACTGAACGTGTAAACGTTTTAGTGAACTTACCGGACACGGAATGTAATATAATTGGAAAGCATTAGTGAGAGCCGTGACGTCAGCTCATGCAGCTGCACCGTCAGCGTGAAGGTGCAGTCGAGCTGCAGCGCGACGGCGATTGATGAAGTCATTAACAGCCGCAGCTATTGAGTGAATACAGCCGTCTCTGTAAAATCGTAAACAACTACCCTCTAAGACCACGGCCATTATCGCCACAACTGCTAAGCTCGGTCTTGTCTCGTAATTGAGAAGAGTCGATTATTACTTGCATTACGTCATTTCGAACTATATGCTATAGGTATATGTTATCGGTACATTTTCAAATGTTAAATAAAAATTAGTTGTAAATAGTTTTACTGAAATACAACATTTATTTTGAAGCCTAATCGCATCGAATGTAGTGAGGATCAGTAATTGGTTAATTCGTTCATGAGACCAAATGTTCAAATATTAGCAATTGCAATTTTAGTTATTTATCGCAAATAACTTTACCTGAAACAACGTTTTACACATTTTGTCCGCAAAACCGAGTTGGAAGTGATCCTGTTGAGTAAAGCTGATGTTTTTGTTTCTGTTTTTTTTTTAAATTACATACTTCAAATAATTATATCCATGAATGCGACATCTTTTAATATTACATTAATGTCTGCCATTCCACTAATACCGCCACTCTTGTACCTAGCATATAACTATGCACTGTGAAACTGTGCGTCATAACTGTTTCAGCTAGTTTAACTTGTTCAACACATTACGTTAATGTTATGGAAGTAGCGAACTGCGGACGAACAAGCACCTGTTGTTAAGTAGCCGTTGCAACGGAACCTATAATATTTAAGTACATCCACTCGCCTTGGGTAAGACACAGCTAAACCAAATACAAGAAACTTACTGCGAATAATATAATTCGAGACGTCTATCGATAAATCGCACATTTTACGGATTTTATAGGTAGGTAGGTATATCTACTATTAGCTGACCTTGCTGACGATGTTCTGCATATTTTATCATATCAGGTTATTTTAATAAAACTTTTTACACATTGAATAACTTTAATGATGGTGGCATTTTAATATATCAAATCGTTTGGCTGATCCCTTCGCGAATCTTAAAAACAGCGCCAGTCCTATTTAGATGGTGCTTGCTCCTTAAATGCTTAAAACAAAATAATAATATTTTACTATGATAATCTTTTCTTAAAATGCCACCAAATCAGGGACTTTCAAGCCCGTTAACTCAGTCAGTCCTTATTACTAACATTAAATTTATCGCAGCCGACAGATTCGGCTTCATTACCTAGTAGTAATTAAAGTTATTCGCTTTACGGTTGAATAAATAAATTGAAAATAATTATCTCTATATTTGTGGCTGCTCAAGCAGAAATGGGTTAAACACTGAAAAGGGGGTTCCATCCGACCGTGACGTAGATTAACTTGAGTCTTGTCGTTAACCTGTTCGTTTATTCGCCCTATTTATGAATAGTTGCTTGTAAGGTTAATCTCGTTACTGATATTATAGGTGGTCAGTATAAATAATACGCCTGGGAGCGCTGGACGAAGAAGTCCTTTTATCAACACGGAAAATTGCAACATGACTCGGAGGATGTAACATTATAATCGGTTACTTTCGAACCGCAAATGGGAGGATATGGCTAAAATAATTGGGACTACAAGTAAGTACAACATTAAATGAATTTTCCGACAACATTAGCTTCTGTTCATCCATGACAGATGTTGACATCGATGACCGCATTTAATTCGCATCGGATCGCTTCGCAATCGAGTTCACGTTGAGTCGCTCACGTAGTACGTAGTGTAAGTGAGATCCGGTCAATCGCGAATCCGTATGACTGAGGTCCGGATAATCGAGTCTCTACTGAAAATATCTGCAATATGACAATTTGAAAGACACACCTACTATGGTTACATTGGTAAAATCATTGATTTTTAACACGTTTTTTATTGCTGTTGTTTTGATTGGTAGGTGTTCGCTGAAAATATCTCGTAGGTACGTGTTAAACCAAGAGTTTTCTCGTTTATGTTCATGTTTAAGTTATTCAAACTGCAAGAGCAGAGGGTAGCTTTAATCACAAAGGAAACAAATCTGCGTCACTGAATTTTGGAAACCGGTTAATTTCTGTGTAAACTCTTCAAAGACTTCTGCTTTTGATGTTGAATCAAAATTATATGACCTATGAACCCCGCACCGTCACTACTCCTTGTATATATACATAGCACGAACATTTTGGTGGTTTGGTTAAATAATAATAAAATTCTTTAGTGTATTAACAGTCCAAGCGAAGTATTATTTTTAATGCGGGTCCCCTGCTGCCCCGGGATACAACGCGCCGGTGATGTCATGCATTGATTTTTCCTGATGGCCTAGGGTGACGGTGACCAGTTACCATCAGGGGGCTCTGCTTGTTTGCCGAATATTTACGTAAAAAAGGAGGAATACTCGTAAACAGTCTAAAGATCATGTTTCGAACACAAAAAGTTGTGCAAGTAAACAAGCAAATAACTTGGAACTACTTGTTTTATAAAAAACATGTAATTATTATAAAACTCAACGCTGCAATGCTTAGAAATGATGTCGGCTGTCAAGCGTTCGCAGTGTCGAGGTGCTCTGCGTCCGGCGTCTCGTGGAAATCATTAGACTGCATTTCTGTAGCGACACTGCAGATGCGACCTTCGGTAGTTGTTGCCTTCCACCGTCATTACGCATTTAACTAACATTTTTCTTTGGCACGGCAAACACAAAGTAGGTATTATTTACATTACATTATTATTCGTTCGGCGCGATGTCCGAAATGGATTTAAAATTCTGATATCCATTTAATCGAAACGGTATCGATCTGTATCAGTTTCGGTTGGCGATACGATAACGAATAATGCCTACTCGTGTCAACAATTTGCATATTTGGCGAGTATAGGCAAATGACGGGTGTGGAAGGGGCGCCCGAAGCGGGCCGGTCGCCCGCATCCGCGCCCTCACCCGCGCCCGCACCCGCGCCCGCGCCCGCTCCCGCTCCCGCTCCCGCTCCCGCTCGCCGTGTGGCCAGTTATTTGTTTTCAATTAGCGTCCGGTAATGGCCGCCGCCGCCTCTGCTGACACACAGCTTCCGTTTATTATTTTAGCCGCTTAAAAAATAACTCCGGTCCGAGTCCGGAATTGTAGCTGTTTCATCGTCAGCATGTCTATTGATACGCCATTTTGCATTGAAATTATATTGGCATTGTTTAGCTGTTCCGTATTTTTGCAGTAAACCGACAGACGGTAGACTGGTCACGTGATGGTAAGTGGTCTCCGCCTGAAAACGTCGCAACAACGATATTTTATTCGATGGCAAAAAACTTTAACTTGGCTCTCTCATTCATTTCTTGATTAATATTTATGAAGTTCAATTAGCGATTTATCTGGCACTATCCGCCAATTTAACGGATGGTTAGCCGCTTGTTAATATTATATGCGATGGATCCCTTGATCACTTGCGAGATTATCGCTAGTTCACTCCCTACCCGCCAGACTCGCTACCAGCATCCCTCTAAAATGAAATGTAAGATTTTTTAATTTACGTGTGCCAGTAGTGTCAGTCCTATACCTGAGTCAGACGGACAGATAAGGGATATGTTTTTCTCATCAGATGGATTCAACTCTAAAACCATGAATAAACGTCGAGGGTAGAATTGCGTGCGAGTGTGTTATTCATCTCACGCACCCACATGGCCCTACGTGACTTCTTGACTACGGTTGCAGGAGCGTTCACGTAAATGGATTTTAAACGGAACTCATGCCGCGCGTCGCCGGGAGGAATGAAAACGGTTTCATGTTTACTAGCACAGGGATAGTACACGGCACGGCGGTCTTCTCTCTAAATTAGTGAAACGGTTCAGTTAGTTTTGATGATTTATAGTTTATATATACTGACTAGCTGACCCAGCGTACGTTGTTCCGCCATATAGATTACTTGTAGTGAATGAATACAAAAAGCGCTAATTTTTGAGGAGTGGGGGTAGGGAAGTAAAAATTTGGGATTATGTATATTTTTTGATTAATCAATAAAAAATAAAAATAATGTCTCAAAAATAAAAATAAATGTTAGAGCTGGACAACCCTGATCACTTAGGGGTATGAAAAATAGATAGTAGCCGATTCTCAGACCAACTGAATATTATAAAATTTGAATAAAATCGGTCAAGCTGTTTCGGAGGAGTGAAGAACTGTATTTTGTGGTATGTAATTATTTTATTTTTGCTTTAATTCATTCCGAAATATATAATGCGAGGAAATAAAAGCAAAATAAAAACAAATACGTACAGATATTTCTCATTGCCATTTGGGTAGACGAGGTAATAATGTCGGTAAAGTAAGTTGTATCGTTTGAGTTAGTCAGTTGTAGTTGATGAGTTAGTCAGTCAGCAAGTCAGTCTAGACTTCTCTTTTTGGAACGAAGTTCCTTACGGCAGGCTTGGAGGGGATAGGGATTTTGCTGCGCGACCGAACTGAAAAATATGTGATACTAAAACCGTAAGCGTGGAATGAGACGCGTGGAAAAAAGTGCGTGGAATAAAACCGTTAAATGAGACGTGCGCAGGCGTGACAGTAGCCGAAGGAACTTCGTTCCTACCTGGTGTCCCACGACACAATTATTATATTTATACAAGTATATACATACATATGGACACGCTTTCTTATCACAGATTGTTTGGCAATAAGTGTAAGGAACTCTAAAAACTTTATAAGATTTACAAGTATAATGTTTAGAATAACAATTAGCAGTGAAAGAAATCAGGTGTTTATTCTCACGACGCGAACGGAGCTCGGGCGTCGCTTCAGGGGTTCAGCCCCTATTTGGAATTCAGCTCAACGTTTGATATTCAAATTGTCGGAGCCTTTGTTCGTTTCTGCAAAGGTTCATCCGAGATATTTATATTGTATTTTTTCAGCTCCTTACACTTTACAGTTTGCAGCCACGTTCAGAAGTAGTTGTCGTCCCGTAGGGCTTTAGTTAGTTTTTTAAACGCTGAGTTTTCATACTGGGTCCAACTTGCATTTTTTACAAAGTTTGTGTTGAGAGTTCTATTTTCAATTTAGGGCCGATTTCACCAACACAAAATTCACACTAGAGTAGCTATCCCAGTATAACTTTACTCTGTCGATTTATGCGATGGTTAACTTCAAATTCGTTTCACCACGTTAGTCTATAGGTATCTTACTCTCGCATAGTTGCTCTGCGACTTTGAACGAATGAATTGAATGAATGCCTAATGCACCCAAGTAAAATAGACAGTTTGACGTATACTTGCGCAATAGCGCTGCGTATTCTTTTGTTTATTCGAATAATACGTACCTGACAGTTGAGTTGACCGTGACTAGTGGCAGAGACAGAATCTACGAATAGCAGCTTACTCGGCCGAAATCGGCGGTATAAGATTTTACTCTAGTATACTTTAGTATAGGCATATTATCCCGAGATTAAATGAAATGAAACGTAAAATGGGCTTACTCGTGAGTAATTGACAACTTATTCCGGGAATAAGATTTATACGACGTTGGCGAAATCGGCCCTTAATGTTGTTTTATTATTGTTAAAATATGTATTTTGGAATATAGATTTGAATTGAATGTTATGTTATTGTTAGTGAAAGGAACAGTATGAAGCAAATTTATACATGAAGGCGTAGGTTAAAACTCGCCCATAATAAGTCAGTAAGTGGATGACAAAGCTTCACTCAGTATTTATTTTTGTTAAATCGTGTTTTTGGATGTTATATTATATTTGGATACGAATTACATACTGATGAAATATGAATAATATTTTTCGATCTTACCGACATAATAAAAAAGTCTATGATACATATTATTCTAATGATATGGAGCAGGTCTTCATTGCCTGAAAACACGGATAAAACGAAGTGTTCTAAAAATAAAACCCAACTAGATAGACTCATCGCCCCCGAAACCCGCGCATACTAAATTTCATGAACATCGTTTGAAGTTATGTAGGAAATCTATTTACATTATTTCGATTGTTTCATCATATAATATTATAATTAAGTATTGTACTAATTGCTATTAAATCACTCTTTTAACTTCGTTGATTGGCGTTTCAAAATGCATCTTCGATCAGTCTTCAGGGACATTATTTAAACCAACCTTACTATAGCAGCGCTACATTTATTACAAAATAAAGTGACTGTAACTTTAACCCGCAGTATAATTTCGCAGGAAAATGTAATTTCATAGTTTTTCGACGTCCCTTTGACTTTGTATCGTGTCGACCACCTTGCACAATGTTTTCTTTTTTTATTAGGTTCAAGGTTGTCATTATCCGTGCTGGCGCAGCTGTACTCTTTCCCGCAATATTATTTTTACTCTACTTAGATATCTGGTTGGTGTCACGTTTTGATGTCAATTATTAAGGTGCGCAAACACCAGTAACGACGCAGTGTCCAGTCTATCCATATTTATTATGTCAATGTTAGTTTATAAATTGGCACTCAGTGTTCTGCACGTAGGTATGTGTGCCCTGTATATGATAATATGCCCTATATACTTATAACGCTATTAATAATTCATTCTATCCTTAATGATTAATATGTAATAACTGTTTACTGTTTGAAAATTTAATAGTAAATAAGCCCGACCAGGCTTTTCATTAGAACTTCTGAATTTTTAAAATTTAACACTTTATCTAATAGACATGACCCTATTTGGGCTCAATCTGCTAAGTTTGATCAAAGTCAGTAATTAATTTGAGTTTAGATTGACTTGATAAGTTGCAAGATTATGATTTCTACCAGCTTCTAGCTGTAATTTTTCTCAACGTGAATTGGAAATAATACGTGTCGAATTGGATACTAGGCTATCCGATTCAATTTTAAGCTGCCATTAAAATATCTCGTTTCCAGCGCGCGCGGGCAACTCTCGTATTACCTATAGATATAAGTTACACTTTATCGAATTGCATACAGCTAAGTTTCTTACTTAAAATAGTTATTTGGGTCAAGTTTCATTTAGTGGGCACATACGATATAACTTTATAATACATTCAGCATTCAACTTACATCACACACACAGAAGGTGGCAACCCGTTCTTTAATTGCGAAGCTGTGAATGTTAAGTGTGATTGAGTAAAAAGACTTTTATTAAAGTTATAAAAAAGACTTAATGTAACTGTTCTTCAGTTATGTTCACAATACCTATAGTAAGCAGGCAAAAATAATTGCATGGATATAGTATCCACCTTTGTTACATTACTGTTACAGATTTTTTTCCTGGTTTATGAACCAGCTAACTTTACTATCACTAACTGTTTTCGGCGACCATAGCGGCGTTGTCAGTCGGTACTATTTCCGTTTCAGTAGAATCCTGTAAGACTATGTTACAATCAATCCTATTTCTTCCCTCCACTATTGTCCGCATTGTATTCTTATATAACCTCCACTATCCATCTGCGTTTACCCAAGTTTTGACATTCGATTGGAACTTGGAGACGAACATGTCGACATATGCATCAGTGAAATATTCCTCGTCACTGCTGGAAGTTGCAGTCAGATGCTGAGAGGAATAAATTACGTAAGAATGCGAGAGCAGAATTGTACGTGTAAAAAGTTCTGTGAATTTGGAAACATAAATATGTATTTAACGTGCCAGGAACTGAAGGGTCAGTAAGCTAAGCTCAAGGCTAGATTACCTAAAATAACAATGTATAAATTAGGGTTAAAATTAGAAAATTTGTCTACTGATCCCATTTATTTCCTTCTATCTTCTTTCATTTTTAATTTTTTAATTGATATTCGCCGTGATTCTTCTTTGAACAGTAAGATCGGAATAGATCTTGGGCTCGGTCCCCTAATTTGAGGAAACAATACACAAGAGTCACCTGCAGTGCGCAGATTTAGATACAAGAAATCATCTCGAAGCTAATTTGTTATTCAAATTTGTGCAATAAGCATTGGAATTGCATCTTGTAAATTCAATTTATCGCTCGTCTGTTGCGATATAACGGTGGCGATGCTATTCTACTCGGACATCCTCGGTGAAGTGTTTTTCTTGTGGTAAATGCGGATATTTATCGTCCGATAGCGTTTATCGCACTCGCTGGACGGTGACGTGTTTACTCGCCGTAAATAGATTTGTAGTTAACGTCACTGAAATCATTCAATTCCTTATTTGTATTTGTTTAACGTTATTTAAGAGTTTGTTTAACGTTATGCTCAGGAGCATAGGCACAGAGCCGGCCGTGATAAATGGTTTATTATTTGACCGGGCAGAGGCCGCTGGCGTTCAGCGTTGGTTCAACATTTCAACATTCCACGACGCTGTTGCTATCGTTTATATCGTGTTCATGTCAACTCCCTGACACGTACATCAAGCTGTATAAACTGTTTTGTCTGTACGTCATTTGTCTCTGGAACTAATTTACCTATTATACGTAATGCTTTTTGGGATCTTTACTAATGTATTTCTCATTACTGAACGTGTAAACGTTTTAGTGAACTTACCGGACACGGAATGTAATATAATTGGAAAGCATTAGTGAGAGCCGTGACGTCAGCTCATGCAGCTGCACCGTCAGCGTGAAGGTGCAGTCGAGCTGCAGCGCGACGGCGATTGATGAAGTCATTAACAGCCGCAGCTATTGAGTGAATACAGCCGTCTCTGTAAAATCGTAAACAACTACCCTCTAAGACCACGGCCATTATCGCCACAACTGCTAAGCTCGGTCTTGTCTCGTAATTGAGAAGAGTCGATTATTACTTGCATTACGTCATTTCGAACTATATGCTATAGGTATATGTTATCGGTACATTTTCAAATGTTAAATAAAAATTAGTTGTAAATAGTTTTACTGAAATACAACATTTATTTTGAAGCCTAATCGCATCGAATGTAGTGAGGATCAGTAATTGGTTAATTCGTTCATGAGACCAAAATATGTTCAAATATTAGCAATTGCAATTTTAGTTATTTATCGCAAATAACTTTACCTGAAACAACGTTTTACACATTTTGTCCGCAAAACCGAGTTGGAAGTGATCCTGTTGAGTAAAGCTGATGTTTTTGTTTCTGTTTTTTTTTTAAATTACATACTTCAAATAATTATATCCATGAATGCGACATCTTTTAATATTACATTAATGTCTGCCATTCCACTAATACCGCCACTCTTGTACCTAGCATATAACTATGCACTGTGAAACTGTGCGTCATAACTGTTTCAGCTAGTTTAACTTGTTCAACACATTACGTTAATGTTATGGAAGTAGCGAACTGCGGACGAACAAGCACCTGTTGTTAAGTAGCCGTTGCAACGGAACCTATAATATTTAAGTACATCCACTCGCCTTGGGTAAGACACAGCTAAACCAAATACAAGAAACTTACTGCGAATAATATAATTCGAGACGTCTATCGATAAATCGCACATTTTACGGATTTTATAGGTAGGTAGGTATATCTACTATTAGCTGACCTTGCTGACGATGTTCTGCATATTTTATCATATCAGGTTATTTTAATAAAACTTTTTACACATTGAATAACTTTAATGATGGTGGCATTTTAATATATCAAATCGTTTGGCTGATCCCTTCGCGAATCTTAAAAACAGCGCCAGTCCTATTTAGATGGTGCTTGCTCCTTAAATGCTTAAAACAAAATAATAATATTTTACTATGATAATCTTTTCTTAAAATGCCACCAAATCAGGGACTTTCAAGCCCGTTAACTCAGTCAGTCCTTATTACTAACATTAAATTTATCGCAGCCGACAGATTCGGCTTCATTACCTAGTAGTAATTAAAGTTATTCGCTTTACGGTTGAATAAATAAATTGAAAATAATTATCTCTATATTTGTGGCTGCTCAAGCAGAAATGGGTTAAACACTGAAAAGGGGGTTCCATCCGACCGTGACGTAGATTAACTTGAGTCTTGTCGTTAACCTGTTCGTTTATTCGCCCTATTTATGAATAGTTGCTTGTAAGGTTAATCTCGTTACTGATATTATAGGTGGTCAGTATAAATAATACGCCTGGGAGCGCTGGACGAAGAAGTCCTTTTATCAACACGGAAAATTGCAACATGACTCGGAGGATGTAACATTATAATCGGTTACTTTCGAACCGCAAATGGGAGGATATGGCTAAAATAATTGGGACTACAAGTAAGTACAACATTAAATGAATTTTCCGACAACATTAGCTTCTGTTCATCCATGACAGATGTTGACATCGATGACCGCATTTAATTCGCATCGGATCGCTTCGCAATCGAGTTCACGTTGAGTCGCTCACGTAGTACGTAGTGTAAGTGAGATCCGGTCAATCGCGAATCCGTATGACTGAGGTCCGGATAATCGAGTCTCTACTGAAAATATCTGCAATATGACAATTTGAAAGACACACCTACTATGGTTACATTGGTAAAATCATTGATTTTTAACACGTTTTTTATTGCTGTTGTTTTGATTGGTAGGTGTTCGCTGAAAATATCTCGTAGGTACGTGTTAAACCAAGAGTTTTCTCGTTTATGTTCATGTTTAAGTTATTCAAACTGCAAGAGCAGAGGGTAGCTTTAATCACAAAGGAAACAAATCTGCGTCACTGAATTTTGGAAACCGGTTAATTTCTGTGTAAACTCTTCAAAGACTTCTGCTTTTGATGTTGAATCAAAATTATATGACCTATGAACCCCGCACCGTCACTACTCCTTGTATATATACATAGCACGAACATTTTGGTGGTTTGGTTAAATAATAATGAAATTCTTTAGTGTATTAACAGTCTAAGCGAAGTATTATTTTTAATGCGGGTCCCCTGCTGCCCCGGGCTACAACGCGCCGGTGATGTCATGCATTGATTTTTCCTGATGGCCTAGGGCGACGGTGACCAGTTACCATCAGGGGGCTCTGCTTGTTTGCCGAATATTTACGTAAAAAAGGAGGAATACTCGTAAACAGTCTAAAGATCATGTTTCGAACACAAAAAGTTGTGCAAGTAAACAAGCAAATAACTTGGAACTACTTGTTTTATAAAAAACATGTAATTATTATAAAAACTCAATGCTGCAATGCTTAGAAATGATGTCGGCTGTCAAGCGTTCGCAGTGTCGAGGTGCTCTGCGTCCGGCGTCTCGTGGAAATCATTAGACTGCATTTCTGTAGCGACACTGCAGACGCGACCTTCGGTAGTTGTTGCCTTCCACCGTCATTACGCATTTAACTACACTTTTCTTCGGCACGGCCAATACAAAGTAGGTATTATTTACATATTATTATACATTGGTATATCGGTAACCTTCTCTCGGCGCGATGTCCGAAATGGATTTAAAATTCTGATATCCATTTAAACGAAACGGTATCGATCTGTATCAGTTACGGTTGGCGATACGATAACGAATAATGCCTACTCGTGTCAACAATTTGCATATTTGGCGAGTACAGGCAAATGACGGGTGTGGGAAGGGGCGCCCGAAGCGGGCCGGTCGCCCGCATCCGCATCCGCGCCCTCACCCGCGCCCGCTCCCGCTCCCGCTCGCCGTGTGGCCAGTTATTTGTTTTCAATTAGCGTCCGATAATGGCCGCCGCCGCCTCCTCTGCTCACACACAGCTTCCGTTTATTATTTTAGCCGCTTAAAAAATAACTACGGTCCGGTAACTATTGGTACGCCATTTTGCTTTGAAATTGTATTGGCATTGTTTAGCTGTTCCGTATTTTTACAGTAAACCGACAGGCGGTAGACTGGTCACGTGATCGTAAGTGGTCTCCGCCTGAAAACATCGCAACAAGGATATTTTATTCGATGGCAAAAAACTTTAACTTGGCTCTCTCATTCGTTTCTTGATTAATTAGCGATTTATCTGGCACTATCCGCCAATTTAACGGAGTGTTAGCCGCTTGTTAATATTATATGCGATGGATCCCTTGATCACTTGCGAGATTATCGCTAGTTCACTCCCTACCCGCCTGGTTCGCTACCAGCATCCTCTTAATGAAAAGTAAGATTTTTTAATTTACATGTGCCAGTAGTGTCAGATCCTATACCTGAGTCGGACAGACAGATAAGGGATATATGTTTTTCTCATCAGATGGATTCAACTCTAAAACCATGAATAAACGTCGAGGGTAGAATTGCGTGCGAGTGTGTTATTCATCTCACGCACCCACATGGCCCTACGTGACTTCTTGACTACGGCTGCAGGAGCGTTCACGTAAATGGATTTTAAACGGAACTCATGCCGCGCGTCGCCGGGAGGAATGAAAACGGTTTCATGTTTACTAGCACAGGGATAGTACACGGCACGGCGGTCTTCTCTCTAAATTAGTGAAACGGTTCAGTTAGTTTTGATGATTTATCTTAATATATATATTTCTTGTGTGCGTGTGTATGTGACTGAACTCCTCCTAAACGGCTTGACCGATTTGGTTGAAATTTTTTGTGTGTCTTCAGGTGGATCCGAGAATGGTTTAGATTCACAATTGGACCCGGTAGGTGGCGTTGCTGTCGATATATCACTAAAACATTTTTTAATTATAAAGCGGTACGAAGTACGCTGGGACCACTAGTAGTTTATATATATTGACTAGATGACCCAGCGAACGTTGTTCCGCCATATAGATAACTTGTAGTGAATGAATACAAAAAGCGCTAATTTTTGAGGAGTGGGGGTAGGGAAGTGAAAATTTGGGATTATGTGTATTTTTTGATTAATCAATAAAAAAAAATGTCTCAAAAATAAAAATAAATGTTAGAGCTGGACAACCCTGATCACTTAGGGGTATGAAAAATAGATAGTAGCCGATTCTCAGACCAACTGAATATTATAAAATTTGAATAAAATCGGTCAAGCTGTTTCGGAGGAGTGAAGAACTGTGTTTTGTGGTATGTAATTATTTTGTTTTTGCTTTAATTCATTCCGAAATATATAATGCGAGGAAATAAAAGCAAAATAAAAACAAATACGTACAGATATTTCTCATTGCCATTTGGGTAGACGAGGTAATAATGTCGGTAAAGTAAGTTGTATCGTTAGACGGTTGTAATTTGGCAGGAGTGATTGATTGATAGCGTGTTGCTCCAGTTGAGCCCTTGGCTGTCTGCCACCCACCTGATGGTCTAATAGACCAGTTTAATTTCAATATCTATCATGCACAAAATTGTTTCTTAAAAGCGAGGTGAACTAATTATTGAATAAGTGTAACAAGCACCATTACACGGTAAATTGCGGCCGAAGTTTTATAAAATTTATATTTATTAGGAGAGTAGTTGACTTTTCTTTTTAAATACATAAAAGTTAGTATGTCTATGTTTGATGGGAAGCTGTTTCGTACCTGTCTCATGGAAATCTTGTTGTAGTTGAATATACGTTTATGAGTGTACTTACGAGTACATTAGGAGAAGACAATCGCACGTCTCGACCATACAAATGAGGATAATGCGTGAGCGTGACTGTAGTCTGTATTTAACGAGATGACATGTTGTAAAGCGTACCTTTGATGTAATTCGGAGACGAACTTACATAACTGAACTGAACATTGAATAATTTACATAAAAAAATGTAAGTAGCTATCAAAGCAACAAATGATTCACCTAATGATAAGTGGTCAATGTCGCCCACGGGCATCAGTAACACCAACAGAATCACCGATGCGTTTTCGACCAAAAAAGAAGCGGTGATTTGCATTGTAATTGGATCTCTGACACTGCGACTCAAACAAAAACATTCTACGTTTCTATTACAAAGGGATTTAAGATAGCCGTGCAGATCAACAAATGTTAACGTCTTGCATGAGTGGCGTCAAGAATAAACCGGGTGGTATAGAGCTAATCGACCTCCAACAATAACCTTGTCCGTGGTGCATGCATGCACCTCGATGCATGTTCGATGCAGGATGCACCTCGGCTTGGGCACGTTGGCTCGAACTCAAAGAAAATGAAGCACCCCAAAAATGCATTAATTCTTTATTGAAAGTAAAAGAAGTACGTGATTATGGTACATGCAAATGAACTCACTTAACTCGATGACAAAAAGCAATGTAAACTCTTACAATGGGAAGCTTTTGAGCCTCAAATTTGGCATCAATCGTCGATGATTGATCGCTCCATGTTTCAAAGTACCCACTTGAGAAGCGATTCTGGTTGACAGATCACTTGGGGTGAGGAGGTTTGGCGCCGCGCCATCCACCTGATGAGTCTGTTACTAAATGACAATTTAAAAACTTTTCACGCCACACCCACTTATCTTTTTTCAAGTAACATTGGAGTTGGCACATTTTCTCATTGAAAATATATTTTCGATGCCAATTTGTTTCATATGCACTGCTTGTTGCTTTATTAGGCGTAGGATTGTGATGAAATGTGAAAGTTGCGATATTGTGTTTGAAAGAAGTAATTCCAGCACTGATACAGACATATTCATAAATGTTTAGACAGAAACATACATATAAATTAGTCATCGTCATCGCAACCCATAGCTGTCCCACTACTGGGCACCGGTCTCCTCACACAATGTGAGGGGTATAGGCCATAACCCACCACGCTGGCCAAGTGTGGATTAGCAGACTTCACACACATTTGAGAACGTTATGGAGAACTCGCAGGTGTGCAAGTTTCCTCACGAGGTTTTCCTTCACCGAAGCAAGGGATTAAATTCTAATACGCATATAAATTTTTTACGCATATAAATTTTTGAAAATTAGAGGTGCAAGGTTTGAACCCGGGCCCCCCACGGTTCAGGAGTCCTACGTCAGGACGTACTACGACTCGGCTATAAGATATAATTATATTATGATTATAGACTAATATTTTACGTCATCTGCGCTAGAAGTCCGTGATTAAATCTGCTCTTAGTGTTTTAAAGCCACGTTAAAATTTAACTAGTCTAATTTAATCCTGAACTCCATCGGCTCATTAGTCCTGGACGATTCGGACGAATGTTAGTCCGCCGCTCAGCGGATTATAGCTGGATAATGATGGCCGAACGACGCGTCTTTGCTTTGTAACAACTTTGTTTATAATTCCATCGATTTCCGTCCTTTTATCCTCGGATAAAGATACTCGAATTAAAGTAACGCTGATACGCATAATACTGACAAATATTCTTAAGAAAAATAAGTTACGTTCATACTCTAAACACAATTTGCATTTATTTGGCTTTCCTTTGACAATCATGAAACACATTCCAAGATGTGAAAGTAAAAGAGATCGTGACACTGACGAAACAGGTTTCGAATTTAGCTTCAAATTGTCACGTTCCCTTTTGGGGTTCCCGAACTTATTGGGTTCACTTCAGTAGGCTAAACCACTTCATGTTAAATATGTAGATCTTGAACAGTTTTAAATGGCATGCATGTAAAGTTAATTTTTCATCTAATAAAGCTTATATGTATATCTCCTTCAATCTTCAATTGTCAATCAATAGAAAAAAATCAAGGTGCTGTAATAATTTCGAGCTTAAGGAAAGTTAATCTTTGAATAAATTAAAATATGTTCCGATAAATCCGACTCGCGCTTGATTGATTCCATATTTATACTGCTCACGTCTGAGATGAGGCTAATAATATCCCGCGCGGCGCTGGTGTTTAATCTTGACTTTACTTGACTTTGGCTCTTCACTTACTGAATCTTGACCTAAATACACTTCAGCCTCTAATATTCTTACTTCTAAATTATAACTACAATTCGGAACCAAACGTTTAGAGCATTCTTTCTTTCTTATTAGTATAATTTTATCCCAAAAATATTTGAGTTGGAATCGAACCCGTCGCATGACAAGCAAGGGCTAGACACTACTCAGGATACAAGTCAAGTGTAGAAGCTGGCTTTTTTAAATAAATAAATGTCATTATTCAGCAATTCGTAAACCTCGGCTTAAAAACTTCTTACTATCGCTTTGTCGATTAAATCCTACGAATGATCAACTTTCAAAACCCGAGGCGAAATTAATGTAACCATTTCCAAGATAATCCTTAGAAGTAGCGTTGGAAAGGGATCTATGATCATTGGATATAAAACTTAATAGCCAAGCAGTTTGCCTTTAGTTATGTGGATTTGCAAAATGATTTGATGAGATAACCATTCTTGATTCACAAGTACATCTCTCCTGTTAGTGGAGCACCTTGCTAAACAACGGACGAAGCTTTGGTGTCAGGTCCCTACTGTTTGAGATTACTAGGTCCTACAGATTTTCATACCGACAAAATTTTTGCATGCTGATAAAGGGCATTTCTTCCCGTCTAGCTAGCTCCTAAAATCTACCGTAAAATGTTTCATACGTGATTCAGTGTGTCAGGAAGAAAGTAATGATTCAGGTAACATACAGGTATGCAAACATTAAATGTGCGCATCGTAGTTATTCCGAACCACGTTTAGATAGTACGGCCAACGCTTTGCTGAAATGCGACCCAATTCTATAAATAGCCTGATGTCCGCAAACTGGGGCGTGGGAAGCCGCGGCTTAAATGCACTTGTGCAAGAAAAATGTACTCGCTTCTACATGAATTATTAACTTAAATGTGCCAAGTTTAATTTATCTCCCTAGTCATTTGTTATCTGTAAATTAGCATAAAAACAAGCAAAGCTTTCCCATGGTTTTTTGTCTATTATTGTAGGATCATTCTACTTTATTACTGTTCCCCAAATTTAGGTTACTACATTATGTGCATATTTACACGCTTCGCTTCGCTTCGGGAAGCCAGTATATCATCGTACCCGCAACCGTAACAATAGCTCATTACTTTCAGGCGTTATACAATTTTCAGTGTTACTTAATTTTATAAGACAAGGCAATTTTTCGGTGTTCTATAACTTGAACGATATTCATGTATTGTAATAGTTGCACAAATGCTGTCAGAACATAATCTGTCTAGTGGTAGGGCCGATAATAAAACCTTCGTTCAATAAAAGCTTCAGAAAATAGGTATCCAATATTTAAATTTGGCCTCGTTTCATTGTAATATAGTATCAATAGGTTAAATATCGTAGGAAACAATGTTATCTTTCATTATATTCAACACTAACCAAGTAGTCTTGTTTGAAATAATGACCATCTGTGTAAAAATATCCTCGTATCTGAGGCACCAAAAGTGGGACATCATAAACTACTAAGTTAAGCGCATCATAAAGCCATTGTATATGTAATAGCTACAGGCCCGATGGCTAGCAAAACTCATTTACGTCTCACGTTGATACAGCCGCGGCCAACTAGCGAAATGTAAATTAGAATTCATAGCGACGGAGCATCAGCTTTTTCACAAAATACTACCCATAAAGCCGACATGACAGACGAATTAAACCAGTCGTTTGCAGGTCGTGATATATTGCTCATTTAATTACTCGGCGTATTTTGTTTGCGAACTGAAATTATTGCGAGGATTCTAAATGTGGGGTGGTAGGACTGTAAGCCTTTCTTTGGATACGATCAAAGGTGAAGCTCTATTCATGGTTGCATCAACACCTGGACACTAGAAACTCAGTGGTTTGCAGCTAGCATTCCTTATACCTCATTTAAGCAGAGGTATTTTAGAAAAAAAAAGATAAAAAAACAAACAACAATAACTACTGATCGATGTCTGTAAATGGAAAATATTATTTTTATGTCTGCGTTTGTGGTCCCTTATCCCTGGAACGGTTTAACTCATGTCTGTGTCTAGACATCATCTAGACACTGAATAAGCCAAATGTCATATGTTTCCCGTTGTCCAAATACGGTGTCTATCATGTCCGAATAGTCAGACGATGCCTATACAATATATTATATAAAGCTACGCGAAGGCTCCGCTAATATTGACGTTGGTATAATGAATGAACGTTGTATGGCTATTGTACACATAACAAACGTGTGTCCTATATTTAGACGCATCACGTCTTGTAGTAAGTAATCGGTTCATTTAAATGCAAATGAGCGTACGATGATTATCGGGGCGGACCACAAGGCGTCACCTCGACATTGAGCTGAGCGGGTTGGCGCCAATGACTTTATTCTCGCTTTTATAGTAACGCACATTGATTCCCGAAAGTAGCAGGTATTTCCAATTTAAAATTTATGAAAAGGAAAAAGTTTAAAGGCGTCAAAATAAGGTATAATAAGCAAGTCAGTTCTACGAAAATGAAATCAATAAAGTTTGTTTATACTCGTTTCTTAGTTCTGTATTCCTAAGCCCATATAAAATTTATGACGCTCATTTCCAGACAAAAATGAAAGTGGTATAACGTTACTGTTTAACTTGCGCAACTCTCCCGACCTTCTCAAGGTATTCTCGCTGTTCGGGCTGAACACATGTACAGATAGCGCGCTCCAGTACATGTTGTATACTATACGAAGCCGTCCGTACGTAAGACTCGAATCGATACGCGAGTGGAAGGACGACCTTCCTTTCGTTGGCAACTCGCCAGCGCCTGGTCAAGGTTCTCAACCCGTCTTCCATACAGAGGATACCAACCCTTAGATATCGTAGAGATAAATAATGATTTAAGTACGTTTGTTAATGATGCAAATATTATATTTAAGTCAGTAGTCAGGCTGATCACTCCACGTCTAGTATTGGTTTTGGATCTGATGATTTACATAGGTGGTTCTTGGTTGGCCATTTAATCTGAAATATTTGGGCAGAAACGTCCACGGATGAAAGTAGTGAATCACATAACTAGAGTATATAGAGGTAGGAAACAGCGCGTTGTTTGTAGTCGCTGTGGGTAACGAGAACATCCCGAATCGATACTACAGCGGGAAGGATGACCTTCTGAACGTTGGCAGCTCGCCAGCTCTTGGTCAAGGTCCTTACATGCTCCCCCTTCACGAGGATATCGCACTTTCACGATAAGTTATGACGAAAACTTTGGGCATTTATATTCCGCTGCATTGTTTATTTGGCCATTTAGTTTAATTAATGTTTTTGGACTTTTTGTGGTTATTTGGTTTTATTTATGGACAAGAAATTTATAACAATAACGTGTAACAATCGGACTCACTATAATATTAGTCTCCTCGTATTTAAATCAATAAAATAATGTAGAAGTAGTAGATGTTACGTTATCGTTTGTACAGTGCAAATCCTGGAGCAATAATACAACGACATTTTTTGGTAATTATTCCGTGAAGCAAATTGCTTCCAGAAATCTCTTGTTCTGACTTAAAGGCTGTTGGGAGCCAGCGACGCATACAAATATCTCGTTTTGTTAAAGTCCTCGCAGAAGCCAAAGTATTTATATTCAAGCCTATTTGACTGTAGGCTCATCAGAGGTAGCATGTCTGCAGTGGCTTAATTACCCGCCGAAAGAACTTATAAAACTATTATTTTAATATCATTGTACACAAATTGAAAATTGGCCGCAGGGAACGTTAAATTACAAATTGGTGGTACCTATGTGGTACATGCATCGATCTCCGTCTTGTACCCACTCGGGTTTTCCATACCAACAAGAACAATGTCAACTTTAATTCAATTAGTTTCAAAAGAAGAATAAAACAGAAGCAAAAAGTTCAATCGCGTCGCAATCTATCCCATCGGTAGGAAGAGTCGGGCGTTTATGAAATCGACTCTTAATTGGAAATCACTGACCCAAAGAGAGCAGGGATCGAGGGAAGGGCTAGAAGGTTTCGATGCCTCAAAGTTAATACGCAGAAGTTCAATAAGACAAGATTCGTTAATGGAATGAGTTTTGTCGCTAATGCGGATTGCGGCGTTTCGGTTTGGTCGCTTCAACTATAATCCATTAGCAGTATATTTACTCGAGTTTAAAACTGTGTTTGATCATTATTGTCGTCTCAGATTATGTTTGTAGAAACTGTTTCGGAGGTTCGCCAGTTATTAAAGCGGACGGATGGCCGGGAGCGTCCTCATCTGTTTGTTGGAAAAAGGTTGAAAATATTTGATAGTGCATCCAGGGCGACATGTCGCCTTCTGAGTAGGGAACGGCAATTTCTATATTAGCTTACGAAATGGTCAAGTTACTTGGGTTGTAGTAATATTTTCAGTAGACAAATATTTTCAGTAGACCATAATTTGTCTACTGAAAATATTACTCATCTATACTCGATATTACTTTCATTAATATCCATTATAATATTGATATAAAAAATATTTAATATCAATATAATTTTCTCTATGACTCCTGATTTTAGGCTCAAGCGCGACATGCATGTATAAAAGTCAGATCAGAACACAATGTTGACCAGATGGCGGGAATGATCGCAGTATATTTTCATAGATTTTGTTCCTACGTTTTAAGTCTTACGAATACAAACCAAATAAATAACGATTAGAATTCCATGTGTGGTGGATGCCATGGTAAAAACACAAAGACAAGATAACATCCACAGACGAAGAAGAGAAATTTAAAGTTATCATTCGAACGGCGGCGGCGCGGCTGTCCGGCATGGAAACTACTGCGGCATACGGGTCGTAGAGGAAACGTATATTAACAATAAAATTGAATGACGTAACCATTGCGAGCTATGGCAATACGTTAATTAACCGCGACAGTTAGGTACGTTCAATTTATTACGTGCATTTGATTCCATGATTCGTCGGCTGTTTGCGAGCGCCCGTATCGCAGACTCGCTATGATTCGCCAATTAAACCTCAATCGAAGCAATCAAATGCCTCTCTGGCATAACGGAGTCACTTTGATTAA
This sequence comes from Ochlodes sylvanus, assembly GCA_905404295.2. NCBI lineage: Eukaryota > Metazoa > Arthropoda > Insecta > Lepidoptera > Hesperiidae > Ochlodes > Ochlodes sylvanus. Next base: position 12,664,881 of record FR990136.1, read on the forward strand.
TTGATTGCACCGAGCCCCGATAGACCTGCGGCCGGCTGCGTGTTGTGCCACAAAATGGATATTTTATTTATTTATATCTTTACTGAGCGCGAGTTGAAAGGAAGCCGAATGTCGTAGTATGGGCATGTAATGAGGTGAGAGGAAACGAATGTGATGAGTGTGTGAGAGGATAAAAGATAAGGGAGTCAGTGTAGAAGTGACGGCAAATAGGGAAGAATGGAAGAGAAGAACATATTGCGCCGACCCCAAATAAATATGGGAAATGGGCAGGAAGATGATGATGATACGGTGTGCCATGGCCAACTGTAATTCAATTACTTGTCCGGTCTCCTTCACTTTGTTATTCGACGGGTTAAGACCGTTCGTACAAAACCGCGTACACTTGACGAACTTTTTTGGTCCGTTTCGAGGTAATCTTCAAAACAGATGCGATCTCTGCGAGTTATGTGGTAACTTACGGGGTTACGCTCGCATAATACTTGACTATTCTGTAAATTTTAGGTAAGATTGTGGCTTACTTTATCTCTATAAAAAGGTATTTTACGTTTTCATAGAAACGTGTAGTTTCACATTTCGTTTCGGAGGTAAAGTCTCAATCTCAGTAAGAAATGTCCCGTTTCAGCCATTAAATAACTTTGTGGTGGACCTTGAATTAATCCAAAGGACTACCTACATAAATGATTAACGCCACACACTCACAGCTCCACACTAGGTATTCTCTGTTTCGTGGTTGCCATGGACGACAAATAAAGAAAGAGTTATCCGTTGAAAAATATATTAGTTCGGTCTCGATAACCCACAATTTTCTTATAATACCTCCCCACGGCGCCGTCAGAGACTCGTGGAAATTTATGTCCAGTATGTAATGTTCGGACCATACTCACGCTTCACCTCTACTCTTTAATTGCTTCCCGGCTACAAACCTCCTACGACGTAGATGGTGCTACGGCGCTCAGTAGAGCGTTGCACAGTAGTGAAATATGAACGCAGGTGGTCAGTGTAAAGTAAACCTTGGTTAAAAAAATGGCAACGGTGTCTTTATTTTTGATTATTGTTTACTAGCTCCTGCTAGTAGCAGCATCAGTTGGATATCAGAATTGGGTTCAAAGAGGAATGGAGTATGTGATTGAATGCTTTTCTTTAAGTAGATTCGTTGCCCGGTGGGAGTTAATACGAGTATATTCCTCTCTGTAATACTAGGTACTAGGTTTAAGCAACAGCGGGCGCTAGTAGAAATATTTCCGATATTTGGGTCGGCCACCAACCCCTCCACCAATCCGTACTGGAGTAACGTGGTGGGATATGGTCTAGTCCTACTCAGTTATAAGGAGACCCATTCTCAGTAGTGGGCCTTTAATGGGTTGATGACAATAATATGTCGGTACTAGGCACTAATGTTTTTGCAGCTGTAAAGTAGGCTGGTTGTAAAATATTACAAAACCAGGTTTAATACTCTAAGTACTCACAAGAGTTATGACATACGGAGACATCCGACGAGACTGAACTCTGTCTACATACTCTACATTCAATTTAAGCACCGGCGCACCGCATTTATTCCTCTCGCGGGATTGGCCTTATGTTTCCAGACAGGTTTTAGTTTCGAACTGTATTTTAGGTTGGTGTACTTACGATGAAATGTATTTTTTATTCTTTTTCGCGTGGGCGAAGCAATAAAAATGTAACATTTCAATGGACTAAAAAGTCACACAGTCAGGACGGATTATCGAAAAGCGCTTGACGTATAAAGATGAAATTTTGCAGGGGGTTAGTTTACAGTTAGTAGACGTCCGCTAAGAACGGATTATGTCATATTCCACCCCAAGGGGGTGAAATAGGGGTTCAGAATATATTTGAAATTTGGTCGATTTTAAAGCTGAATTATAAAATTATTTTTAACGATTAATTTTACATCATATGGGTAGTATTATGTTAAACAATAGTCGATTTAAAATTATGAAATTCATTTTTTCTAACGAACTTTTCACCTCGAAATTAATTTCGTTCTTAAAAGACGTAAACGCAGAATTACGTCATAACGACGTTTATGATATTGTTGTTATAGTTACGTTATAAAAAAAATGTGATTTTTTTAATGTCGTGATGTTTCCTAATTATAGATTTTCAGCAAAGCAAAGTCAACCAATTATTTTTCAGGTTTATTTCGTTTTTTCAAAAATAAGTAAAAAAATGCTCACAGTAAGGTAAGGTACAAAGAAACGGTATTTTAGCGGCCACTGACATTAAAAACTGCAAAAAAATTTCATTCGATCATATTTCCACCTCGCTATAACAGTAACACTCTTGCTATTCCCTGGACAAGCTATCGCTGGGCCGTGTTCAATCAGCAGCAACAGCCACTGTTCGAAATCAATCCAATTATGTCCATCAAAGACAATGCAGATTAGTATTAGTGGCACTTTGGCTTAAGCGTCTGTTCTAGATAATAACACGTAATGGAGCGTAATCACCCATTATGCAACATCCCATTTCCACCGCTACAATTTGTTTAATGTAACCAAAAATACAGTTTACTCATATATGTGATATGATAATACAGTTTACTCATGTATGTGATATGAGTAAACTTTATTTATTGGATTAATAATACAAAAAAGGTTCAAAACAAAAAATTCAATGTTAAATATTTAAAACGGTACAATATATACTCCAACCAGAGCGGAATTGGTTGTAGAGCTGGTCAATTCCATTTAAAACCTGCGACTGCAAACAAATTATTACAGAACGTGCAGAATAATAGATGGAATTCGTCTATACTGTTATGATTTTATTCAACTAGTCTCTAAGATCAAACTACGTATATCGTGCTGATAGTGATTAGGTTTTACGATTCTCGAATGCGCCGATCGAGTCGTTAGTTGCTTAAATATTACAGAAAACTATTTATATCGATGTCAGGTTGGAGCATTTTTCAAGTAGGTGAAAAAGAGGATGACATTAATGTAAAATAATTTAGACTGCGCGCATGGGGGACTTTTGTCTGCGTGACATAAAAGTTTTTGTCTTCGTCGCGTCGCGTTTCTAAAGTGGGGTGCGCTCACGAGGGCGGCAGTGACAAAACTTTTTTGATATGGAAGCGTCATTGGAACGACGATCTGGCATGTTAACCATTGCGCCATCCGGCTCGTCAATGTGCACGGAGAGTGACAATTTTGTTACCGACGTCGGTCGGCGGACATAAAAGTCACCCAGTTGTCGTGTCGTAACGTGCGCGCACCTCCATACATATCCAAGGACTTGATAAGAGCGACGAAATAGTCCGGCGACTAAAGTCCCCCGTGCGCGCACTCTGTTATGTATCTAAAACAAGATCTACAAGCACTAATTGAACTAAAATGACAACTTAATTGGAATTTAATTTTACTTAAATACTCGTATGTCTAAATACATGATGTAAAATTGACTTGTTATAACAAAATGTAAGCTTATAAATTGAAAACCAGGGAAAATATATGATCATGAAAAATATATATATTTCTTTTGTCGAAGATTGGATACTAAGTGGTAAGCAATATAGTAGGTACACGATATCTAAAAATAACGGCTATATCCCTTGAGGAGCGCGCTCGTGCCGTGTCGTGACCCGGGCAGCAGGATCACCGTGTCCGGTTACACGATCCACGTTTATAGCCTGCTCTGCTGGATTATCCGGTCGATGTCCGGGTTCATATATCCTTTTATATGAATATACTACTATAACACTTGGCTTGGCACGCGTAAACCATTCTATGCTACCTAAAGTGTATAATGAATTTAATGAACATATACGGTGATTTAATTAGATGTAGGTACTTTCTTATCTTTCTATGTATTCTCTATCAATAATTCAGTGATTTTGTGGATTGTGAGTGGTTTGTGAGTATGTAAAGAAAACAATGTGCAGTTTACAGCCAGTGCTTTGTCATTGATATGCGTTTCCTTAATTGTGCCTTTGATACTAATAAAAATAGGTAGTAACTAAATTTTCTACAAATTGAACGTTGCTATCTTATGATTGTAGGGAAATACCTTATCTTAAGGGCACAAATATATTTTGAAACATTTCTCCCGATAATATTTTTTAAAGGTAATAACGTTGAACGTTATTAACATTTCTAACGTTGAATATTCTAACATTTCTCATTTTTATATCACGGCTTATGACGTTATAAACGTGAATGTCGCGCGCGGATATTGAAGTGATGAGAATGATTTATATCTAAAGCTAATGTTTCTGATTCTTTTATATCGTTCTTGTCGACACTAATGGACTGTTTTTATTAATTATATCGCACGTTTAAACCATTCATTCTTATCATTATACGTAGGTAGGGTACGTAGGTTTCGCTACGTAATCATATAAATGATCTCGTGTATGTGAACGTGTAAAATGGTGGCCGTTACATTTGCCCGGGGACCAGGTTGGGCGCCAAAAAAATGGTTATCGTTTCACGTATTGTGCGGCTGGAAAATAAGCTTACCTTTCCAGTTTGTATTATAGCGTCTGAATACACCTTGTGCGCTAAACTGGTAACTGTCACACCTAAAACTACTTTTGCAACCTAGCTAGTGCCATCACATCCAGTAGCGTCTCACTGATAACAAGTCTAATAGTCTTCCTTCAAAGTAAGAGTGACCAATTAGTCAATAGCGCGATGATATTCTCTCTCTCTCTCTCTCTCTCTCTCTCTCTCTCTCTGTAGTCGCTCTCTTTGTTTGCGTGATTTAACACACTTTTAAAAACATTCTGGTTAATTTCCAGATATTTAGATTTATTTACAAATTAAACAAAGAAGTACAAGCTAATATCGTAGCCAGTGTAGCATTTATGAAAATTAATTGAATTAAACTATACCTACGTTAATTTTCGAATGGCATGACAAAATTACCCGCACGTGTTTTTTGTCCAATTCAGGCAAACATCACAGCCATATCGCTAATTGGTCTCATATCGTCCACGTCTATTAAAATCGGCCCCTTGTTGGGCGCCAGTTGTTTATCACCAAAACGTATCCGAACATAACACAGTTTTACTGTTAGTCGTTTTACTGTTTTCTTCCAATCTAAATGTAATGGTACCGCTAGCCTTCTCTCTGTATCGACCACTACCAGCCCGGGGTACATCATCACAATTTTCATTTCGTTCACGGTTTCCAGCACTTAGCTTGATTTGAGTTATAACTCCCAAAAGCGACACTGCCCAGTTGCTCTACGTGATCCTAATATTTCATAAGCATACTTACAATTTCTGTAGGGATTTTATTAGAAATGATTCGTATTTCGTTAATTTCATCTGGAGTACCATAGTTTAAATTTCTCGTTTTTGTAGTACATTCACCAAATACACATCACCTATTGACACATTAAATAGGATAACATATTTTTCACATAATACAACAAACCTATGATTTTAAATATAACAAACCACCGCAACATAGCACCTGTTAAGTATGTCGATGGATGACAGTGACCGTTTATCGACTATGAATAAATAGTCGGCTCATTTCTCTATTTACATTATAATACTTATAGAATGAAAAAGTACTCGTAAGTGTTCATTTCTACGTGGAATAATTTATTTAGATAAAATGCAAAGCTTACATTTTAAACGTTCATTCAATTTAATTACTTGTTAACGTGCCTGAGAATAATATGTTACAGTCCTATGGATAAATCATGTACATACATGGCAATGGCAATTTACTCGCTTGTTATAAATATAGACTATTTTGCAAATTAATTTAAATTCAGCGGAATAATAACACCGATATCGCAGCAATAATACGGTTCATGTTGTGTTTAATATTGCAAGCGTATCCAACATAGTTCCCCGATGCTTGAATAGCCAAGTCGCCTGCCAAGTTCGTGTGTTAGCTCAGTTCAAGGGCGAACTGTGCTATTTATAGATTATTTCTGTCTTACAATTATTAGCATTTGGTTTGTATTGGGGACGTTTTGCTCAGAATAACGTAAACCACAATTTTTATTCAAAAGTTTATTTCCAAAAATAATAAATTAATAAATAAACGCTAACACACTAATCGCGGTAAGTATGGACACAAATAACACATCACTTACACCCACGAACCGAGAACAAACATTTATCTGACACACAAACATCTGCCCTGTTCAGGAGTCGATCCGGGACCCCTCGCTTCGCAGGTAGGCCACTACCAACTAGGCTCCGGGATCGTTAATAAGCAGTGCGGGAACTAAACCACTACTTTTATGTAACCGCACATCTTACCAATCAAACATGCAAATACATTTCAAATAGCAGAGATAAAAGTTGGGCAAGTGGTAACATACAATATTTACACTGTCCACCTAGATCAAGTTCAGGATTAATGCTAAAGTTAGTGGCTTTCGTGACCGGAGAAATAAAACTGTGAAGCGTGGATGTTAGAATGCTAATAGCGGAAGTTAAGACGTTAAATTTATTCAAGGCGAGGGTAAATTAGGTAACCTGTTGGTTAGCAATCGTAGACTTTTAGTTTCAAGAATAACCCTTAATTGAAGTTTAATTTGCTTCTTAAGATTATCCTTTATTATTTAAGCCGAATTTAAAGTACTTGTATTAATACGAATAAAATTCATATCTTAATAGATAAGTCTTTCAACATATTTTTCCCTGTTTAAGCTAAATAAAGAAAGTTGCAAATAACGAACTCTACTGTACGAACATAGAACACGTATTAGCAGATGCTGAAGTCACGAGTAATGTTGCCCTGTAATTTGAAAGAGCCAACGCGGTTATCATTACGTAGTCTTCACCGAGAAAGGTCTCAAAATTAAGTCGCTAGAATATAAAAATAGATATAGATTAGTTAACGCCCTATGTCTCTTTCCTAGTAATAAATATGGTAATTTACGCATTTACTTCCAAACTGATGTTATTCGTCAGCTTGTTGCACAATGAAAAAAAGAATTGGTCTATTGTATGATTTTATATCAGATCCATATATCTAAGGCCCCCTAATGTAGCAGATAGATTGTTCACTTCCGCCACCCACTTGCCTCGTGAGCCTGATAAATATCGGTAATGGGCATCCAAAATGTATCCGGTTCAAGCAGCAGTAGTCCCAATGGTCCACTCTGACGTCCAAGTTACCGGTACGTTAAGTACGTACGTATAAGTAGTACATAGGTACCAATTAAGAAACCAGGGCACGTACTCCTATCATTTTTAGATCGTGAACGAATTGCAAATGAAATTTATCCGAAGCTGGGTTTTTACAAACACTGCGGAAGTCAAACTACTCCATCGCTTCAACAAATCCCCCTATTTCCTATCCACAGTTACATATTGCACCTACTACCACACTGTAATACTATTTACAGCTGTTCATCAAACTCATGTCCGAGCAGTTTTATCTCTAAAATAATCAACGTTACGTCAGTCACAACAACGTTATTTCCAGTGGCATCATAAAATTTATTACTGTGTACCAAGGTAGATTAATTCAACACGTCAACGCCCAGCCAAACCCTTAGAGCTAAAAACGTAAATTTTATAGACGGATTTCCTTTTTTCGGAAAGAAAGAAAATATTTTATTCGCAGTCTAAAAAATAAAAAAAAACATGTAGTTAAAAAAAGATTTTATAATAAATCGTATTAAAAAATAAAAAATGGTTCTTCAGGTGGATCCGAGAATGGTTTAAATTTTGACCCGGTAGGTGGCGCTGTTGTCGATATGTCACCAAATTTGTTTATTAATTATAGAGCGGTCCGAAGTTCGCTGGGACAGCTAGTGTATTTATATTATGAATCGACATATAAGATGTATCCCAGGAAATCAATTTGTTCACACGGTATATGGGATAAAACTTCGTAAGGGTTAGTTAAAGGAGTATTAACAAATGTAATACATGGTTTTTTTGTAGACGTTGCAAATGTCCATAGTCGACAATTGAGTGGGTGAGCCATCTGACGGTAATTGGTGACGGTCGTCCATGGACTTTAAAATTGAAAAATCAGTCGTAACACTGAGTATTTAGCTAATCTATAGGCAGCCTGATAAAATTTAATTGTTTCGGGTACGAGCACTATTTGCTAACTTATTACGACTATGACCCCCACTTCATGAGGGCGGGCTACTCCCATAATACTCCATTAGAAATAGAACTACAATTGTACGAGTATCCCAGCTTAATTGTCGCTGGCCCTGATTACTACGTGCCTTGAATAAGGCGAACGTTATTAAAAATTACTATTTGTTTCAGGTAAGCAAAATATCGTGTAATGAACGCTAAGGATATTTTTGGTAAGTACGGATCGGCTGGGTGCGTTGTTGTCGGTTAAACATATTTAGTTTGCAATCTATTATTGTGTAACAGTTAATTATACGTGTGTAACTGTTAATTATAACTGTGTTAATTTTACAAAAAAAAAAATACTTTGGTTTTATGTTTAAAAATGAACTTTGATACTCTGAATCTATAATATTATCACCACGAATACCAGTACCAAGTACCTTAGTAATGTTTGTTTAGATTTAGCGAGGGAGTTAAATTTCTCAAAATAATATTTATATATGTTAAACTTAATTCTACTATAAAATCTATGTATTAGTTTGTTAAGTTTCTCTCTATACAAAATTTATGTTGCGGGTAGCGTGGACCCCCAGGATTTATACGACTAATTGCAAATTGGGCTTAATTGTGCATTGTTTGTAAAATATACATTTTTACAAGTTTTGCGTTTTGTATCCAGCAGCACTGAATGTTCCGTGCTCCGCTGCCCCACATGTCGAATAGAACCTAATTGCGGAGAAATGTAAATTAGATTCCGAGTTGCAACCGCGAGTGCTACTATTGCCAATGTTTAAGCTGTATAATGTAAAGAGAATATCACAGTGTTAAATGCATACAGAATATGTGACATTTATTTTTAAACGCTTGTGCATTTTATACTGGCAAATATGTATCACTCCTAGTGGTCGAGTAAAGCGCTGGTAAATCAGAACTGAAAGATGATAAATCGTTAGAGAGGTATAACGAGAGAGGTCATTCTTTACAGGCAGATTTAATAAATCTATCTATCCGTAATATTTGGATAGTTATATGGTAAAGTAATAATAACACTACAATACTGTATGACAGGTTTTAGGCAGCTGAGTGTGGGATAGAATATTAGAGAACGGCCAAAAGCAGTAGTAGAATGAGTTTGCAAAGAAAGTAGAATAAATACTTGCGATTATTCTGTTTTATTCTTTCACTGACTAAATTAGAAAATAATTGGAACATACAGGAAAACTCCATTAGTTACGTAGCTCGGATCGACGAAGCAGGTCGTGGCCGCTGGTGCAGGAGTGAATCGATTATTTTTTGACAAAGCGCTCCTGATGAATTGCTCGGATTAAACAACTGTCCTCCCCCAGAGCTGCACACGATCGTGTACGGACTACGGAGTAAACGGGATTTTACATTAACATTAACACTTGAATAAGATTCTAATCCTAAAAGTGAAACGATACATACGTAACCAATCACTATCAACCGACAATGAATATAATTATGATAACATATTGATGTTGGTTACGGATGGGTAGCAGTTGATTGTTGGCTTGCATGAGGCAACGATGGGCATATTTAGATCCTTGTTATTAAAGGAAATTTGTAACTCACTTTTATATCCGCTCTCCGTAAAGCAGGTCCGTGATCTCAAAACTTCGTCAGCTGTTTATACGAATCTGTTCTCGATGTAAATTTATCTGAAAGTTATGGACAGGTCGGCCGCTCCGGTGACTACATTTCTTTAATGAAAGAACGTAATTCACCTGATCTCCATCTAGATTGTACGCTGCTCGCTCGGTCTTCGCTTTTAATTTATTATTAGGGTAACGTATCTACCGAAGAAAATCGCTTAATATAAACGACAAGTATGTTTTTAATCTATTTGTTTTTAATGATTAATTCAATAATTAATTAGGTTATGAAATAAAATATCATAATTTACTTTCCCAGACTCAGTTTTTCACCGAAGCATTTCATTGCAATTGGGCTGTTAGTAGTTAGTTTAATAAATAATATATTATAGTACATGAATGATTTAACTAATTATAGTATTGAAGGGGGACATATAATTCTGGAAAATCTAAGTTCGCAAGTGAATGTGCGGGCTACAGCTGTGTTGTGTATAGAATAATGTGGTTCTAAATAAACTATTTGTATTATAAACTTTCTTCATTAAACTGATATATCTGCGTGATATAATGTGTAGGAGGTGTCGATCTGATAAATATTCAGATATTTGCAGTAGTTCTAAGGGAACACAAGATAAGCAGGTGCTTATACAACGAGTACCAATGCCAGATTATGATGATGATGATGTTGGTGACCGCGCCCATACACCACATACCAACACGCACCCCGTCTATAAAAATGCATGGATCAGTAACACCTAATTCAAAAATCGTACCTATAGTTTAACTTATCTACTTTGTGCTATAATGTTTTGTCAATATAATTATGATTGTATTCGTACTATTGGATTATCTGTAACAACTAATTTCCTGCAAGAAATAACGCTCTTATATTAAAGTTTATTCCGAAATGTCGATCAGTTCTAGACTTTATTCATTGTCTGCCGTAAGAAAGGCTTTGCGTCGAATTTTTTTTACTCAGAACACGGCTCTAGTAACGTACGCACGTAATAACACAATAAATAACGCATCATGAGGAATTTCATTATAATCCAAATTTATACCTATTTCAAATGTTATATGTATTAAATAGTGTATGTTGGAAATTACTCAAATATGTGATGTATTTCACATTTGACATATGTATTAGTGCCTGTCAGGCCATCGAGTGTCCATCAGAATTCCGAACAAGGGTAACTGGATTTAAACCCTCCACGCACCTCTAATTTTAGAAAATGATGTTCATATTACAAATTTATTATCACTTGCATCGGTGAAAGAAAACATCGTGTGGTATCCTAAACACCTGAGGGTTCTCCATAGTGTTCTTAAAGATGTATTAAGTCTGCCAATCCGCACTTGTCAGAGTGGTGGACGATGGCCCCTCACATTGTGAGAGACGCCAGCCCAGCAGTGGGACAGTTATGGGTTGTAAAGATAATTATGAAAAAAATATATCAATATGTATTATTAGTATACGTACAAGCCTTTAGTGACTGGGAAAGATGTAACGGAGCGTTGCGTAGATGCATTGTAATCATAGTGTACATAGTGTGTAGGTTATTCGTAGCCGTAGTGTAGCGCATGAGTCGCTATTAGGCATGGCATGATTCACAAGTAACCGTGAAAAATCGCGTGAATAACTTTTTCACGTGTCACGAACGTTCCCTGCCGTGACGTAGTCGGTTAAAAATCCCGCAGTTACTTTTCGGCTACCTTAGCTACCTTTGGATATTTCGCAAAGTTCACGCCATAGATTATTCACGCATCGTATCGTAGATCAGTCGGATATTTTTATTATCGTATTTCGTCGTAGCGTAGACTCACGGTCACGACGACGTCAGAAAGAGCGAAAGAGGAAGGACGAATATTGAAATGCCTAAATACAGTCGTGTTAGAAAGAGCAAAATATAATTTACTGATTCGTCGCTATACGAATGGGTTTGAATACTTAGCTTAGGCGAATGTTTAAAAATAAACTTTATGCTTAGTTGCCTAAAGTATTAACTTCTTTGCGATGGTTTGGGCACATCGTAAAAATATTTGTTTGTTTCGAACGAAATATCAAGTTATTATTTATTCAAAGAGTAGAAGGTGTGACATTAGAACATTGTGAAAAAAATAACTGTTTGTTAAATTTAACGTGATATATATCGCGAAAAAAATTAATATTTTCGCGAAGTGAAAGTTATATAAAAGTAACTGTATTTTCCATGCCTAGTCGCTATAGTAAAGCAGGCGTAGTGATATCGTAGCCATAGAGTATCAGACCCGTAGAGTTTCGTAGCATCTGGACGCGTTCCATTTGCTACGCCGCTGCCACAAGTTCAATCTTTGAACAATTCTCGTTGGTCGCACAGTGTTGTTATTTACAAATAGAATTTATTGTTGATGTGATAGTAAATATGTATGTCATATCCAATTTGAATGGTTTCTATTATAATTGGATAGTAAATTGCTTTTATAATAAACTAGCGAACCGACCTCGCTTCGCTTCGGGAAACTTATTCCTTCGGTTTTCAAAGATTAAGTTACATATTTTGGATAATTCACATTATATCTTTATAAATTATAGCTTATGTGTTATTCTGATGTGTAAGCTATATTATTGTAAAGTTTCATCAAAATCCATTCGGTAGTTTTAGCGAGAAAGAGTAACAAACATTCGTACATCCATACAAACTTTCGCATTTATAATATTAATAGGATGAAACAACAAAGGGCGTGTTTACTCTTCTAGAAACGATATTCAGATCATGTTGAACAATATCTTACTAGAACATTAATAAAAAGCTATTGTTTGGTTAAGGCACGTCCTGATTTATTCATGCGTTCGGCTCCTGTTTACCTTTCGCGGATAACAACTCTCCCAAGGTCGCCTCAATAACACGATCGCGTTGCTATGTTTGTTGACTGTTTTATATAATACTTCAGTGTTGTTTTAGGTTGGCTTCAAATTAATATTATTTTGTTTAAGAGAACTGCGGACTGTTTTGTCTAGGATTTATCCAGTGTTAAGTATTGTTTAACCGATCTGCAGGCTTGCTTTTTTAACCTGATTTTCTTTTTTCGATTTAGCGGTCCAGTGGTTTTCGGTGAATTTTGTTTTCGTAAAAAATAACTCTAGCAGGGACTAATAAGAGACTCTAAGCATCTCGTCCTAATGACGAATAACATCCCACACACTGGACTAACGCATTCAAACCCTAGTCGTTGTACGTTTCCACATGTGATGGCTTCCCATCACTATCTTACCATCAGGCGGACAAACTTCATGCTTATCTGACTTTATTGTATAAAGGCACTTTAAATAAATACATTTTTTGGACAGTATATTCTATAAAGCAATATGACGTACAAATATTCGTCTGAGAAGTGTAGCTCCATCTTATTTACCGGCCTCGAACTGGACATAAAATATAAAATATGTGTACTAAACTATGTACATATTGAAATGTAAATATTCAAAGTTAACACCGTCTGGGCGGCAACGTGTTGATGACGACCCTGAATGCTAATCTCCATGCGCGGTGACTACTTACCATCAGGGGGGCCGACGAGAAACTTTCAGTATCAGAGTATCAGTCACTTATTTTATTAGTATTTGGTTTAAGTTATACTGCCTTTGGTTCCAGGTATACATCCATATTACAGCATACATCCATTATAATATCAAAATACACAAGGCAGACTAAGCTATTTTTTTTATAAAAAATTACCGAAACAAAAAATTAAATTTTAGAGTTGTATCCAATCAATAATTATGGAACTTAAGTACGTAAACGTTGTTAATACAAAGAAACGACGGTTGTATTTGTATTTTAACATTAGTGTACTGCGTGTGTTCCGGCGGCCGGAAATGTAGACGGCACTCCACGGGAAAGGCCACAATACACTTTTTGTGTCCCAAATGCTCTCAGCTCCGAGTAGATACTAGTTGATTTCTTTCGGATTCTTGAATGGTATTAAGATTTTTGTTCCTTTTTAGAATATCTATTGTGTTTTTCTGTCTGTTTAGTTGTGATTGTGATGAACTTAGATGCCTATTTTATTTTAAGTGGTGACTTTAAAGATGGTGACTAAATATCAAAATTTCTATAACACGTATACATTAATTCATTATAGATGTGTAAATTACAAGTTTAAAGTAAATCAGATTCAATATTTTTCTATGCTCATACAAATTTTATGCGATCCATTTTTAGGGGATAAGGGAACCTTTAGAATAAAATTGGTCGGGATGACAGTTCTCACGCACGAGTATACCCCATATGAGCTACTTTTATTAAATTAAAAAAAAGTTGGGCAAATCTCGTAAACCAATCAAGAAAGAAAACGAAGCTTATTATAGATGGGACGTACCATGCACGTAGCTCTCGCTCCAACGGAAGATCCGAGCAACGCATTGATCATTAAAACTAATTAATATTCAGCCTTAGGAGATTGATATAACATAACGATTTTAATAGCTGGCTCACGAGGCGGCGGCTGTGCCCCCGAGTCCCAGAACTGTTTGCATCAGTAATACGTCGGGAGCGATTTATAGAGCTCACGCGCTGCACCTACAGGGAGCCAATTAACGGGATATAATGGATCTGGGTGTTGAACCCCCACGACTATCGCTAATTAAGAATTAATCACACGCGCTTGTTCGCGTCGGTGATTGGTTATTCTCGCCCTTGACACTAATTACTTCTGAATTGTGTTGGAAGTTATAAGATGTTTATTTTTTTCTGACCTTCATGACTACGGCTACGGATTTCTCTGGTTATTGACCGCGGCTTCGCTCGAGTGCATGTCGGAAAATAAGAACAAACTTATTAAAGTCCAGGTCAGTACTATCTGTGTGCCAAATTGCATCGTAATCTAATAAGTACATATTACTATGATGATTTTTTTATCGTTTATGTCATGACATGTCTTTTCATCCTCTTAAGAGATGATTTCCCCGATGTAAATTGTTCTATGTCCATTACAGGGTCTCAAACGTAAGTGTGAAAAGGTAGCAGACAGACAGAGTTACGTACGCATTTATAATATTAGCATGGAAGTATGTAGGTATAGTTCAGTATCCAGCTCCGTGTGCTGGATATTTATCTTGGAATTAAACTCAAGATTCGAGTATCTGTAACAAACTTTCTTACTTACTTAAACAAATCCAAAAAGCTAAATTTTCTGTAGATTTTATTAATGTTCATTTCAAGATAACGGTGTACGGGTGTTATATATTTATTTGACATGAACGAACTTTCGTAACTTGAGTCTCAAAAGTTCGAAACTTTCCGAAGTGTGGCGAAGCCTTCGGCGTCGTAAGTTAAAGGGCTTCTATGTGTCTTGATAATTTTAGACTTTCTTACTGTATTACTGCTAACGAATGCCTTCCAGCCGAAAACTGTAAACTTAACGAGTGCTGCTCATTTTAAAAATTGCAAATTTAATGTTATTAGTGGTGTACTGGTGTAACATTAGCAATGCAACATTTCTCACTTATAATCGCCCTCGTGTAAAGTTGTTAAAAGTACAGTGGACTCAGTATACTTAGGTCCCATCGATATTTTTGAAGGAATAAAATGTATCGTGGTGAATTTCGGCACCCAGCATAATACACTGTGCCGATGGCTAATGACTCGTCGATAATGATAAAAGGTTCCAATTGCCGACGGACGAAGCGTTATATAAAATGGTTTCGAGCTTTCTGGGTCACTATTACTTTCTATTACTGTTACATTCTATTACTACCTTCTCACTTCTAAATGAAAAGTACCTAATACCCGTAATATGTACTACAAATGTAACAAGTATCATTTTAATACCTGACGAACCCGTAGCGTAGTTGGTAGTGACCCTGCTTGCTAAGCGAGGCGTCCCTGGTTCGATTCCCGGCAGGTGCAGATATTTATGTGACAGATGAATGTTTGTTCTCGGTTTATGGGTGTTAATGATACGTTATCCATGTTATCCAAACCAATGGCTAATCAGGGAATCGTAGTGAGGGGTAAGAGTGGGTTAGCGTATATATTTTGTTTTGTTTTGTTTTATAAATTGTTCAGTGGTTTCATCGTGTAACAAACTATAGACAGACGCATAGATAACAATTCTAAAATATATCTATGTAAAATTTTCATAATATACACGGAGATTTATGTGTAACGTTTTTGTTCAAATCCGGTCTCTGGGTAATTGTGAGGTCGGTCAAATGCCAAGGAAACTGTGCACTTGAACTTTGCCGCTTCGAGCTCGGCGGGCGGAACGAGCTGGAACATATGAATATCTTATTAAAATACCCGAAAACACAAGAGAATCTCTAATGACTGTGATAGTAATATTGTTCGTTTATTAATTGAGGCCAAGCCTTACTGTTTGCCCAGTTGTGGGGTTTATAGAGTTAAGTGTCTTATAAAATTAGGGGCTTGGCTTTCAGATCTGATAACTTTAAACAGCGAAAGTATTATGAGCTTGTGAGTCTTGGCAACCTATTTTACATAAAATGTTTTAAGTGGGATTTTTATAGGCATTACTACAAACAACCTTAAATAACACTTTCCTTGGAAGATGGAACTGCGGGCCAACACTTAAGCAAAATTAATACAGTGTCAGCTCTGGACATTCGTAGCTTAGACATATTTCCCTATATTCACGTTCTCGTTTGTGCGGTAAATAAATAATTTACAATAAAATAAATAAATTACGAATACATCAATTTTATTAAGTAATGAATTTGGCATCGTAGTGTTTTTTGGCTTCCGTTTTCCTTATTTAGTGCATTATGTAAATAAACATTATGTAAATTTAACAAAGGGTCATTTTACTAACAACGAGTGGAATTCGCTCATACTCATCTGTATTTTTGTAAACATATTCGAGTGTTACGTTTATTACTCTTTTTCCTTTATCCATTTACATTCTGAATTGGAATTCTATTTACCGAGTACTTAAATTGTGAATAAGTATATTATTACCATATCATATTTGAATAATACATTGATGCTCGTTGCTGAGTAAGGCAAATCTCTGTGTAAATATTTTTCGACAGTAATCTGAAGGAGGCCATCTCCACCGTATTAAGGTACTTTTAAACCCTCATGTTTATGGAGAGTCTCATGAATATCTCGTCCAGATGACGCCTTCGTATAGACCGATGTCATCTCGAACGATTGAGTACTTACGGGAAGCGCTTACCGCAATTTCTAGTGTGGAAAAGAAATTCAGTTGGATAGGACTGTCAATAGTTAGGAATTAGGAGTTGGATATATCAATCAATATGTCTAAAACTTGTCTCATTTGCACCATGATAAAATTTGACCAAATACGGTCTGAAATTCACTGCCATATCAACCATAATACATACATATACATATACCGAAGTGTGATCGTAATTAAAAGGAATGAAAACATATATGTAGCTCTGTGGGAGGATAAAGTTGAAATACAGATTTGACCCAGTATAGATTCGAGATTATTGGGTTTGAAAGAGAAATTTTGTTACAAATGAATTATTTATTCGCAGTGATGTAACACCTTCATGCTCGTGTGCGTATTGAAGAGCTTGTACTTTATTTATTTGTCGCAGGTGCGCCAATCTGCAAAGCTGTCATTGTAATGAGGTTCCTCACACGGCTACTTTGATATTATTACACAAGTTACCTTTTTATGTTAATGTCGACAAAAAAGGAGACGAGCGGGTTCCATACGCCACATCGAATTTCATTACATTGAAGTTCATGACATCGAACACGTTACATCGATGGCTTATTATATCGAACTATCGTCACATCGAAAGTTTATTACATCGATCAATCGTGACATCGAAAGCTTTTAAAATCGAAAGTTCATTGAATCGAATTTATAACCGAATTAAATAACAATGGATTTCCGCAAAGTAACGCCTGATACAATGAATTATATTTATGCATCAATTATCAATGTACTCGTACCATTAAGCTCACTGACTTACTACAGATTACTTGTTTGAAGCGAGCAAGCAATAATATGCTGGATGGATTTGTTTATGCAATAAACTTTGCACGTGCCTGGGGCGCTGTTCGCTTCCCATCCAATCAGCAAGGTCTCAACGGGAAAATAATAATGCACCATGTATACCAGCCGCTTTACACCGACCGCAGTGTGTGTGAGAAAAATAGTGTGCGCGTATTAGTACATACACAAAATGAAACTTTATTTAAACTTTAACTCCGACTACGTATTTGACTCCGACTCCACTTCTCTCTAATTGGTTGTTATTTAACCTTATCCTTCTCTGCTATACTTATTGTTTGTGTGGTAAATTCTCCAGGCGTGATGGTTTAAAATAAGAAAATATTTATATACTCGTATATTTTTTATCACATTCTCACCGACTAAATCCTATAGTTGTATGCGTTTGTTTCTTTTAACTGTCGCTTTTTCATTTCATCGAGTTTCATATCTATTATTATAACTATTCATCATAATTATCAAAAAAATCAAAATGTGTATAATTCACACGTGCTAGAAGTGAAAACTTAAAAAAAAAACGAAAGCCGCCAATTTGCCGATGTTTCCTATCTCAGTTTCTCCCACTTTAAAATGTGTCTGTGTCTTTTTCGTTTCCGTTTAATTACATTTACGCGTCATTTCCGTTTCATCGAATTCCAAACACATTCACAACGATACTATAGAAGCTTTCACTACAAAAATATTTTTAGGGGAGTAGCAAATGTGGTCATACAACTTGTTCTTATGCCTGTATTGTTATGTCACTTCCACACCACAGTAACGGTACCGTCATGGTTGTGTAGTGGCCGCTCGTTACCGTTGCGCTCCCTGAATAATGCATCCGGGACATGTCCTGGACTCCACGTGCCTGGTTGACATGTTGACCATTACCAAGCTGTTTTACTGCTCGTAATTGTCATTTAAAACAATGTTAACGAGTTGTCTTACTTTATGTGCCTTAGATGTGTGCTGCACGTATCGGACATGTCTGATGTTGTTCATAAAGCTAGTCGTTTTCAGCATTCGTCTAGCATCTACAAGTAGAAACTTGGCCCACTAGTAACGAAAATCCTAGATGCTTTGCGCTCTTCTAAATATCGTTTGAAATTAATTTATAAGTGTGGTGCAGTGAAATAATTATTGAATGTTATGGAAAAAAAACATTCTTATCTTTCCGCCATCCAGGTTTTAGAACTTCTTTCACATGATTGAGTATGACTGCTATCGGACTGGAACGCACGACTGATCGCGAATGCAGCCAATGTCGGCGATCAAAATCCATGTGGAAATAAGTCCCAGAATATAATATTATTTCATATTTTAAGTTTTATAATTTTACCAATTACACATCACGTGGTTGATAGATAAAGCAATAAACATAAGCTGGTTGACGAAGGTACGATTATACGTTAATATTGAGTTAACCATTTTCTAATACATGTTCGTTGTACATTCAAGAGCGTGGAGTCTGAAGTTAAAATTTACATAACCCGTATCCAAATGGCGCATTTCAGGGAGCGGCAACAGCGACTGGTAAGAAGGTCACGAGTGCCCGCGATGGCCACCAGCCGCCACTCACGGCACTCGCCGCTCGCCACTTGTGAGCACGCGTCGTCCTAACGACGTCGACCTCTTTGGGTACTTTTACAACTGCCGACACAATATTTTTACGATCTGAACAAGATACTTAAAAAGGATTATACAGTCTTCAAAAAAATACACAATATTATGCGCTTCATATACCTAGTGATTACACCGGAATGTCAGGTTTCTTTTTATTTTGTCATTGTTATAACTAAAATTTTTATCACTAGCATCATAAAGATATTCAATGTTCTTTTAGCTGGAAGGCCTGGGAAGACTCAGGCTTATCTGTAGACAAAATGTTTTGAAATATAAGTCATTGTTCTATTGATAATAATTTAGTCCCACAGCCTTATATAGCCTTGGGAGTAATAACTCCCAAGGCTATTATATTATTATTATATTAGGCTAAACATTAAATATAATGTTACGGATACTGATATAATTAAACTGTTTAATACTTGTAGATAACTAACTAGCTTTATTCGAACATTCGCATTACGAACAAATTTTTGATTTCATAAAAATTTTACTTTCAAGCATGTACTGGACAAATATTTAAAGTATTTTAAAGTAAAATCGTATCTTTTATTGTAAGTTCCCGCAGTGAACAGAATGTCGCATTTAGTTTTCTAATAAAAGTTTATTGCCCACTGTACTATATCTGTTGTGTCCACGTCGCCACGTGCAGCGCGCTCCAGCGACCAGTACCTACATCCGATAATGTTAGTATGGTGAACTTTGTCACGGTTAATGCTTTTCAACTTAAGTTTGTTTTTTATAATGATCTTTGTTAGCCATAAAAGTTAATGTTGGACTGAGAAGAGGATACTGGTTTTTATATATTTTTGTTAAAATTTTATATATTTCAAGTAATTTAATTTCCATGCAACTTTTGTTATGGTTAGCCGCTTACTAACATGGAATATCTCTCTGTGGAACCCCGTCAGCGCAACCTCGACCACACTGACAAGAGTGTCCGACTAAGAAGCGAATTCCGTAAAAAAATCTTAAGAACAACATCGTACTTGATGAATGTTTTACTTTCCCAGTTCTTTCCTCCAGTGCATTAATTTGAAACAATATCATCTTGCGAATATTAGCGGGGGGTTACATTATAAGTTCCACATTTCCTGTTCTAGTTTCGTTCTCACGAGTGTTGTTTGTAAACAGTTGCAGTGACAAATGATCCATCACGGCAACACAGCAAAGTTGAGCGGGGGCCAACCCGGCCGAGTGCCAGCTAACTAGCTAACCCACACTACGCTCCGCACTGGCGAGATTAATTGTTCCTCCCACATTCATTACTTTTGCTAGTTGGGAAAGGTATTTATCAATTTAACCTTGGTGACAAGCGCGGCACCGGCCCAAACTAAGTTATTTACAATTGAATAACCATAATAGTCATTAATTTGATATATTAAGCAAATCCTGTATTTTTTATGTGCTGAGCTAGAATTGATTAATTATTGTCTTGCTTTTGTCAACTATTTTTAATTTTATACCAAACACAGCACCTTTAAAAACATAAGACGATAATCTAGAGAGCCTCATATTGAATAGAAAATAGTCACATACTATGAAACCTGCATAAGATTAATAACGATCCTATCGATGTCTGTTTTCTCCAGTAGGTTAGAAGTTCAGCGGGAACAAAAACTTAAATTAAATACATATTACATACACACTGAAATCATAATTTTCCATAGTCGTGGGAAAAGATAGTATTTCTACGGGAACTTTCTCCCAGACGTAATTAAAGCGCGGTTCGTACTGGTTCAAATATCAAGAGGAATGGCACAATTATCTTGGACTGTGGTTAAAAAGAACACGACTGGAGTCTCGCTTCTAATTGCTCTCCTGCTTCCTCCTGCAATGTTTGGTTTAATTCTATTGTTATATTACGCTCCAATGAGATATTTATCTTATTAAGATCCAAGAAGAATTTTCATTCAGGGTTACATCTTCAGGGCCTTAAATATTAGCGTCATTTACATCTCTATATTTACGTCCACGTGGCGTTAAAGGGGCAATAAGGACTATACATTGTGAAGTTAAACAATGTCTTATTAACCATTACCTATGAAGACGTATAAAGATATTATAGTAGATGTGTAAACAAAAATTGGTACAAATAATAGTTAAAAATGTAATCAAAACAATTAATAATTTGAAAATAAAGAATATAATAAATTCATAAAGTAAAGAATAGCCTGGTATAGTATTTATGTGAGTATCTCCCAATTTGCCGCCGCTAGCTAAGCGAGCTCTACCGAAGCTGCACAGATTGAGCCGCATGCCGGACAATGCTTCCCTTTGTGGCAGCAACGATGACAATACTCGTCTTCTGTGAACTTATTTATCGGCCCAGAACATATTAAATCCTTTATACTCCGTAATTGGGATCTTTAAAGCTCAATTTAAATAGACTTTTCGAATCATATTGTTCTACACAACGCTTATATCACAAAGTACATCCTTTGATGTTCTGAATGCCGAAAAATTTGAATTAGAAAAGAAGACCTTAAGTTATAATGAAAGCTGTAGATTACATCGTAAGACGTAATTTATCGTTTTAATATATTTCAATTATTTTATATGGAACTTGATTTTTGTGTTATAGAAACGGGAATTATACTATTGATTTAATTCAATTGAAAGCTTCACCACAATCAAACAGGTTATACATATCTATGCAGTTTCCAACTCATAAATCCCAAGCCATGAGACTTTCAACGATTATTCCATTCAGTTGGCGTGCATTTGTAGGGTAGAATGATGATGATGGAATCACTTCTTAATTAAAGATACACTTTCTGAGGTCGAAATCCTAGAATAATAATTGTACACCTTGGTTTTGTAAGACAGAAAAATTTGTTTAAAAATTCGCGTACTTAGTTTAAAAATATTGGTAGCCTGGTTATAAACGAGTGTTAAAGTCTATACGTAGCCTGATATACCTTATCGCATCAAATATGAATGTGAACGCTCCGGGCTCTCCGTCCTGAGGCTCGCCCGTCCTCGCCATCAATAAATTACGTCATCGATTCATTTTTAATAATTTAATTATACTTACTGGCGCATAACTTTCAATTTACACAGTATGGGGTAGATAGACTTTGTATCTCGTATAAATGTAAAATAGGAGACTTAAGTGAAGTTTTTTACTGAACTATTGCAGTATCGAAATACTGAAATATTGTTATAAATAACAAGGTACTCAGAATACAATTCGGAAACGGCATGCTTAAGTGAAGCTCGACAAAAGACGTGTACGTCTCGGATGCACGTTTCGTATGCAGACGTCTTAGACATAACGCTCGCTACCTTTGTAGTGATCTAATGTCTTGTGTTTGGTTTACGCGATAAAGCTTGTGTGTGCTCTCGTATCGTGTTCAGGTGGAGGGCATTTTGTATTCTACGGAGGCGGAGTTGTCTAACTCGATTGTACTCTGTCGTAGCATGTCTACGTCTCGCTACTGCTCGTCGATGAGTAGATTTTTGATTTTATATTCTCTCTCTTGGTCGTAATATTTTTGCAAACTACACGAATTTTAAACCCCGGTTTATGTAATAGCCATTCATATTTACAAAAGTATTCACTGCGTAATTAATATATCAAATGGTTGTGCACGGTAAATCAGTTTGATTTTGGTTGTATTAAGTAAACTCAAAAACTCAAATCATTTATTCCACATAGGTATTTAGAATACACTTATGAACGTCATTTTTTGCATTTACCACCGTTTCGCTAAGGTGGCTTTAAATTATAAATCTTACGAGGAGAAAAAGAAACGGCGAAAGAAAACTCCTCGGCACATCTTTTTAAAAAATAGTGCTTAAAAACTAATTACAATCTTTTTTTTTTGCTACATACTACCATTTTATACCTAAATACTAACTTGAGCGGAACCCGATGCGGATGTCTATTACCAAGCATCCTTGTCATTAATTAACAAAAGTTACTTTTGTCCCCCGTAATCAGTTGAAGGTCATTTTTGTAGCGAGTGTCACGGTCGGGCGCGTTGTTTAACTGAGATTGTATACCGCCGCGGCCCGCGACTACCGACAACCGACAGTTCATTAAAACTTAGCGCGCCCGACTTGCGTCCGTAATGCGCCCCACTTCCGCCGCCACACAACCGCTCCCGCCTGGCGACCTCCGAGCTTCGAGCACACTTCCAAAGATCAAATTTAAGTTTGTGTACTCTTAAACTTGCCATTGTTAAACTCCACGGTTATACATTTTGTTGGAGCTTACAAATTAATAACTTACACAATCTTTAAACTACATAATCATTCTTACCTAATAGTTTAATTGACGATAACTTAATATGTATGTAATTGTTAGTTGTAGGGCAAATAAGTCATTATATTTTAGTAATACCACGTTTGTAATTCATTTTATAAAATAATATGATTGAAAATGGCCATGACTTGCAGTGACCTCTTACCACGTGGTGGAGGGTTTTTTTTAATGGATTAAGGTAGCAAACGAGCATGCAGCACATATAATAATATATAGAATACAGTTATACACGATAATATGTATTTTGGTCGACAATATTTCGACCCAGCCAATATTCGAATTCAGCTGTCACCAGGGCCACTGCCAACCATTTCGAGCGTACAGTGGGTTCTCAAGTTTAAAGAATTGTATATGTATGTACGTATATCTAGTATGTATGTATGTATTGTGTGTAGAGAGTTGTCAGGTGGCAGGGTGCGTCGGCTGTATGAAGTGACGTAGTTAGTGTGTCGTGCGGTGTTTGTCTTGCCGGTTATCGACGAGGACACGCCGTAATTGTAATAACTTTCTGTCCCTGCAAAGTTCGCTGTTGAGTGTTGTGTTCGGTAAATATGAGACATTCGCCATCACGTCATGTTATACGTATTGTTTGAAACTGGTTCGGATCCACTGGTTAATATAATGACTTTGTTGTATTGTCGATACGCCTAATAATACAATAATGTTTGGCATAATAAAAAATACACATTTATAATCTACGTCAGAATGACGACCTCGTAGCCTTGTTGGCAGTGGCCTTGTCTGGGAAGCGAGGGGTCCCGGATTCAATTCCCAGCCGGGCCGATATTTATGTGATAGATATTTGTTCTCGGGTCGTGAGTGTTAGTGATAAAGTATGTTGTTTGTGTTGTCCATGCCACTGCGACACAGTTAAACTTAGTGCGGGAGTGTGAATTAGATATTTCAGTCTATTAATAGAATTGGCAAATTGTAGCGAATTCTATTCAAGTTCACATCGCGTAAGTAAAACTAGATTTAGCGCCGGCGACGTACTTAGTCTGGTGTCAAAGTAACCGCAAACTTGAGACAGGAGGCGGGCGCCTCCTGAACACGGGCCACGAGGAATTACCTCGGACCAGGAGCCCCAGCCACCGGCCGAGCCAGCTTTGAAACGTGAATACATTCATTACAGTATTTGTTCTGTTTACTTTCATACTAAATGTAATTAATGTTTGTAATTTGTCATAATTATAGTTAACCTGAAAATATACGGCTGCAACAAATTTACTTACATTGGTTGACAGATGAACAACTAGCTGTGGTTTGATGACTGTGTCGCCTAGTTGGTAGGGGTAGTACACTTGTGAGGGATCCGGGTTTGATACAGGGCGAGGCAGGCATTTTGTGACCGATAAATGTTTGTTCTCGTTTCGTGTGTTCGCTACACAATTTTTTTTTATGAGAGTGTGTGTATGACTGTATGTAAATGTTATTTACTTAGTAATGATGTAATGTTTGAGCCGTTTATTGTCATCTTCCCTATTTTATATTGAGTAAATAGGTACTACGGTGATGCATCAAACACAGTCACCACAAGTACAATATATTTGCCTACTTGCTACCATCGTGGTGGATTGAGGTACGAATGTTAACATATTTTGTCCTGGTATGTTGCCAAAATTGATAAAAATGAATATCAAATGTTTTGAGTGTTGTTACTATTTGTTCCAAGCGAGTGCGGTTTATTAGTTGGATTGAAACTGACGGTCTACGGGGTCTACGACGGCGTAGCGACCGTAGGTAAGTTCTACGTAGCCGGGGACCGGACGTTAAGCGGGCATTATTTACTGTATTTTGCATCCCAGAATTATTTTAATTTAAATTTCGAATCTCTAACAGTCTCGTGGTCTCATAGAAGTAATATTTTTCATTTAGTAGATAAAATTCTTAACTTTAGGACTATTAAGATGTCACTTAAATTTTTATTTTTGGGAAGTTGTAAGGTGTTAGCGACTTAGTATTACGCATAGGGTGTCCACAATGAGGAAGATTTTGATATGATGCTTCTTCAGTATCATTATTTGAAGAAAACGACTCCAACCTGCGATAGCGCTCGATATTACGTTACATGTTCTATCACTGATTGTCACAAACTGTTTTGCTCGTCTTTAAAAGTTTTGGCAAACTTAATTAACCTTTAGAATTGAGCAATTCAAGTGATTAACGAATACTTTATCCCTTATATATCAGTAAAAGTAATTAATAATATAAAATGTGTTAGTAATATAAAATAATATAAAATAATATAAGATGTGCCTAGGAGTTTTCTTTCACTGTTTCTTTGTCTCCTCGAAAATTTAAAATATAAAATTCAATATGTAAAGGCACTTTAGCGAAACGGTGATAAATGCAAGAAATGACGTTCACACGTGAATTTAAAAATACCAACAGGAAATAAAATGATTTGAGTTTGAGTTTTAATCAAGTTTTATTGAAGCTGTTATATTAATTACGGAGCAATGATACTGGCGTTTCTTCGAACCTTACGCCCGTCACATAAAAGTATGGCTGACGTGTCCTTTTCTATCGTGGCCATCAACACGACGTCAAGGTGACCCCGATAGCGGTGTACCTGTTCAGCTGACGGCGAACGAAGTTTCCAGCGTCTGCGACACACCAAGTCCATACATAACAATTAACATATATAACAACTTAACAATTTGCAGAACACTAACACATACAATTTAAACATTTCGCTCAGGGAACACGCTTTACAAATGGCCTCTGCGAACAGAGCTAGACGTAGAAAGGAATGCGCAATCTTGGCTGAAGCAACTTGCGGGGATTTATTTATTTGCAACACACAAACACTATTTGTCCTCTTCTGGTACACTTATTTACTCCACTACCAGACCACAGCGGTCGATTTATTAAAGGCTGTGAATTTATCTTTTTATTACTGTCTCCATGGTTTAAGAAAGTTATGTACACAAACACACAAAGTTTCAAGTGAATCCATTGAAGAAATAAAAAGTTTAAGTTTATTCACTTTTTTATCGTTTCGGCTGTGTGTTGTCTCTCAGTCACTCAGTAACGCAAGGCGTTTATTTATATTTATTTATGGATTAATGTTTCAACATATCTAATTAAATTTTGGCAACCGCAAATTTCAATTCAATTTGTATCTTTATTCCTATTAGCTTGTAATTATCCTCAATAAAGGCAAAAGCGCGTAATGACATTAGTATAATCCACCCAAACATCAGTAATATTTCAGCATGTCACATCACAGTCACAATGTCATTTCAGTATTACTCGTATAATATTTCACCCAAATGATTATTCGTCAGCGTATCGTTTATGTGTTTAATTATAAGGTACGTGATGCTGGCCGTCACCGATTATATCATTAGTCGTCGGGCGGGGACCAACGAGGCGACAATGCGCAATGGCGTGGATAATCCGTTATGTTAATAAGCCTGCGACACGAAGCGTCTGTATTACCTATTGTATACAATCGCGTCATAAGCGTCAATTATAAAATAATTTCTTTTGATTATAAAACATTACTGTAATAATTTTATCGACGAGAGAAAACTCCATGCAATTTTGAAAAAGATTTACTTACGACGTTACTTCCACGTACGAATTTTGAATGTAAGTATTGATGAAAATATGATTCCTTTATAGATCGCCTAATGATTATCTAATGATCGCCATAACAATACCTCCAAACGTCAGGTTAGCTATGACGTTATTGAGAGTATTTTTGACAGTGTACACTGCAACCATTCGGTTGACCTTGGCTGCTATCAGCTGCGCCAGGTTTACCACACGGAGGTGCGAGGGCGGCGGCCGGTGCAGGCATCTGAAGTGCTTTAAAATCTTTAAATTTAACTTTTCACCGGCTCTGAAGAGCAGAGAAATTTCCGGAACGCTTAACATAATTTCTCGTATGCTCCCGCTGGAGGCAAATATTTGCGGCACCGTGCACTCCGCTAAGAATTCGGGCGAGGACTTCGCTCTGCGTTGGCTAAGACTGCGCTGGTGCATATCTTGCTCATGTTTTCCATTTTGTCAAGAACTTAGGACACTTGGTGGTAACCAAAATGTTTTGTCTGATAGCACCTACAGCCGCGAAACATTGTAGGACTATGCTCACGATAATCTTCTATCTTTATCTTCAAACATATTCTTTCAACCAGGACCATGGGCTGACCATCCATGGGCTGATAGGCCACGGCCCCCAAACCAATTACACGTACTATTAAATTATGAAAATTTGACACAATTAAAGGTTGATTCAAACAGCCGACGCGACCCGTCCCGCCCCGTCTGTTTGAACCAACCTTTAGGGTTCTCTCCTCGACATGGATTAGGAAGACCTGGCAGCAATATTAAAATGGCTGGCTGTACAATTTATTTCGTGCTCGGACATTCCAAATTACGAGAGGATCTTTGTATAATTGTGTATTTAGGCCGTACAGAGGATCGGACCTAATCCTACAAGTAAGTAATCGCGTTACTTACGAGTTGCTATAGCTAGTAGTTGCTGTAGCTTATAGCGTTGTTACTTAAGTCATTTTCTGAATATGAACAAGTTTTCTACAAAGTCAAAGTTCGACTTGGCACGACAAGTTTGCGCTACATATTATATCATAAGTTTCTCGGCAAAATTAGTCTACGTAATGTAAAAATATGATATCTGCACGAAGATTAGTCTCGACAAACTTGGTGACCCCCACGGTTATTACCTTTGATGTGCTATACTTTTTAGAACCTCATCAGTCATTCGTCGGGTTGTGATTTACATACTGGCTGTTGAGGTTTTGCGTTATGATCAATATTCGGTATTGCTTATAGTTTCTGTGAGGCAAAATAATACCAGCAACATATGGCAGGGTGTGGAGCAGTTCTGACTTCTACGGATTTTGTTATCACGCCATGAACTTCAAACCCACACACATGCTATTGTGCAAGTAACACCACCGGCGTAACTGTGCAGTTACTGAATTATTAATATATACACATACACTGTACAATTTTCTTTTTTTTACATCAGATAAGTCAGTGCTTGACAACAATCCCACCTGATGGTAAGTGGCGATGAAGTCGTGGATGTTGAACGCACTAAGTTATTAAAAGAATATTCACTCTCCTCTGGAAGACTCCCACATTATACGCATTAAGTCCGCCTTTTGTTCTTATACTTTGTATGGTACAAAAGAGTCTAAATAAATAAATACACCCAATTGACAGTAACTTTGCCAAGAACATAAAACGATATAAGACACTCAAACACTCACTCACTCACTCAAATTAGGTGAAGTATTTGAAGCTGTTTCTGCTCGTTGTATACCAATAACCAACGAGCTACCGAGACAGTCACAGCTCTCAAATCCACTGTTATGTATGAGAGGCCGTAGAATAAGGCAACAGTTATTTACATAACAAGGAGCTTCCGGCCGAGATAAGCTTCCTAATACTGTATCTCATACACCCAGATTAATATCCTTTGTGAGCCCCACAGAATTGCTAATCGCTAATTATTAGTAGTGTAGAAGAGAAAGTAATTCCAGGTATTAGCGCGCCCCAGTTTTCCAATTTCAACATTAATATCCGCCGGAAGTAATAATGGGGCTGCGCGGACTTTTTCTTGTTTTCTCTGGTGCGGGTTCGCTGACCCAAATATAATTTCAAGCGACTTCGAAAAGATCGCCACCAGCCTAAACAGATTACGAAGACTCTGCGAGAATCTGCAGAAGGCTTACTCAAAACAATATAGATTCAGATTCATCATTCATTATAGATTCAGAACAGCCCTCGCCCGCTTGGACAGTATTTACTCAAAATTTGATTATGTTTTTATTGTTTTCGTTGTTTGTGGTATTTAACGTATGCAAAAGGGACATGCATGTCTTACTACAATTGGTGAACATATTTTTAGATGAATAACTTAAGATGTTTGTTTTACATAGTGTATCTGAGTGATACAATGAAAACAAAATTATTTAGGAAGTTGCTGAACTTAAAACAACATTAATCCTGCGATAACCCAAAAGAGTGGCACGTAAGACTTTTACGTATTACATATGTAATACGTAAAAGTTTGGCTCATTAAAGAGTAAATAAATTAGTGACAACTTTATTCACCTACCCCTTGTCTGCTGCGATAATGGGAACGCGTATTCGGTACGCAAAGTTTCCTGACACGTTACGTATCTAAAAATGTTACTGATGAACTTTGACATTACATTACCGGGAAGTTTATTTCACTTGTTGTAGCCGAGTTAGGCCACTCAGCAATGGCTCGATTACACGGTTGCCTTGATAGGTACACACCGCAGGTATAGAGGTATAAATTCTAACCAAGGCCGAGGTACTCTGTGGATTGATCGCATTCTACGGATTGGAAGCACGCGTCGCATGACCAATACTGTGACATAATCGTGACTTGCATAATATTCCCGGCTCTGCAGTTCACATCACGAAACTATTTTTATTCGATCTTAACGCTAAAGTATTTCATAATGTACTCAAATGTTCCTTTCAATCATTTGATAGTTCCTTCATTTTGTTGCAATCGTATCATACTATAGGTACGCGCTTTCCTAAGAAGAATTGTCTCCGGACCTGGATTAATTTAATTGCAAACGAATAATTTATAACTTAGTTAATGTTTATATAAAATCTTATTATTATTACCTTGTACAAATAGTCAGTATAGTATTTATTTAATATCGTCAACGTTTGTCGACCAAATCCACCTTAAAAACCCCTACGCAGGTCGGCATGTACGGCTTACGAGTAGGTAAGGTATCATTCACAGGCCTTCCCCTCGCCCTAAAACCATTGATTCTTTGAGCTGTGTCGCGAGCTATATCGTCACGTCATCTTTTGAGCTCTTGCCAAGTTAACTAATTGTCTGCACGTTTATCTCGCAGGGCATTTTCCGGCTGGCGTGCGAGCACGTGATCCGCACGATGCGGCGCGGGCGCGAGACGCTGCTGACGCTGCTGGAGGCCTTCGTGTACGACCCGCTGGTGGAGTGGGGCGGCGCGCGGCGGCGGCGCGGCGGCCGCGCGCTCTGGGCCGCGCGCGCCATGCTCGCCGTCCGGGTCAAGGAGCTCAAGCACGCCGCCACCGAGAACACGTGAGTTGATGCACCACTCATTAGTAGAATTTAGGGAAGGTCACGGGTGTAACTACGTAGGGGAAGGGGGTGCAGCTATCCCCCCTGAACTTCGGATGATATTGTATTGAGGATTTAATATAAGTACATTGATAATAAAAACTATCCCTCCCTTCGCTTCAGCTGTAAAATAATGTTACGCTAAGACTGAAAGACAAGACGTATTGTCCATTTTAACGCCCATCTTCTCATTTGTGCATTATATTAGAAAGCAACATAAACATTGTCCCAATAACGCGTTACGTGACGCCTTAAATAAGTAACACATTACGAGCACCAGATACAGAGTCGTACGTCGCTCTCAAATTGTTTATTCCCCAGTGCCCCGCTCCCGAACATTCGACGGCACAATAAATTACAGACAAAATGTTCACTAACACGAGTGCCACTCGAGTGTGAACAGTGAGCACGCATATTTACAAGATAAATGTCGCGTACAAAGCGAGATAAGCGCCCAAAACAGAAACAAATATGTAACATTAACTCCTTTATCACGTCACCTATCGCGCCGTATTCGATGCGAGTGAATTTAGATGTTGAAATACTTTGATTCAATTTTTAAATATATACAAGATAAGTAGTATGTATTTAAAAATTGAATCAAATTAAACAAAATAGGTAGTATCTCGCGTATTCTGCTGAATAAGTATTCATTTCGACTAAAATATGAGTAACATTGATAGTAATCGACAATAATCGACATCAAATAAACAAAATAATAAATGGAACTATTAGCTTAATTTTTTTCTCTTTTTGGTGATTTTTCTTACATAATTGTTAAACTGTTGTAATAATCACATACATATTTATTTCTTTCTTTCTTTCTTTATATAAGTGTTAAGGGCGAAAAATAACAGAAACTAATTTACGTTGCAGAGAACAGCTTTTGGCGATATTACCGGAAGTACAACAGTGCGCCGAGAAATGGCTTAAAGAAAATGAAGAACTAAAGTCACTCGAGTCCAAACTGCAGAACTGCCACCAGCAAATGACATTGATTAAAGAGATAGAAGCGTATGGTACGAACCTGAGTAATCACCCACTTTACGCTATTTCTCAAAAATATACAGCGTACAAGCAAGCGAAAAACGCAGTCGAGGACTCCATGAAAGCTCTCGTTAAAATTCTTAATGACTTCGATACTCAAATAGAAAGTTTCGCAACGACCAATGAGGTACTAAACGGGCCGCAGCTGATGGCCTGGGTCCAAGAATTCTCTGGACCTTCTGAAGACGATGAAAAACCTATATTCGAGCATATCAAGGATTTCCTAACTAACGCAGGACAAAGTTCAATGATTTCACAGTGCGAGCAAGCAGAAGTGGAGCTCAATCAAAGCATGCAGCAAACGAACGTGCTGGTCAGGTCCTGCTTGGAACTTCTATCCCAGTATGTCGCTGTGTCCCAATATTATCCTCAAAGTCAAACGGAATATCATCGCATCGTGACGTTCCGCAAGTTCCTGGCCGCAGCGCTGGAGAGTCAATCCCCGGAAGTGTGCCGGGAAGTAACGAACCAAGTGAACGCCCTCGTCAATGCGGAGTCAAATAACATAGACGCGCAGCAAGTCGCCGCCTACAATTATCGGCTTCAGCAGTTAAATTCTGAAGCCACTGCACATCTCAACAAGTGTCTGGAGAGACTTCAACTCGAAGGCGGGCCGGAGGCATTAGTAGTAGCACAGGAAGCGTACAGAGAGGCAAAAGCGAACATCACGAATTGGATAAGGAACGACGACAGCGCAGCGGATGTACTAGAGAGTGTCGTCATCGGGATGTTGTGCAATTTGAATAGGAGATTCCTCATGTTGGAGACGGGGGCACAGAGCGCCGGAGATTGCCTCGTGGATCTGACGTCAATGGAAGGAGAATGGTTCTTGGATGACATGAGTACATTATCGCTACAAGCAGTGGAGTTGTTGTCGCTGCTGCCTCTACAATCGACGGGAGACGACTCGCTAGCTATATCAGTGGAATGCGTTAGGAATTCCAATCTCCTGCTGGCTGATTTAGTTCAACTGAATTACAACTTCAGCGCCATAATACTGCCAGAAGCTCTAAAAAAGCTTCATTCTGAAGATCCATCAACGTTACTTATGATAAGTGAATTGAATGCGGTAATCATGAACTCGCCAGTGCCCCTAAATGATTTACTGAAGCAGTTGGAGATGCACTTCAGATATTTGCTAATGGATATGGAGGTAAGCAATACTAATTATAAAACCAATCATTATGTGAGCTACATATTTTAACCTTTTAAATTTCCTTATCATCAACAAAGTATTTCTTGTCCCTGATCACACTGTGAATCTACGTGAAATCCAGTAAAGAGCAACCTCCCAATGAGAGAATGATTCGAGACGCCTTTCTAATTTGGTCGCACTGTCCAGTCACCAGCGAGCGGCGCTCAGATGTTGGCGGGCGAGCTGCGGGCGCGCTACGAGGCGCTGCTGTCGCCGGCGGCGGAGGGCGAGGGCCAGTCGCCGGGCCGCATGCTGCTCATGGGCTTCAACGGGCTGTTCGCCGGCGTCGAGCTGCGCGCGCGCGAGCTGGCCGACCACCTGGCCGCGCCCATCCCGCCCGCTTGGCGGAAGATCGACCACATCAGCGACGCCATGCGCATGTCGGTCAGTCACCAACTCGGAGATATACAACATAATTATGTAAAACTTAACGAGAAGTGGGAAAGTGAACTTGATTTCTGGAACTAAAATCGTAAAAAGAAGGCATCGATTTCTAATTAGTGAGTAAGAAATGAAGGAGTAGGAAATGAAGGTTGTGGAACATGGTTGGGGTGCCGTGGCAACATGAGGTGCTCTCGCTATTGTTCTCAATCTTCTTCCGTAAAACACACTCTTGAAACGGTAGCACATTGCACCAACATTCACAACTGCTCGGATCTAATTGTCATGTTCGTACTATACGGACCTGGTGGTTGACTGGTTCTAACGGGCTCGGTGTGGTTGTGTGTTGCGGCGGCAGGCGGCGGCGATGCAGCGGCCGGCGCTGCGCGCGGTGCTGGAGGACGTGTTCCTGGTGCGGCGCGTGCAGACGGCGGGCGAGGTGCTGGCGGCGTGCGCGCGCCTGGCCGCCGCCTTCCGCTCGGGCGCGGGCGGCGCGCGCGCGCTGCTCGACGACGCCGCGCTCTGCAAGCCCGTCAGGAGGTCAGTGCCCTCGGCGACGCATGGTACTTGCATGTGCCCCATTACAAGATCTCCGTTATATTAATGTGTGTTAGGATTCTGTCACACTTATTGAAGCGTCTTTTCATCTCGATAGACGGGACTAGCCAGACTGTTATAATGCCCTTTATGAAATGTCAGGTTAGTAGTTGCGCGAGCACACATGACCGAGACAATTGTGATGCCGCAGGTTCACGGCGGAGTACGTGTCGAGCTGCGTGCTGGGCGTGCAGTCGGCGGCACTGGCGCGCGCGCTGTGCCTGCTGCTGCGCACGCGCATCGACTTGCACGCTGAAGTCGAGCAAAAGGAGATCGGTGAGATTATCCCCAAATATATATTATTTCAACATTATCCAAAACCGGGCCAAGCAATTGAAAGATCCAGCTAGCTACTGCTAGCTACAAAATTCATATTTTTAAAATAACTACGGAGTTTGATTTGGTCCCCATAATGTTACATAACGCAGCTCGAAGAACCAAGCTATACTGTGTCCTTGTGTACGTAACGTTACCTTAACAATGTGCATTACCGTCCAGGGGCTTCGTGGAGCGTCTCGCTGGAGTCGCTGTGCGAGAAGGCGATGTCGGCGGGCGCGCGGCGCGGCGC
Organism: Ochlodes sylvanus; assembly: GCA_905404295.2. Classification (NCBI taxonomy): domain Eukaryota; kingdom Metazoa; phylum Arthropoda; class Insecta; order Lepidoptera; family Hesperiidae; genus Ochlodes; species Ochlodes sylvanus. The sequence goes on from FR990136.1 coordinate 12,699,310, forward strand.
GGGCGCGGCGGTGGCGCGCGCGGGCGCGCTGGCGGGCGCCGTGCAGGCCGCGGCCGCGCGCGCGCACCGCCTGGCCGCGCTGGCCCGCGCCGCCGAGCGCGCGCGCTCTGCCGCCCGCGCCGCGCGCCTGCGGGCCGCCGCTCACGCGCAGCTGCACTCGGAGGTACCTTTGCTGAACATACATACATTAAATTATATTCAATATTGTCACGTGAGCGCGCTGATTGTCAGCTGTCTCCGAGGCTCGACTCCTGTATTCAATAGATGTGGCCCGTGTCCAGATCCTGAGCGGCGGCGGCGAGCCGAGCGCGGCGCTGGCGCGGCGCTCCAAGGAGCTGCGCGCGGCCGGCGAGCGGCTGGCGGCGGCGCGCGCGCGCGCTCAGGCGCTCGTCACGTCCGCGCAACAGAGGTACATCCCTCAGACTCTCCTACATAATATTATTTTACAGTGAATTGGACGTCACATAAAACAAAACACCTCTAAATGCAAACAGTACAAATGTATAATATATACTATATAGTTTAGATTTGCGTTTACATATAACTTTTTAGTATAATTATGGAACGATTAGTCGCCAGGATCGGTGGGGACGAGCCCGTTTAAACATCCGGTGCGCGCATCGTTACCGAATGAAACGATAACATAAGTCTTGAATGTGTTGCAGGGTGAAGTGGGGTGCGGGGGCGAACCCGGCGCTGCGCGGCACGGCGCGCGCGCTGGAGAGCACGTGGGCGGCGCGGGGCGCGCGCGCGCAGGCGCTGGGGGCGGCCGCCGCCGCGCTGGCCGCGCACGCGCGCGTGGCCGCCGCGCGCGCGCACGGAGCGCCCGCCGGACACAGCCGCGCGCGCGCCGCCAAGACCGTGCGCACCGCACTCGCACACTGGGAGAAGGTTATTATAACTGTTATTTGTTACCAGAGCTCAAAGCCGGAGCAACTCGTGCTGCCCTAGTATAAATTGATTATAAATTTTGTTGAATTGTGAACATGTAAACGTGTGTTCGGCAGGCGTGCACGCTGTCGCAGAAGTACGCGCTGCAGGTGTCGCCGCTGCAGGAGTCGCTGCTCGAGATGCTGCACCCCGAGGGCAGCATCGACCACCAGTGGGTACGTACCAGATCTCAATCATCCCCCCGATCGTTCGCTCCCGAGATCGTGTCTTAAGAGGAGGATTGTTTCCATGTCGTCAGGTGGACACGGTGTCGGCGCTGGTGCGCGACATGGTGGGCGGGCTGGGCGCGGCGGCGGCGGGCGCGCGCGCGGCGGCGGCGGCGGCGGGCGGCGCGCTGGCGGCGGCGGGCGGGCGGCTGCGGGCGCCGCGCGCCGCGCGCGACCTGCTGCTGGCGGACCTGCGCGCGCCGCTGCACGCGCTGCACGCTGTTAACGATGTCAGTCTCACAACGCAACACTTTGGAATTCTTATGAGGCCCGCACTGTGTACACGCACCGTGTTTAGAATCAACCTCTAGCACTGACCTAAAGCACGAGGTCCATCGTAACCCTTTCACTCCTGGTATTTCAACATGTATTACAACCTCTTGACCCCGGAGTTACCCTCGCAGAAGAGGAGACAAAAATAACGATTTTGATTTGTTCAAGGGCTACTTTTGTATGTTGTGCTACGTGATACGTAACGGTAACGTCGACATCTGTCACTCAATAAAGACCGAGGTGTTGTTCCGACAGGGCAACAACCCGGCGCAGGAGTTCTCGTCGCTCTGGCAGGCCGCCACGGAGCGGCTGGCGGCGGCGGGGGCGGGCGGCGACGATGTGACGGAGGGCGCGGCGGGCGACGCGGCGGCGGCGGCGCGCGCGCTGCTGGCCGACCTGCCCGCGCTGCTGCAGCTGCTGCTCGAGTGAGTCCCCGGCGACACGTGGCTCCCCGGTCGACGCACCGCGGGGTCCCTTTTTCAAATAGCCAACCCTATCCTAAACTCAACTTTTCTTCCATGATAGTGTTAAACTCGTTATAATCTACAACTTCGCAGTAAAAAGCATACTTACCATAAGCAACCTACTATCTGAGTTTGAAATGTGTTGTTCCAGGTTACCCAACAAGTGGTCGGAGGCGAGCGCGCGCCGGCTGACCCGGCAGGCGGCCGTGCCCGGCGCGCGGCCCGCCGCGAGACACGGTCGGTGCCGCGCACACACTCATACTGAATTTGAACGAGCACTCATATTAAGAAATACACATTTTTGTTTTAACCAGTTGTAAATGTTGACTTGTACGTTGTCCAGGCGGCGGCGGCGGCGGCGGCGCGCGGCAGGGCGCCGGCGTGTGGAAGCGCGTGCGACTCAAGCTGGAGGGCCGCCCGCTGCCGCACGACCAGGTGCCGACACACACACACACACACACACACACACACACACACACACACACACACACACACACACACACACACACCATAACTTACATTTACACACACATACATTGGGACCCGCGGCCCAACAACGAACGAGACAATATCGTGCTCACAGAACAACACAACACAAGCTATACTTCATATAGTATTGAGCACTCCACTACGTTGGCCAAACGCGCATTTTCAGACTCACACCTTCGAGAACATTATGGAGAAGTCGTAAGAACGCCCTTAGGAACTCACACACGTACACACCGAGTCGCGGCTCTCACTAAATGAATCGCGGATATGGTTGCAGGTGGAGTACATAATATCGGAGGCGACGAGCGCCGAAAACCTGTGCATGATGTACGAGGGCTGGATGGCCTGGGTGTGAAGCGGCGCCGGCCCCTCGCCCCGCGCCCCGCAGCCCCCGGCCGCCCGCCCCGGACCGCCGCGCCCGCGCCGCCCGGCCCGCGCGCCGCGACCCCGCGCTCCGGCATGAAGCCCGCGAGCGAGGGCGGAGGCCCCCCGCCACGACACGGACCGACCGGCCGACCCGCCCGAGCGGGCGGCACGATTAGGTTAAGTTATCGGTCGACCCGACCGAGCGGGCCCCCGACGCGGGGCCCGCACCCTCGACAGAAGAGTCGACCGGCAAGGTAAAAAAAAAATAAAAAAAATAAACGCATAAATCCCTTGCCCCCGCCAATCGACGCGCCACGCACCGCCCCGTGGCCCCACTACACCAGGATGCTTCCGACGAACGAGTTCACTTATCGAGCCTGCCCCCGTCGAGCTCTCGACCCACAGACACGCATCACACGGAGAAGGGGACGTATCGTGTAGTCTTTATTAATATTAATTGTTTACTAGTAGCCCTAACGCGTAGGATCGGCTCATTTTCTGCTCGTCTGTCCGTACATAGACCGTTCCCATGATATTACGTGGTTCCATCGTTCCATGGCCCCCACATGTCCCGCTAGTTAATATGTTCGCGATCTCACGTTACACCCATGTGTATTGCAGCTTGCAGATCAATTATAGGGAAGACAATGTTTAATCGGCCAACTTTCGTCCCGCGATAAAAGTGTTTCTGATATGTTTTCCCGTGCGCCGTAACATTTATAACGTCAAAAAATATACGAGAAGACGGGGATCGCGAACGAAGGGACGGTCAGTTATTTTGCACAAAATATTTCCTTCCGTACGGCCACGTGAACACACAAAAATTATAATGATACATATTACTCTTAAAACATTTCATATTTAATTGTCATGTTCAATTTTGAGATGTCTAGCAAATAAATAAAAATGTGCGGTCGGGAGACCCCCGTCAGGAACGAAGTTCGTTATGTTTTTTCTCAACTCCATAAGTGTAAAACTTAAAAACTGTACAACCGTGTGTTGAGGTTATATGATAAAAAAATATCGTGTGCACACCCATAGAATGGACACTCAAGAAACTAGAATCTCAGTATATAAACATAATATAGTGATTTTTTGTAACAACGCCATCTAGGCACTCTCATCTGAACTAATATAATACATTGTAACGCAGAGTTGTACTGTGCTATCTAGTTACAAAATAATACTGTAGAAGGCGTACCACTATTACAAACACACCCATACACAGCATACGACATTTCGTTACGTGACGATTTCTACTTAATCGCAATGAAATGAACAGTAAGTTGCGGGAGCAACTCGCAACAAGGGACGCAACTTTAATCTATACATTATTTTACTTAAACGCGAGGTTTGAACCCCTTTTTAACATTAATCCACGCACATAGGGATGTGAGATTTTACATAGTGAGTACATTGAGAAGTGCAGAAAATACAAAAAATATTAATGGTTAAATACACTTTATTATTTAGGTACTACTATGATCCTGTAATAAGATTGTAGTGTATTTTGTGCAGGGAAATTAATTTACATAAAAAAATAAAATCATACCGTATACGGCTCGTAGCATTGGTTAGTGTTCGTAAAACATTAAAGTTGAATTCAAAAAGTCAGAATGAGTAATTTATAATTAGGTAATATTGTTTATTCTCGGCTGTACTAGTGTATCGTGCGTCACGTGGCTGGCCATCGCAGAAAATGAGCTCATTATTAAATAATAAATATATATATTATATATAATAAATATATGTGCGCGCTAACTATTCACGTGCGAGTGTAGTGAGTAATCTAAATTTAATCCTCATTTATGTTTAGCGGTAGTGCAGAGCGGCTGGCGGCCGGCGGCCGGCGCCCGGTGGCGACCACCCTCCACCGACCTAACTAGACGACTGTCTCACATCCCCTCATAATATTATAATGTGGGATGTCTTCAAGTGCCCTTTACCATCTATGGTTACAATGACACTTAACATCAGCTAGGATCGTAGGCAAGCGTTAACTTATATATTAATTAATAGCTGTGCCCGCGACTTCGTCCGCGTGGAATTTAATTTTAAAATTTCTAAAATAAAAGTAGCCTAAGTTAGTCCTTATTATTTCAGCTATCTGGTTTTGAAAGTCCCGTCAAATTCGGTCCAGCGGTTCCAGAGATTAGCCCAAACAAACAGACAGACAGACCGAAAGACAGACAAAAATTGTAAAAAATATTGTTTTGGTATACTTACCGTGTATACATCCATAATAATATGCATTTAGTAAAAAGCGGTTATTTTAGCAACACCGATAGAAAGAATGTATGAAATAAGATATCTCGAAATATTTTTCTTAATTCAATTTAACTACTACGCTAAAACTGATCATCATGACATCAAGAAAAATAATAACCACATAGAGAAAATGCGTTAGCATAACGCGCGGCACCCGTTCGTCTAGTTAGCTCGGTCGGCTAGTACCTATTGACCTCACAGCATTGTATTCCTCCAGCAATTATGTCATATGAGTATCGTTTTCTCGCCACCTCTTAAATAACTATTAGTGTACGGGTCGCCCGCGGTGCTCATCCTATAGGTATAGACTATAGAGTATAGAAGGAAGGTGGTGATCGTTGTCGCTAATTAGCGACGTGTTCATTTCGTTACCTACATAGTTAGTTACTGACGAATCGGTAAAGCATCGTTTCCGCTATTATGCTATACACTCTTAGAATAATAACACTATAGATGCGAAGTCCGCGCGGCCGTTTTGAAGCACCTTAATTGGAGCCAGAAATGGCTCCAAACACCGGTCAGCTCACGTCAACGCACGCCAAACGTGTCTCGCGAAAAAAAAGAATTATGACGATTTGTCCAGTTAAATTGTGTCACAAAATATCTGAAAAGCTATTTATGTATTATTGCCGAATCAATCCCCGCTTTCGGGAAAGTTTCGGTTTAGTGCTTCACTTTAGACAGAGCGCTTGTATGAAGACTGTCTTTCTATAGTGTTATTATTCTAAGTATACACTACATGTTGTGTTACCAAAACAAGGGCATAAAAAATATTCTATGAGCACCTTTAGAAGCAACAACAGTAAGTTTCTGTTTAGTTAATTTTAGAAGATAATTACAGATTAGCAAAATGGCTCATTCCGAATCAATGTTTACTGACGTAATTGATCTCGCAATCTATTTGTTTCCTCACAAAAGGAACCCAGGCCACCGCAATTAAAAATAATGTTGACATTGTAATGGTGTTGGTAGTATTGTTATAATGAGCACCCGCCACCGCCACCGCCACCGCCACCGCCACCGCCACCGCCACCGCCACCGCCACCGCCACCGCCACCGCCACCGCCACCGCCACCGCCACCGCCACCGCCACCGCCACCGCCACCGCCACCGCCACCGCCACCGCCACCGCCACCGCCACCGCCACCGCCACCGCCACCGCCACCGCCACCGCCACCGCCGGCGCCGGCGCCGGACTGCGCTGGCCGATGTTATGTTTGTATCGCTTCATATTTACTCTTAATTAACAATAAATGGTGTATGAATACATGTGGTACAATTTTTATTTACACATTGAATACCTTAAACTCATTAACACATGGTAGAATCGAAGGGAAGGAAACTACAAAATTATTGATTTCATTTATTTAATATAAACAAATAACTCTGGCATAAATTCTTCACTGATTCAATATAATAACTAACTCTGTATTGCAGCTACACCGAATATCCATAAATTAATTATAATGATCTATTGAAATACAACTATTCCAGGTCGGAAACGAAGGAATGAAATAGTTTTATTTCAATTTGAAAATATATATCTAGAAGGAATAATACATCGGACGAATGTATTTTATGTACTGTATTCTAAGGAATTGCCATGAACGTTGACACGCGCAATGTGCACCTCGCCAAATAGAAAATTTTACGTTTACAGAAGCTCTGAAAGCCATCAACTTGATAATCTCATAATTTGAAAATAATTAAACGTAAAAATGAATGGTTTAAGAATTTTTCAAATAATTTTGTGAGCGTAATGTTATCACTTTATTGAGCTGTTTTAAATTAAAAACTGCACATGACCAAAATTTGTTTGACATCGTTCGTATAATGACTTAATGACTCCCGCACCAACTTAGGTGATTAATTCAATTGTTACATCATTTGAGTCGACCGGCAGATGTCGCTGTCGACATTCTGTCGCAGAAGGGTTACATTGACCGCCCGAGCGCCGTCGGCCACAATCCCGCTGTACATAAAGTAATACAAAGTTAATACATCCATCTTACGGCGCGTACACATAGAACGTCCGTTTTACAGGTCCGTTTAAACGGATATGTTATTAGCGTAATTATGTAGTTGTATTAGCGATTTCATACAGAATCCAGCAAAACGCACGTTCTATGTGAACGCGCCCTTAGTTAGAAACACGTGCAAACGTGATACGACACCAGGTGTCGTGTCCGGGCGCTCGGTGCGGCGCTAGCGTCTCAACCGTTGACTTTCATTACAATAAAATTGGAGATCGTTTTTTAAATCCAACCGAGCGGGCTGCTCGGTACAAAATATTTTGCACGTTTAAAACTTCTAAATATGGATAACATAAATCTGAAGTTCACTTAAAAACATGTTGAGGCAAGATTTGTTACAAAAATCAAAAATTATAGAAATTATGCATGTTATGTTGTATGTAGTGTGCCGGGTAGACCTAACACTGAATGACAGACAGTACGCGGTGTACACTACACAGATAGATCTAGCAGTATATTTCATTTAGACAAAAGGATATAAAATAATAAATAATAATAGTAACTAGTAGTACATTCTAGAGGTTAAGGGGCTCCAGTCTCTGACCCTACTCTTGAAATTCAAGAGCCCATGCCACGCACTGCGGTAGGTTTTTAGGTCTGGCTAATAACTACAGTCTTTCTAATATCGTTTTTTGAGATGTGAGGTCGCAGTGTACATGTCTACCTAATTTTATCGATTAATAAATATGTAATTAGAAATATTTTCATTTACTGAAATCGTTGCACAAATGTCAAAACATCCATCTCACCGAGTCTCTAAGCTAATTTCTGTTCTCCCGCGGGAAAAAATCCAACATCCAACCAAGTAATCAATTCGGAGGGAACTTTATTTGGCGCGTGACGCCATACTCGCATCGGTTCAGACAGTTGGTGTAACGAAAGATGGAAAATAAAGTATGTAATAAAGACCCACCAGTGGGCTCCGGAGAAGTTATAAATGGAGTTATGTATTATTTGTTAAGAACTGAAACACGAAACCCAATTATTCCAAAAGATGGCACATCCATAATATGCGCTCCCAATCCCTCCGCGCGGCTAGCAACAAACAATCCTTACAGTATTCAAGAAGCAAAATTTCCAAAAGACTTGGCCAATCCAATTAACAATGTACACATACCCAATTTAACTTTTTACATTATTCCGCAGGTAATATACAGCACTATTTTAATACACATAAGTAACAATACGACATACATTACACGAAGCTACCGTCCAGACGTGACCTCATTATACATACGCTAAACTAATAATTTAGCAGAAAGGCGAAAACGAATAACGCCCCGTAACACCATTCGTGACGCCGCTACTAAAAGTAGGTCTAGGTTTGCACGTTAGCCGCGGCCGGCTCTAGCGTTTAATGTCTATTGTTTACATCAAATGGCTAAAATAAGTTACATAATATCACTGTCACGTCCACGTCACCCCTCGACGAGATAAATCGATGCGTACGATACGACTTAACGTTCGTTGAAACATCGCCGTCTAACAATTAAGATGCGTTTCCGCCGAACGCGACAGACGAGACGTCCGGGCAATATTCCTTTCGTCAGTGGAGTGCAGCGCGAACGCCGTCCGGGCGCAAGGCCGACGCCAGCGCCGCCTGTCGCGTCCCGCGGAAATGCACCTTAAAGCGACATTGTACTCATGACTGGTCCACTAGTCAGGGCCGCTGCTTGAGCGCGACCAGCTCGTCCAGCTGCGCCTTGTACAGCTGCGTGACGTCGTGCAGGTCCAGCCGCAGCTCCGCCAGCTGCTCCTCCTTCTCGCCGTACATCTGCAGCAGCGCGTCGTACTGCTCCTGCACGCTCTGCAACACGCACCCGCCCCGCACCGCCACCATCACCATCACCGTACAGACAGACAGTACCGCGGCGGACTGCTCGTCCAACATGCATATCGACGGTAAAAAGTGAAAACGCTGTAACCCAAATAATACAAAATGTTCACCGGAGCCTTTGATGAGCTTTTGAGATTCCAGAACGTAATGGATGAAAATAGTTTTAATTTTAACTTTGTACAAAATTTTCTATTGGTCGTAGAGCCGCGGGACTTGGATCATTCGACGCAGAATTGTTTTCTGATTCTGAATTTGTAGTAAAAAATCGTCATAGGTGTGGGTTACTGCGTTCCCGCTTTTTAGCATCGATATCATCTTATAATGTGATTCGTTTGTTCGTTTGTCGGCACAGTAAAAAAGATAAAGATAATTATATTAATGTCATGAAGTTTCGAAGCAGATTTTAACTTTTAAATCGATCATCATTGAATCTATCCGTTGAATCACTCGTAACGAGTCTCGGGTCGCACCTGGTGGTCGTCGAGCCGCGCGTGCAGCTCGGCCAGGCGCGCCTGCAGCGCGGCGCGCTCCACGCGCGCGGCCCGCAGCGCCGCCGCCAGCGCCCGCCGCGCGCCCTCGCTGCGGGTCAGCGCGCTCAGCGCCTCCTCCACGCCCAGCGCCGACACCGCGCCGCCGCCCGCCCCGCCTCCCGCTCCGCCCGCCCCGCCGCCCGCCATACTCGCCGCCTCCTCCTGACACAGTGACGGCCGTTTACAATTATCACAGTTGACTGTTTAAGGATTATTGTTATTTCTGGCTCAGTTACATTGCAGCCGAAACACGTATGAAAATTTTCACGGTCGATTTTAAAAGGTTGACAACTAGCCAGTAAAACACATACATCACGTGACGTGAATGCCGGCTAGCTTACACAGAGCCCGGCGACCTTGAATAATACACTGCACTAGGAGCATACGAGGCCGGTTTATTGACGCACCTCCCACCCTGGACAACATCGACCATTAGCTAAATGGGGCAACTGCCCCCCACCCCGTCCCTCTCCCGCCCCCAGTCCCCCGGACCTACCGTTTGCCAGAAGGAGACGGGGAATGTGTCGGAGGCGGCCGAGTGCGCCGGCGACACGTCCCCGCGCGACGACAGCTGCTCCTGACAAACACACACACACACATTCACTGACACACATATAATATTAACAATAAGCCTTTACATAACACTTGAAAATCTGCTAAAATGGTCGAAGACACCGACCATTCGCTCTGACAACGCAGCTATGGCAAAGACCAACACCATTTCTTTCCACTCCATTCTGCCTCTCATTATATGGCCTGTCTAGAATACATTTAATCATTTTTGTAAAAATATCAAAAACGAATATTTCGTTATAAAAACAATTAATATCGTCCCTTAAATCGATACATTGCGGTATACATGACATAAACACGGCCGGCGTCTCTGCCATCTCTCCGAACTTGGCGCACCCGCTGCCGCATGTCTACATATTATATAGTTTAACCAAAGCAAAGCGGAGCTACTGAGTACATAAACGACCTCCACCGTAACTCCTCGCAAGTCATTATTAAGCTGCCTGATATACATAGATAAGGGTAATGACTGTGGTCGGTGGTCGGCGGTGGGATACCTGCAGGATGGCGCTCCGTCTCCGCTCGGTGTCAAGCGCGGCGCGCTCGTCCGCCAGTTGTGTCTCCAACTCCTTCACTCTCTGGGACAACGCTGCTATCTGCGTCTCGTTCTCACTCTTCAGTTGTGTTATTTCTTCATTTTTCCTGAAAATTGTATTTTCAATATTAAAATATCACAGATATCGTAGTTCTTTGTAATTCTTTTCCCCCGACCACTCGAGCCGGGAGATCGAACAATGGTCGGCGTCCAATTTTTTTAGTATTTAGTATTTGTATATGGAAGGAGCCTCTCCTATACACCGGCCGCAGCCGCACGACCTGCCCGCCGATACTCATACTTGCACGTGTTGTAGGCGCACACTCACGCTATATATCTACATCTAACTATTTCTCTTGTTGTTGTTTCGGAGTAGAGTAGATCAGTCAGTACGTAGGTTGCGTTCTCGTGTTGGGTAGTAGAGCTATAACACCCGCTACCTACATGCTACCTGTGCGGAAGATAGGCAAGTGGCGAAAAAGTACGATAGTCGCTAACCATATCGTAAAATAAATAAGTATGACGACATCGCACTACACGCAGCCCACCCACCCGGCCAGCTCGCCCTCCAGCTGCTCGACGCGGCGCAGCGCGCGGCGGCAGTGCGCGCGCACGTCGTCGGCGCGCGCACGCAGCTCCGCGCCCGCCGCGTCCGCACCCGCCGCGCGCTCGCGCAGCGCCGCCGCCTCCGCGCGCGCCAGCCGCTCGCGCTCCAGCGCCTTCGCCGCCGCCGCCTCCGCCTCCGCTGTTACAACAAATTCTGTTTACAACTGGCAACGTCCGCGAACCCAATGTTTACCCCGCGCGGGAAGGCGCGGCGTTTCAATCATATTGAGAAGCAGCGTTACCCAGCCGGTGCGCGGCCTGCGCGGCGGCGTGCGCGTGCGCCTGGTCGCGCTGCACGGCGGCGCGCTGCAGCGCGGCCAGCTGCTGCAGCAGCGCGGCGGGCGGCGCCTCGCCCGCGCCCCCCGCGCCCCCCGCGCCGCCCGCCGCCGCCGCCGCCTCGTGCGCCTCCGCCGCCTCGCGCCGCAGCGCCTCCTCGCGCGCCACCCACCGCTGCTCCTCTGGAACGTGACACAAACATACATGTTATTGTTTGCACGATGTGCGCCTTTGATCCGTACCAAAAAAACCGTCAACGGATGGCTCGTGAACCGAAGCGCACTCTGGGAGTTTACATGGCGCGCCGGGGACTCAACGGTCTCCTCGATTGGATGTTCGGTAGGGAGGACGAAGGTCGCGGAGTCCCCGACACAGGTCGAGTACCCTGTACTGTACCTGTACTGTACTGTACCCTGTATTCCCCGTACCATGTACACATGTACATGTACGTCCCGGTACCATGGACAACACACATAGACAAGGACACACACCCAGACCGAGAATAGATGTTTAAACTTATTATTCAAATCTCCGCCTTACGGTCGACACCCAGGGCCCTTTGAGCGGGTCAGTCCGGCACACGGTGGGTCGTCGTAAACTAGTTGTAGTGTATGCGTTGGACCATGTTTGACACATTACTATATGACAAGCAACACTGTCTCGTGCGCATCACGTGAGTTATACGAGAGCCGCAGGCGAGAGTAGACGTGTCGGTTGTCTGTCCGTTAAGTGCGTGCACGAGCCTGTGATATTCCCCTATTATTCTGGTTTTATTTAGAGTGAACACTGACCGCGCGCCCGCTCGTCGCGCAGCTGGCGCAGCTCGTGGCGCAGCGCGTCGGCGTCCCGCTGCGCGCGCTCGGCGGCCTCCTGCAGCGCCGGCAGCTGCGCGCGCAGCCGCCGCGCCTCGTCCGCGGCGCGCTGCAGCCCGCCCAGCTCCCGCCGCGCGCCCTCCAGCGACGCGCGCGCCGTCTCCAGCCGCTGCCGCGCGTCGTCCAGCGCGCCGCGACTCTGCCCCCACACACATATATCTTTACGGCGACCGATTACGCAGCGCGGGCCAGCGATCAGTACCAGAAAAACCGGCAACGGATGCGCGCGCCGATTAGACTCTTACTAACAACTACTAACAGGACTAACTATCACTAACAACAGACACAGTCCTCTTATCTACTAGGGAACTAACCAACTAACGTTACTAAAGTCTTACTGAATAGTCACTTACCATAAGACGATTTATAAGTGCCTATTAAAAGCAATATAAATATTTTTGATTTAGTTTTAAGTTTTATCAAGTTACAGCCTTTTATTGACAATATGGAGTCAAACTATCCGTATGTTACGCACGTCCATTGTTATACTTATAATAATATTCGATCGATTCGAGTCGTTCACCGTAATGTCCTTAATGTCTGACATTGCCTATTTTGTTCAATATGTTATCTTCAAAGTTGATGTCATTCTAATAAAAAGTTTACAGAACAATGCAATTAATACAACATTACTACAGACTTACTTTACATTTTAAAGAACAGATAACAATTGAATTATCAGTATTTTAGTTTTTTACCTTGATGTTTATCTTGACTCGATTTTTACCTCATTAAAAAAATGGTGGAAGTGGAACACAAAAAAATCTTGATGTTAGGAGGTCAGTCGCTTGAAATAGATTTATTGTGCTGTATTTACAGTTTTTACGGTGTAACATTGTAAGGACTTGTTTAACTAGTTTTCAATGGTATTTGTTTAGAGAGAAAAGTCCGTATATACTAAGGGAGCCGTAATACCTGTATTATACACATACATTATGATACTAACAAATTTAAATAACTATATTTGCTGCACGGACATTGAAAACCTTCACATTGCGTCTAGTGCTTGCCCAGATTTATCGTTTTAGCGATTAAATATAAGTTTTAATTAGGTTTAATTTATTTCTCACAATCTGTGATAATCTGTTAGTAACAAGGAGTTTCGTTTATTATCGTCGGCACCTAAATGATCTAAGTTGGATCAAAGCTTTATGGCACATTTTTTTGGGTCTTTCGAGCTTTCCAGTAAAATACATTTGATTGCATTGGCAATCAAACGTCTTCGTTATGATCATTTCTATAATCCACGTAATCATTATCTGCAGCCATTATTAATATGTTAAATAAGCAATTTTGACAATATGATCTAAATAATACGATAAGTTGCTTTAGTGATTCCCAGTAATTAAAGTTAAAATCAAATGACAAGATAACAATTACAAGATTATCATATCTGTAAATATCTTGTTGATAACTGTGTATTCATATTGACTCAGCAAGATAATAAACAATAATAAGAAAATTGCCTCATTATAATAGTTACAATGGTACCTATACTTCATTATATCGTTAACATTAACAGCCATTACTGACAACGACTGACCAGTATTGCTAAAATACAATGAACAGATTTGTTCTACCAGCCGTAATATGCAGCCTTTTAGTGCAAATAGGTACTTGACTGAATATTTATTATAATAACAATATTTATTTTTACCTAAACCCACCCAGGTCCCACCACGCCGTGGCAATGGTTACTGTAGCAACTACGAAAAATTCCCACCCTTACTAATTTAACGGCACAATACAAAAAAGTAGCTTTTTGGGAGTTCACGTTTTAAACATTCTGGACGAGACATAGAAGTGAAGTAGTGTGAGCAGTACCTCAATGAGTTCAGTCTCGAGCTTCTTGTTGGCGGTGGTGAGGCGGTACACGGCCTCTATCTGACTCACTTCCAGCTCCTCCTTGGCCGCCATGGACCGCTTCATGCGCTCCAGCTCGCCCGTCTGCTCCGTTATTTTATCCCTGCAACACAACATTTACAATTATGATCTATGCATACCTATATTATAAAGCCCTCACTGAATAAACACGAAATCTCGAAAACTACCTTCTTGACCTACAAAGGGAAACCTCTTTGGGAGGGAGTTACTTTACTTATTGATTTTTCAACTCTGTTTAAACAGGGGTTGAAATTTTGTTTAAAATTCCGCCATTGCGCCTTTGGTGTTTGGGATTCTGGTAAGAAATAGTGAAACACCTGTTTCATTGTTTTGGATCAGCCCCTAAGAAAGTAAAATAAAGGTTGAAAGTTGTTTGATTATTATCAATTAAACAAGCATTTACATGAGACAAACTGCAGCCAGTTAGATTAAAATGTTGGTGCTGTGTGAGCACTGTTATTTGTCCAAACATTAGAATACTAAAACCACATATTATGTTACCTATAATGTAACACAGTTGACAACACACATTCAGTCATTCCCACTATATCTGCATCACATTAATGTTCAGTTTTGAAATATATTAATTACATCAATAGATTATTATTAATGAGTAAATGTAATATAGGTATCACAAATACAACACAGCCATTAATGACATTTAGATAAGGAAAATAGGTGTTATAAAATGACTATGCACGAACATTATTACAAAATTAAATATGGTTTTAGATCATAAATAACACTAATCAAAACTGCTTATAAAATTCAGCGGCCAACCGCTGAATACAGAAAGCTTAAGACCGGTCAGAGTAGCGCAAGTTAGTAGAGGCCTATGTCAAGCAGTGGACTACTAAAGACTGATGGATGGATGGATGGAATCAAAACTACACACCGCAAACTTTTAATGACTTGCTCGTTGTCCTTCTCCTTGGCTCTCAGCTTCTTGATGATGTTGGAGTGCTGCAGCTCGTGGCGCGCCAGCTTCTCCCCCTCCTCCTGCAGCTGAGCTATGATCTCTTCCTTCTCTTTTAACGTCATCTCCATTTCAGTAGAGTTCTTGCGGCTAGCGTCTGCTTTCATACTGTCCAACTGTTTCCTTAACTGATCCTGCACAATAATATCATTTATTATAAATATTACATTATCTTTGTTGATTAGAACGATGGATCATTAATGACCCTAAACTGAGAGGAAAACGTCATGTATTTCAATACCTTTTCTCTGATCGCTTGTTGAAACTTCTTCTCCAGGGCAGACATCCTGTGCGTGTAGTCTTCAGCCAGCATTGTGATGTCACCACCACCCTCCTGCTTTGCTATGAGAGTGTCCACCTGACTCTTCAAGCTGGCGTTGCTCTCAGCTAACTCTGCATTATTCCTGCTCACTTCCATTAGTCTACTTTCCCTTGCATCCAAAATCTCAGCCATTTCACATAGTCTTCTCATTAGCCTCTCATTCTCTGAACTCTGACTCTCGTCACTAGTGTTACTCTGAACTGATGCTTCAGACAACTCTCTTGTATGCCCTCGAATTTTCGTGGCCAACGACTTTCCCAGCACCAAGTCTACTAAATTAGGTGATGTTGTTCCATCAAACTTACTCTGTTTAAATCCATACTTTCCTGGACTACTTCTACATCCATTTCCACTATCCCCATTGGGACTCGGAATTATTTCTATATCAGACGATGTCGCAGTTTCCAACTCATCCCCTGACGTGTGTCCCGATGTTCGATCAGAACCAATTTTTACTAAATCACTTTTGCTATCAGAGCTGATGGGTGATGTTCTTTCCTTAATGCTCGCGTCCTTCTGTGAAGATTCACTGCTACCAGGTGCACTACATTCATGTTTTTCGACATTAATGAATGCCGTACTCTCAGACCTATGCAAGTCTCCTGTAACATTTACATTATAGAATGATGAAGAGTCGCTGAGCTTTTCCATCAGTATGTCTTCTTGCTCTACCTCTTTTCTCTGCTCCTCTACAGCAGTATCTAAGGTAACACTATCATTATCGGCATTAAGTGTTCTATCAGACCATGAGCCATCATTTGAAGAGTTTTCACTAATCTGCATCCTCTGAGGCACCAAGGTTTGCTCTAATATTAATAAATCTTTCTCTGGAATTCTTTTTGGAATTTCTCTTAGGGTTTTAGGGAATGGGCTAATAGATTTATCATCTGTATCTAGAACCGTGGGAGCAGTGCACTCTGAGATGGAATTATATGACATTGTGTCCTCATCGTCATCTGCAACTAAACTGACACTGTCTGCCGTTTCAGCCTTTTCTGTCCTATCACCGACCGGAGTAGACTTCTTGTCGGAAATATCACCTGGAGAGAGATTTGATGAAGGGCTGCTATTTTTATCACTAGCATAACTATCAAATCCTAAACACTCTATTGAACTGGGACTGATGAGACTGTCGGGCAAAATTTCAACAGATTCAGAGTTCAGTTTCAACCCTGCACTGCTGCTATGTGACAGGGATGGTGCACTTGCCACCTCTGAGTCGGGTGTTGTTTTTAAACTCTGCGACAACACTTCTACAGAATCAGAACTATGTTCCATTGACATAAATGATAATTTTTGAGATATCGAGGAGTGTCGTCTCTCCTCCGCTTTGGGCGCATCTCCATCCTTAACGTTTGAACCTTCAGCACCGTCAGACATCACTAATTGACTCTTTGAAAACAAATCATCGTGACTGCCGTATTTCGTTTCGGCTATAACATTCATGGACTTCGCTTTTGGCGGTCGAACAATGGTTTCACCTTCAAGTTTCTGCTGTTCGAAAAAGGAGCCGGCGAAAGATCCCCACAAACTTTGCGAGCTGGACTTCGAGGGGCTCTCGGTGACGACCGGGCGCTCCTCCGCCGGATCCTGGTTGCTCTCCACGCTAGCCGTGAGACCCCAAGAAGCGAAAAAATCTGAGGAATCCTTTTGAGCACTACTACTGGACCCGGGGGAGGACTTTGATGTTGCTGGCGTTTTTGCCTCATTATCCTGATCCTCTTCACTTTCATCTTGAATATCTAGAGCCTTGTCGATTGTTTTCTGGGCCTCCTTCAGCGCCGTCTTCGCTAAACTCGTCAGACCTGACGTGTCGAACCAATTCATTTTCCGGACACATTAGACACAGTTCTTTTAGAATTAGATCACAAGTATCACTGTAATTTTGCCAAATGCTAATTAACAAGGTATCGCTCGATGAACAGAATCACAACATTAGCATTAGATCGGTGGCACTGGCAAATAATGACGTTTGCATACATTCCATTTTGTATTTGTAATTGTATTGTATTGTGTAAAACTGCAATTTTATGTTTTGACACACAGCAGTGACAGCACACTATTCTTACACACAGATAACAAATGGTTATCAAACTTTTAGAGTAGGTATGTGAAAATTAATTAGTTTTAATTTGTCGTTAATGGATAAAATTGTATGGTTATTTGTTTTTATCGTGTGAGTTTTTTATTAGTGATTTTAATATTCAAAATTTTAAATTAAAAGAATATCATTTGACTCAATTTGACGTTGCGAAATTGGTTTAGTAATTTTGACGTCGTCCACCATAGCTCCAGTGGCGCAATTGGTTAGCGCACGGTACTTATAAGACAGTGTACGTGTGAGTAATGCCGGGGTTGTGAGTTCGAGCCTCACCTGGAGCATATATCATTTTATCGCTAATAAAAACGTATATAACTTTTCTATTTTAATGATTTCGTTCAAATAATGTTACGATATTTTGAAACAAGAAAAGGTTACAAGTCTATTGGGTAAAGCAAACTTTACACAATTATATCCCCATTTTCAAAAAACACCGTTATGTATATTTATAATTTTACTTAAATGGTCTTAAAGTCTTAAAATAGTTAGTTGATTTAGATTATAATGATCGACAACAAAATTAAATTTGTTTTAAGTATTTGCCAGCGGATGGCTGAAGAGATTATAGCCATTATTTAATTGCCCAAAAATACAATGATAATAAAATTGTCTCCTGTAGGTACGAAGTAAAACTTTACGACACAGTAATTTTTAATTCTAATTTTTGACTATGACTCGCAACAGCGACCATACTTCGACACAGACTTGAACATAACTTTATCTGTAAATTATACCTAACTTAAACTTTAATTTAATAACCGTACCATAGCACCTCTGACTTCCTTACACCGACCCGTATGGAGCAATGTTTACCATTACCATGCCGGACCGTCGTCGTACGGGTCGGGTTTCATTCCCAGCGAGGCGGATATTTCAATGATGCGTTTAAATTTTTGTGCCCGGCGGGTGATTTCTTGTAATTAATTCTACTGTGCTTAGGTAGGTAGTTGTTGCTGTGGCATATCGTAAATTCCTCAACCGCGTTGGTTTAAAACAAGAAAACGTAGACACAAAGTACCTACACCACTTCCTGTTTTATCCCCTACGGAATTTCTCGCTATGTTCGCATAGAAATTTCATTTCAAAAATAAATGAGCACATTTAAATCTCAGAATAAATAACAGAGATCATTGTCGCGTCGTCGTAACCGGCTCGAAGGATCATTTACCCAGCTACCAATGTGCGGGCCTTAGAGTATATATTAGTAATATATACTCTAAGGTGCGGGCTGTTGACTGGTGCCTTTAATGAGCGAATTTGACAAAACAAAAAATCAACAAGTAGGACCTACTTAATAAAAATATTTGAAGGTTTCCCTCGATTTCCCTGGGATTCCATCATCAGATCCTGACTTGGTGGCAGTGCAACCTCCTCCTTTTTGAAGCCGGTTAAAGAGTGTAACGATCCCCTCCACTAACATTACTCGTACAGTAAAACAGAGTAAAATATAATAATCGCGAGTATCATGTTACGAACTAGATACTTGTAAAACTGTCTAAAGTGAAGCTTAATGAATGTATTGAAGGTTTAATAAAATAAAATGTGCTCCAGGTGAGGCTCGAACTCACAACCCCGGCATTACTCACACGTACACTGTCTTATAAGTACCGTGCGCTAACCAATTGCGCCACTGGAGCCACGGCTCCCGTAGCAAAATATCACAAGTACGTGATAAAATAATTTTAAGTACTTACATAAAAAATTACCCACAAAAGTCAATTAACTCAACTTCGGTGGGTACACATTTGTTATTATAATAAAATACATACCACAATAATAATAATATCCAATTTGAGGTTTAAGGGGCTCCATCCATGTTTGAATTAAAGCCTACACCTTGATCGTGGTTTTCTTTTTGTTTTTCTTGGCCGGCAACGCATCGGTGATGATTTTGGTGTTGCCACTGTCCATAGGACAAGATGACCACTGGCTACCAGGTGGCATGTCTAATAGTTTGACGGCTGTTAATATAAACGTAACAAATAATAACCAAGGCAAAGCAAGGCTGCATGCTCGTTTGCTGCCTTAAATCAATAAAAAAAAAATCATCGAGCAATCAATGCGATTCAATAATATACAAACCTGCTGACTATGCACTAACTTAAACAATAATAATGTCCCGTTAAATTAATTGCCTTAAAGTGTTAAATGTAACGCAAGTGACGTGTTACTTAAAATTTAAGTGCTACATCACAAAAATTTGTTTTGGCTGTCCAACGAGTGCCTCAATAACCTACCTCCTGTCCATGCCAATGTAAAGTCCAACCATGGAAGTATGAAACGTCCATGAGTCCAACCCCCTTCAGATCTCCGCCTTCACAAGTTTAACATTTACCCACCTATAATAACAATCATGTGTTGTGGGCTAGCTGGACTTCAATATCAGATAAGAGCAATAGGTACCTATGCAGGTACCAGCGAGGGCCGCGCGTGCTCGCTCTTTATCACGCTATTGACTTTCCACCAGTTCTCATTAAAAATCTATTCAATTTCACACATTTAGATGTAAATTTACTTTAATACAGTCTATACGTCTCTTATTGTCTTCTATTAATTCGTACAAAACAAAATTGAAGGGTAGGTATAATTGACAACCACCCCCGTGGCTCCAGTGGCGCAATCGGTTAGCGCACGGTACTTATAAGACAGTGTACGTGTAAGGGATGCCGGGGTTGTGAGTTCGAGCCTCACCTGGAGCACATTTTTATAATCGAGTGTACGAATCAACAAAACAAATGGTACGAGGGCTGTCCAATGTACCTACTAGTATTTAAAACAACCGCGTGTAATGATTGCGAACCTACCCTAAAGATTTAATAGATATGGAATACCCCTAGACCCGGCTACTTAGATTTTTTATTGATTTAGTTGCTATTTAATGCAGCTTAAAAATTTTAGTACTAAACGATTCGTGAGTGTCTGAATCCATTTTACGAGTATATCACGGCTTACCTCACGTGTTATAATGGAGAAGGCAAATGGGTCAAAATATTACTATCAAATACACCTAAAATCCGAGCTTAGGTCATATACATTACATAACTTTTTATTTCACTTCAATACATGCAGTATTTCCGAAGTTATAAAGACGAGAAGTTCAAACCCTTTTTTGAATTTCCGCGCTTACGCTATGACGTCACGACGTGGCTCGGCCGCGAGCATGATACGGCGCAAGTATAGAAAATATGGGTCTATGCAGTTCAAAAATCTATAACTTTCTTATTTCTATAGATACAGACTTGAAATTTTGCATAGATGTAGTAGATAGTATGTGAATTATATATGTTATTTTATTATTGATAACTAAGGTTTGCTCGCGGCTTTACTTGAGTTTAAATTAACATTTCGGTCAAAAATCCCTATCAACTACGCGCGACTACTGAGAGATGACGTCATCGAGTAGTGACCGACCGCCTGCGTTTTTAAAAAAACCAACGTCCGTAAATACGCACTTTGATCGTTAATATCTCAGCCATTTATTGAGATATGGAAAAAGTAAAAACACAGTTTTTCTTGTAATTTTTTATAGATTTATTTGACGTGTAAAAAAAAATTCGTTTGCCTGGTCCATTGTCGGATTCGCCCGACTAGTTTCGGACCATTCCGAGGTCCTTTATCAAGAGCCGTCGCCGACGAGAGCTCGGTTCCGACTGCAGTCGACGACGGCTCTTGACACACATCAAGTACATAGATATCTCGGGTATGGACATAAAAATGCCATCATAAACCTATCTACTTTGTGTTACTACTATTAAAAAGAAAACATATCGGAATATATTTTTAACATGTACCGGCATTGACTATTATTACTATAAGTCAATGTGTACCGAGGATTGTTCGCGCCGATGTAGCAAAAATAATCTGTGACCAAATTCTTAAAATAGGTATATTAAAATAAATTAACTTTGGCAAAAAAATACATAAGCAAATGTACAAAACATTATGATGGTTCAACAGATTAAATAAAAAGTTCGTTAGGTACTATCAGCTGAACAATCAGCTCCAATAAAAACCCAAAGTACAATCGAAATTTAATTTAATACTTACACTGTACAATATATTAATATAATAATAATAAATATTGACTAATAATAATAAAGGAATGCCATTTATACAGACGCGAGTCTGCCTTTGGAATCGTCCTAGAAATATTAACAACAATATTATATCAAGCGACGGCGACATTACAACAAATATTTTAGGGCTAACTTGAATTAGTGCAAATAGTTTATAGTCACAAAGGGATAATTGTTTTATTTAAGTATCTACCTACTTTTATGTAAAGTCAGTCGAGGGACATATCTTGCACCAGGTCACCATTTCTCGAGTGACATAAGACCAATTTCAATATTATAATTATCTGACCATAATTTCTGGATAACTTAGAAGGTAAAGTAATTACAACTTACCCCATAATTATGTATTTTTGTCAGCTTGCCAGTTCGTGACCTATGGCCATTCTCAATACTGTATCTTATCATATCCGTCGGTTTGTGACAACATTAGTGTCACTTGTTATTACTAACTTACTGAGGGATTATCGATGGCTCTTTAGATTGTTAAAAAAGGAACGCATTCAAATTTGTTGTATACCAATGAGCATGCGTCAGAAACGAATTTTTTTTTATTATAAGTTAAGGCGTGACCGCAATCCCACTTGATGGTAAGTGGAGATGTGGTCTTGGGTGGTAGAGCGCACTAACATAGTATCAGCCTATTCACTCTTGATTTGAAGACACCGACGTTAAATAAAATAATAACGCATAATTATATAAAGGTGGAGTGTCCCCTTGCTACACGACGCCGGCGTTGGCGGCTGTGGGCGGCGCGGGCGGCGCGAACATGAACGACGCCGCGTTCTGGAAGATCTGCTTCTTCATGAACTCCGTCGCCGACTGCAGCTCGTTCCTGGCGCCGAACTTGCACTTCACGTAGCAGTACAGGTTGGAGCCCGTCAGCGTCAGCGCGATCAGCACCACCAGCTGGAACCAACCGAATGGAACACGTCACGCACACTCCAAAATAAATATCGGAAAACCACTAGAGAATAACGGTATGTAAGTAAGCGGACCGCTGTCGTCGCCGGGCCGGCGCTCTACGACACAGCATGTTGCTGACGCTAACCCATAAGATTTTCCAGTACTTAAAATCGTCTAACGCGCCTATAGAAGTTTTTAGTTCTAAAATATCATCATCAGTATCATTATCCTTCCATGAAACCTGTCTGGCTGCCACCCCCATGCCGGAGTCAAACGACTCAACTTCAGAGCCACTACTACTTATTTACTTCTTTTCTCTTCTTATTTGGCCAACAAAGCATCGGTGGTACCATTGGTGTGACCGATGGTGATGGTGCAGTAGGGGTATGGGTAACAGCCACATCATAACAATACATTTAAAACTATATTCAAACTTCAAATACACCTACACAAATTGGTTGAGAATCAAGATGAATAAGATTTGCCATATGAATATATATTAAATTAATACATTACCATCCATTTGAACTTGAGACCAAGCAGACAAATGATGAAAAAGCCAGACCAGATCATGGGGCACAGGATCAGCCCCAGCCAGAACAATCGGCTCTCGTTTCTGTTCACACGGTTCTGAAAATACAACAATCAGTACATAAGCACAATGCAAGTGCCGATTGGATGACTCACATTATATGCCATGAGATATTAAATCTTATTTGTCACACAACTGATAAAATGCAAAATAAGCTAATTCTAGTTGAATTAATTATCTTATTTAAAATTCTCAAATTATACATACATACATCTGAAATTTTTCTTTTGGAGTACGGAAATAGGGAAATTAAATATAAAAGAAAAGTGTAATATTTACCACTACCTGTTTAGACTCAAACACCCAATGAGACTTTCCGTCGTCATCTACATAGTTCCACCATCTCAATCCCACTAGAAGACGTCCTGGAAAAGGGAGTATTAAGCAGATATCATATAAGTCTCACAGTAGTCCTTCAGTCTTTTGTACTTTGCTCATAATTCGATGGTTTGTGCCAATCGTAGGAGACAAATAGCAACTTTGGGGGCACAGTAAGATATCAGACGGAAAGACGTGGATTTGTTACAAAATTAAAGAAGTAAAAAAAATCTTAGTAATTAGAGACTCACATTTTTAGCTGTTATTGTGTATTGAGATTATTGAAGTGTCAGTGTACAATTTTGGCTGGCATTGTTACATTTTAGTATTAATATAAATTGTTTGTTATAATCTGATATACAATAAACTTACCACTAATATTTTTGACAGTCCAGAAGTCCGCTGAGAGAAGCAGAATGATCATCACAAAACTGGCAATAAAGGAGTCAGAGAACCAGCCACAGAGGATGTACACCACGATGGCTGAGCTTCGGAATATCAGGTGGAAGAACACTATGTACGGATGTCTGGAAAGTTATGTTATGTTAATTAAAATTATGTAACTTATGCAAGTGTTCTCCTTTTATTTCTCAAAAAAAATATCATACACATATCATTATTATCAAAAAATTACTTTTAATATAATTATTCTACAAGTCACTTAAATTTCAGTTTAGTTTATGGATGGTCTTATCACAAATTAGATTTTGCTTCATTAATTTCATAGGTATTGTATGTTGGAATGCAGGATTATATGCTGTATGTTAAATTACTAAAATAGTTTTCTTGCATCCATCTATGTAAGAATTTATGTACGTGACATGAACAGCCAGAACTACCGTGGGTGGGACTACAGTCAGCTACCTCTGAGCAAACCGAAAGCTCCAGAAGAAATACTCATGTTTCCCACAACACCTGGTTTATGTCAAATAATTAGAAAGAAGAATCCAAGTGAACACTCACATGAACTGCTTAGTGGCATTGTCCTCTTCACCGAAGGCTAAGGTGTCGTCATCGATCAACGGCACCTGTGGCACACCTGGCTGTAATGGTGGATTAATGGATCTACGTCAGCCAAGCCATGCACAGCGATTAAACTACAGGCATTTAAATACTGATGTTTAAATAACTAATAGGATGTCACAACAGGCTTGATGCTTGACAGCTGCTAGGTATTAACTTTATGAATGTGTGTCATGATCTTTACTTATACATTGAATATGATTCTTACTGGTTTGGCCAATGGTTTAGCACGCAACAAAATATTAAGTCTAACATCTTTAATGACTAGTGTCTTGAATTAATACTACAAAAATGCTTTAATGTGCACCTGTGAGACATCATACGACATATAGACATAGAACTGACTAAACACACAAAAGACAAACAAACCTACAAAGGCTTACATTTTTAAATAATATGCTATTAATGAAATTTTATCACAATACAATGTAATGTAGTTTGTAGTATAATATTATTACTAAACAAAGTATACATCTACACTTACCGTTGCGGAGTTCATGATACGAGTTAGAATTTATTAAACGTTATGAAAGTTTAAAACGAATTAGTTGTATTGTCCGATTCTTTGTAAAGGTTTCAATTCAATTATTTCGATATTCTTTTTTATAGAAATCACTTGCATACGAGCATACGACTACAATAAAATAAAATTATACATTTCTGTTCTGTTTAGCATAAGTAGGTACAATATGTCAAAATAGTCAAACATGTTAAGTCAGTCAATAGCAGCTGTTGTCACGACCCATGTCAATATACTGATTGTGATACTTTTTTTAAGTTTCCTGGGTTTCGACATAGTGTTTTAACATAATAAGCCAAATTATATACTTAACAATCATACTTTGGTTTTGTTTTAACATAGCCTGCAATATCTATATATTTAAGCATTACAGAAGAATCTTTATAAACCAATAAGAACATTTGAGGATACACACAGTTGTGATGTACATTCATTCGATCAACATTGGTATTGTTGCCCATGTCACGATCACATTCGAACTTAGAGTAAAAAGTATAAGCATTCGAATATGTTTCGATCTCTAAATCTAAAAATATTTCAATCATGTCTTATCATCAGATGCAGTTTGTAAGCTAAGATCATCAATTTTGTGTATTCGCAAATGATCTAGTGCTTTGTAAAGATGTGATGTTTGTAAATAATCTTACGTTACTTTATAACATTTAGTACACTATTAAGTCGCAAAAGGACATATTTATAACTTATTTGTTTTAGAACGAATTGCGCATAACAGTGACCTTCGTATGTTCTTTGCTTTAAAATAAATTTCACTCATTCTCATTCACTCGTCGTTTAGTACATCGTATCACAGAATCGATATTCTACAAATCGATTATAAACTAGATCTTTATTGTGTTTTTTTTCATCAATTTATAAAAATATATTTATTTAGAATAGTATGTAAAACTTCTTGTCTTAATGATTTTGATATTCTTTATGTCAATAATAGGTAACCATCTCGGTTAAGGCTCGGTTCAAACTGATCAGCTGATCAAAGCACGATTTTAAGTCGTTATCGATAATAAAATCGAGTCAAATAATCACTAACTATAACATCTAATATGGGAACTGTTGAACTGTCAAAATTTTGCAGGAAGGCGCATGCAACGCTGTTTACAATAGGCTTCCGACGTATTCCTGTTTGTTTTTCGCGTGATTGAACTCGCGTTTGGCTCTCGTACGATGTGTGTTCCCGCGGGTGTTGCAGTGTTATCGTGATCCAATTGGAGAGTGTCGGGTGCGTTTTGCGTAACTTGGAGAATGGGTGCTAAGGCGAGTACCGCGAACGGGGGGCAGAGTCCGCGCACCAGGACATTCTCTACGAGCTCCAGCTCGGACGTGGTATCGGGGGGCGCGGGGTTCAGCTTGCTGCGGGCGATCCCCGGGATCCAGGTGTCGAACGATCGGCAGCGGGCGAGGTCGTTGTCGTCGGTGCCGGATCTGCACGCGTCGCACGAAGCGATCGCGATCCCGCCCAACTCGCAGAGCTACGAGGCCTCCGCCGCCGCCAGCCCCGACACGGACTCCAGCTCCAACGAGGACGCCGGCGCGGTGCCCGGCACGTCGCTGGCCCTCGGCCGGGTGTACGCAGCCCACTCCCTGCCTTCGCACATCTGGTCTATAAACGGTGAGTGGCTCGTGAATTGCTGGTACATTCTCTATTCAAATGGCGCTTGTGTATTTGTTCCATGTTAACACTAGTGATAAGTAAACAATTCAATGCTTTGTTTACACATTTGAGTTGTGTGTGCAGCTGACAGTGTATACTGTTGATAGTGCCTGTTTGGTTATCTGAATCTCTTTGTCAAATACACAACTGGCTGATTATTTCTTAAGCAGATTTTGTAGACCTCCAAATATCCTATTGGATTCTAGTTTGATATTTTTGTATCATTTACATACATTTAAGTTATCATTGATATCTATCACAATAAATCGGTATAGTAATGTGTACTCAGTGGTAGCAAAAGCGTGGTTTTGGAAACAACTGTGGTGGTATGTGGTACTGTCTGAGTCAACACCTTAATAACACAATTACTATCATCTACTCTTGTACAACTTTCATATGTATTAAGAGATCTGCTCTGAGGTTTGATCTGTTTTTAGACCATATTGCACATAACTGATGACAAACTTCTTATTTGGTGCTAGTAACCATAGCCAGAGTTATGTAACAGTTGATGTATAATGGCAAGTCTTTACAATATTGCCAATCTCTCACGCTGCTGGGATCACAAGCTGATTGGATTCATTATTATTTTGAGCACTGGTGGGTTTAGTCCAGTCTACAGATACAGTCTACAGTCCCTCTTATGTAAACTAAAATACTGTATGGTAAAACTCTGAGTAGGTACTTTATTCTAGAACATTTCATGAAATACCTACTTAATTAAATCATAGTTCATGATGAATAAGATGATTCAGCTTGAAATATTTTTTTTAGCTGTGTGGTGTGAGTCCACTTGTTCAAATTCAGTCAAATACACTTTCAGAATGACCAACCTATTTATGATCAACTTTGAACTTTGAACCAGGTATTTGAGTTGTAAATGGTCAATATAATTTTATAAGAACCATTTTGTATGAATTAAGGATCTAAGACATTTAATAGAAATGCTAATTATGTAAGAAAATGAAAGCATTATGTTCATAAAGTTTGGCAATCATGTCACTCATTTGAATTTGGTTTCCTCATTATGTGTAACAAATTTATACAAAACCGACAACATATTAGTATTTAAAAAGCTTTGATGTTGATTTTTTAATATTAATAGCTAACAAACAAACAGACAAGCCACCTGATGATTATAGAATCCTGCCAAATACATAATTATTACCTCTCAGTTTCAATGTTGTTTAGCTATTACTTACTTTGCTTGGGTAATGGGAAGCATCTTGAGGAAATATCAAACAACTCATTATGTTTTGGCGGGGGGCTTGGGAACCAATACTTTCTCGTCTCGTCTCTCTTGGGTGGCTGTGTATTGGGTATTCCTAGGTTGTACTGACGTCCATGGACAGTGACCGCTTACTATCAGGAGACAAACAAGCAGTTTGACGACTATCTATATATTATATATAAAAGAAAGTCGTGTTAGTTACACTATTTATAATACTCAAGAACTAGTTACTCAAGAATGGTTTTACTAATTTTTGACTAATTTTTATTTTCATGATTTTTGTCTTTTTGGATTTGTCTTCATTCGGAATATGATAATAAGTATTAAAATATGATTTAGACAATCTGCTACCCACCAAGTATTTCCTTCTTGAGTAATAATATAGTAGCTTAATGGTTAAAACTGACTAGCTGACACTGGTGGGTCACAGTTTGTTTCCTGGCATGCATAAATTTAAAAAATCATTATTTCTAAATGATGTCGATTACTATAAATAACTAACCATCCGTGAAAATCAGTCCGCACTTGGCCCGCGTGGCGGACTATGGCCCTCACATAGTGAGAGGAGTCCTGTGCCCAGCCCACCGCTGGCACATTTATGTATATGAATGATATCAATACATAGTAATAAAGGACCCACCTACCAAAACTACTCACCGACAAAGTTTTATATCACTAAATTTATGTATATCTAATTCTGTAATTACGATTGATCGCCTAGATATCGATGACGTGCTTATTACAATATTTTTATCGACATACCAGTGTCATAACCAAGCATAAGATATTAAATTGTGATTTTATTAGGGTTCCATACCCAAAGGGTGACAAACTAAACTCTATTAATATGCCTCCACTGTCTGTCTGTCACAGGGCTCTATCTCTTGCATGGAAATAGGTACACACCTGATATAGAGGTCGCTAGTAGTAGCGTAAAGGAATAAACCCCAACGGTTCTTCTCGTACTTCTCACACAACACTATTTGAAAAACTGTGTATAACTAGTGCACCCGCCCTCGCTTCACTTCGGGAAACACGTCCCATAGTACGCACAGCGGAAATTGTTAGGCGTGATTCTTTTAACTTGCATAACTTTTTTATTTCTCAACCGATTGGAATAATACAAACACTATAATTATGTTAAATGAAGCTTACCACAATATATTAGTGAAAACAGCACCCAAATAGGATAAGCCGTTTTAGAACCCCCAGTAAAAGATTTTTCCATCCATTCCATTCCATCCACAATTCAAAGCTGAATGCAAAGCTCATTTAGCTGCAGTGGAAATATATAAGTAATACGTGGGATATTTGGTTCTTCCAAAGTTTGACTTGTGATATTTTGATGATGTAAAAAATTATAAATCGTTCAA
Organism: Ochlodes sylvanus; assembly: GCA_905404295.2. NCBI lineage: Eukaryota > Metazoa > Arthropoda > Insecta > Lepidoptera > Hesperiidae > Ochlodes > Ochlodes sylvanus. The sequence goes on from FR990136.1 coordinate 12,728,577, forward strand.
TAGGTATGACGTACCGTATTCGACAGTAGTTATCATCAAAGGTCACGTGTAGTAAAGTTACAAGTCAGACTCCAGAACCAGAGGAATAGATACAGTGATGTTATCAAGTGTCGTGTTGAGCCACCGTGATAAGATAAATTGGAACACAAAATTCTGTTACTTGATGTTAAATTACACTAATTATATATGCTACTACTAATTATATACTAAGCTGGTGTTTTTAATATGTAAAATACTATATGTATACCTACCTAAAAAGATTTGGCGCACACTCGGTTCTTTTACCTTCTGTTTAATGTAATTTATCTACTTAAATAAAATCTGCCAATCTGCAACTGAACTCTTTTGAAAATGTATTAAGAAAAGTATGAGTTTTCAGTTTACAGTTGTTTCAGAAAAATGATGATGATGTACATATTTCAAATTTCAATTAAAATACTTAATTTCATATTACAGTATAATGTGCAATAATTTTCTATATTCTACATAATATCCGTCCATACATACACATATTGCGTGTAGATATAATTATGGACAAAGCAAATAAAATCTACCTAAATAAAGACACACTTGACCGGTTTCTCGATGTGAATGAACTAAAGCAGCTTTGATATTTTTGGAAGTCGCTTGAAACAACTAAAATCCACGTATCAATTTAAATACACCCACGACTTTATTTACTCGACTGCTTCGGTCGGAATTAGTGTCCCTCTAAGGCAACGCAATGAAAAATCATGGGTTGTATGGCATATATTAGTATCGATGTAATCACTCCGACATAGATAATCTTGTAATATCATATGTCAATGATAATCTTGAATAGATTTAAATCGATAAAGTAATCTAATAAATTAATAAATTATTATATTATAATCCCTCGACTTAGCTTAGCCTTATGATTAATCAACCACGAAGTTTCAACCCCTATTACGGTTGGATGTATTTGAACATTTATAAAGGTATTGTGTTACGTTAATATTTACCATTATTATGGTGTACCTGACGCGTTACTTTATTTAAGTAGAGCGGTGTAATTTAACCGTCGCCCTTGGGCGGGAAATAGTTTTCCAATTACAGACGACCCGTTGGAGCGGTGTAAGTGAGGGGGACTTTCAAGTGGGGCACGTGTACCACTCTGTTCTGCTAGCAGGCATCATTCGACGACCCCGTAGCCCAGTCGATAATGACCCTGCCTCAGAAGCGAGGGGTCCCGGGTACAAATTTTAATGTTAATAGCCGACAAACGAACGTGAGCCACCTGTTGATGTGGACACTGTCGCCTACAGACATTAGCAACACCAATGGTATCACTGCTGCGTTGCCGGCCAAGAAAGAAAGAGAAGCAAGAAAAACTGACTGTCAAGCCGGCTGTCGACTCTAGCAAGAGGGTGGTATGGTAGCCAGCCATCCGGGTTTAGCTGGGAGCACCATGAGCAGGGGCCTCGGACGTTGACGGAGCTCCTTACACCCCGAACGTTTGTGACAGAGAAATGCTTGTTCTCTGGTCATGGGTGTCATTGATGTACCTTCGTTCCAGACTCTTATCTTGGTATGTCATCAATGCTTAGAATAATTCCTATAGAAACCAAGTCCGCGCGGCCATTTTGAAGCACCTTAATTGGAGTCAGAAATGACTCCAAAACCGGGCAGCTCCTTAGTGTTCAATGTCAACGCACGCCAAACGTGTCTCGCGAAAAAAAATAATTATGACGATTTGTCCAGTTAAATTGTGTCACAAAATATCTGAAAAGCTATTTATGTATTATTCTAAAAACATATGATTATCCGCAGCCGAATCATTCCCCGCTTTCGGGAAAGTTTCGATTTAGTGCTTCACTTTAGACAGAGCGCTTGTATGAAGACTGTCTTTCTAGCATCAATGTGCTGATCTTTAGATCTATGGCACACACGACCCCACACTGATTCCTAACAGATAAATGCACTAGAGTTTTGACGTTATACAACCATCAAGAAAATAAATAAAATATTGTTACGTCAGCCCTGCAATAGGGTGTCCTCTACTTCTCGTTAGTGATGGCTCATTTCATTTGTGTATCACATTTTAGTAACACGGGGAATATAGTGAGGGGGAGTGTGAGAGGGTTTGGTTTATTAATCACCTATCGTTAATAGCGTCAACCTACTTCAACCCTTTCAAAGCTATTTTGGTCGATCTGTCCTGCTCTATCATATGTGCAATGATTCTCTCTCTCGCATTTTTGGTCTATCAATATTTATGTATTCAACGAAGGGTAATATTAAAATTATTATTTCTTGTTTTTTTTTATTTAAAGCAATAAACTTGACGAGTGGGATTCCATAGCTCCCCACGCCCGATCCGATGCTATAAATCTCGTAACATCGACGTTTCTCCCGCAGAGAATGTACATATATTTCTATCAACGTCGCGGCGTCCGCCGTCCGATCTGTATTTATGTCTTACCTGCTTCATAAAGGGTCTAGGTTCCTGTTGACCCACTTTCACACATTGTTTAATTACACGGAAACTCATTTTCCCCATAAATCTTCACTTGTTTCAGTTATAAATCTTACGATATTCACCCTGCGGTCGTTGGTACTATTCCTATATTAAATTAACGATCAATTTGGTCCTTTGTATTCAATGTTTTTGTTCTCGCATCGCAATATGTTTGTTCCATATTTTATAGTGGGTACGTCTTTTATCTTAATGATAATGTACTGTAGTAAAAATATACTTCGAGGGAAGCGTTTTGTCTGTTACAAAAGGCGCAGAGGAATTAAATAACATACGATAACATGAAAATATGAACTGGAAAGTGCTAGTTACTTTGGAAACGGGTGCTTTTAATAATAGGTGTATGCGGCCCGTGTCCGATTCATAACATTAATTTGTTCATCTAAACGTTTTCTATTAGCGCGCGGGCAGTGCGTCAGTCCGTCTAGCTCTCCCGTAATAAATCCCGCGGCTTTTCCGGGTTCGCGGCCGGCGCCCGCGCAGTGAAAGCGCAGTCGGTCGCGGGACTTCGCTGGAGTCGGACGCGAGCCTGTATCGGTCAGACACAATGTATCGCCGCCGTTACCGCACCACCCTCGGCCTAGGGCTGGGCTCCTCCTTCTCATCAGCCTTCTCCACCACGCTGTCCTTCAGCTCCACTCGCACCACCACCACCGACTCGGTCCGCTCGGACGCGCGCGCGACTGCGGCTAAGCTAAAGTCCAAGTATGAAAACGCCGGCACGGCACAAGGTCTGTCTGTGTGTGTCTGTGTGTTTGTTCTGTCGGTCACTGACCTCTTACTAACTACTTCTAACTACTTCTAACAAATAATTGGTTCATCAAATTAAAAAGTAGTATAAATATTTTCATTTTATTCTTTCTGTAGTGTAGATAAAGTATTGATCACTTTACTTAAAAGCTCTTTTATTTTGTTCATTGTTTCATTTTATAGTTATTTGCATATACGTTACAAATTATGTTACTGATTGTTCAATAAAGAATATTAACTATACTTATAGTTACTAGAAATAAGCAGGTTTTGTGTCTAATACAAACAATACAGTCTAGTACAAAAAATTGTTCAATAATGTTTTAATTAATCGTATATTGTTTATGTTTATCTGCCGTGGGAGCATAACAATGGCTCTTCCGAATACCGTTTATGTGTTCTTGTAAGGCGACACTGTTTATGTCGTTTCCACGGAACACGTCAAAACACCAATGGCATTAACGATGTGTTCCAGAAATTAGTACTCAGTACCGTTTACAAAGCTACAAACACAGTCTAACTCATTTCTTATCATCAGACTTCGAATTTAGGTTAGGTAGTAGATGCTGTTCATCGTCGCCTTTGGGTTTGCTGTTTGAACAATGGACAAATTTCCCTTTCGTTCAGGGTTTAACGGCCTACTTTCACTAACAAAGGCGTTACATCCCAGCGGGTCACTAATGTTTCAAATACGAAGTCATCACATGGACCGTAGAGACTACATAAAATAGGTCATTGAATTAAGCGCTTACATTTGCTAACTGCTAGATGTCACTTGTTTGTTTTACTGAACGCCGTGTCGAGATTTGTCTACCTGTCTGTATGTTGTATGTATACATATATGTAACATTAACTCATTATATGTATACGTACTTTTTAAAAGAACTTCTTATGCGGGATAAACGTCGTGTAAAATGTATTGCAAATTTTATAAGAATAAATAAATAAACCCTAAAACTCCTACCGTAGTAGGATTCCATGTGTCGCCATGGACACATGGACACATGGACACATGGGTGCCATGGACAACACAAATTACACGTCACTAACACCAATGACCCGAAAACAAACACTTACCTGTCACATCTGCCCCGGCCGGGAATCGAACCCGGGATCCCTCGCTTCGCAGGCAGGGTCACTACCAAGTAGGCTACGGGTCGTCTAGAAAGGAACTAACTAGAACCACTAGAACTAGAGAATTAGGCCGATAGCAAGAACGAGTCTGTTGCGTCTTATTTATAGATTTAAAACAGGGTTAAAATTACTGGAGTCTCACGGGTAATTTAATTTTGGTTGCATACTTTTTAGGTCGTTTTAAAACAAAATGAGTTCGACTAATTGGTCCCCCGTACCTACTGAATTTGTTTGTTGCTTGTCAGGTAGAAGTTTCCAATTTAGAATTCCGTAACGAACTTCGGCTCGGCTCGGCAACTTAGCTAGAGTATGTCGTTAACATGAAATTATCGTATTTTTTGTGCAAAGACGACGCCAGGGCGGTGGGTCCGGAGTTTTACTACTTCTGAGCATATCGGAAGTAAACATTATATATATCTACATATCTACCTAATTGATTATTTACCGAATATGTGACGAGTTAATTGGGCACTAGTAAAATGTACAGACGGAATTCTTTAAATTGACGTTTAATATTTTTTAATTGATGATCCGATAAAATAAACCAACACTAAGATACCTCGGTTAGCTTTTTCTGCGTAGATCTTCCTTCCATGTCTCGGAAAAAGGAGCACAGGATGCCCCCAAGCATGTGGACAGACGACCTGAAGAAGAAGGACAGCGGGCAATCGCTGGATTCAGAAGGGTCAGGACAGGTCAGAGTAGCGCAAGTTAGGGGAGGCCTATATCCAACAGGACTTGATATCGGACTTGCAAAGGCTGATGGATGGATGGATAGATTTCGATAGAACTATGTCAGGCGATTCATATCTATTGTAGGTTTCCATATTTCTGTTATTCAACAGTATTTCGTCTGCTCTGCGTCCCAGTGTTGAGATCAAGTTAGCTGACGATACGCTGCAGTAAGTTCACGGTCTGTTATACCAGGTTCGTGTATTTGATATTGCAATTTTTGAAAAAGTTCACTTAACCAGGGTAAATTTAGAATAGTGGAGGTAAATGACATTGTTGATCCGCGGAGCGCGCCGCCCACGCGATCATAAGGTCGATGTAGCTTCAATGCAATATTTAGAACGATGCGGTCCTTTCAGTTTGGCTATTGACCGGAAGACGGGGATAAACGTGTTTGTCTTTAAATAGGTACCTAACTTACCTAACCTTTACGTTACCTAAATTGTACTTTTAATGTTTACAAGTACTTTTACTTTGTTACCATAGTTAGCGTGCGTTTCCAGTACAGTAACAAACGAGGCATTTCTTTAAATCTTATATCCGTGATTGATCCTTTATAAATTAGTATAATTTTTTAATCCTTTTATGGGCCATTATTTTTCATGATCAAATTAATAGTTAATTATTGCATCATCATCTACGCAATATTTAAACCTAATTTGGATTTGCAATTAATTGTATAATGACATTACTGTTAAGGTACACTATTTTAATATTTTGGGGTAGGATTTTATTGGTCTTGATTAATATTAATCGCAATAAACTAGCCTCTTTTGGGTTTGAAGAAGTTTTGTTATTATGGGTAACTTGCAAATGAGCAATCGGTTCGATTTCTGCCCGGGTCAGATAATAATCTGACATGTTAAAATTTTATATATCCTAAAATTTATATAAAAGTAGCTGTCCCGGCGAACTTCGTATCGCCCTACGATTAATTAATGTTGTGATACTTAACTTATTACCTGAAACACTTATTATACTATCACGAAACAACCAAAACACTGTCACGAAATATATTATAGATTTTAGAATCGTGATTATTTGTTACGCCATATGAGTACATATGTATTTCCATGTCACCAACAACATAGGGAAGCCTAGCGCATGGGTGAGGCAAGCATTTTATTATTATACCAAATACTTCAAAATTTTAAGACCATTTTCTAATCCGCAAGTACCGTTTAACCCGTGGGGAGCGTTGGGAGCCGAGGGGTTGAAGTGTGCTCTAGGTAGGGTAGCTCGGGGCAGATTTGGAGCGTCCTTGACGTACTCCTTCGCTCGCCTGGAGCGGCTGCAGCTTAGTGGCGAGGGCCCTCCAATGCTAGCTCCGAAAGTGCAGTATACTCGGAATGAGATTTTTGTACGAGTTTGGAGATTTGCGTTTTACATTGTACTGCGAGGCGACTGGTCTGGGAGGTTGCGTTGTTGAGGGATTTATTCCGGGATGCCATTCATGACTGCAAAGGTAGACGAAGTACATCAGATCGCTCTCGCTTCGCTTTGCTTTGGTAATTTTAGGATATTAATTTATTGCAGTAATTGGATAAATGTCGTCAAAACATTAAGACCAGCACTTGTATCACTTAGCTAGGAAATTAGTTTCGACAATAAATACTATTAACATTTTAAACACTTTCATTTACAGGTTTGAGGAATTTTAATTGTAAAATGCGCAGGGAAATTACAATTAAAATGTCAGGGTAACTTGATAATTGAAAATGTGTAATTTTACTTTTAAAACCTTCATTAATCTTGTGGACGTTTTTGGTTTTTGGTTGCAAAAATTCAAGATTAAATGCTAAATTCATTGGACTAAATATTGACGGGATGTTTAGTGTATTTTGCAGCAATATATTTTACTGCGGATGTACGACCGGGTTAGTGGCCATTGTTAAAATCGAATGTTGGATATTTCTTGGGTTCTTTGATAAGGTTTAACGAGTAACTACGTTACAACTAAACGTTAAAATTACAATAAATGACTATTTTGCCTTCAGAGAACTGCTTATGTTACTGTTGAATTTAGATTAAATGATTACTACTAATAAAACTCTTCTTCACAAATTACATATTACGTGAGTTCAGTATAAAATATATTGTAGTAATTAAACGTACTATTATATATTATATTGAAGTTGGCGGCGCGGCCTCGCTCGGAGTGCTACTCGTAGGTATCGCAAAAGAAAACTTTTAAGAAAATGAAAATTCATTTGCGTTGCATTTTGCACTCAAATATGGTTTGCCGCCCCACTGGCCTAGTTTCCGCGAGACAATGGCCGATGATTAAGAAAACTAACCCACCGTTTGTTTCCTTACAATTGCTCTGGGTCCTGAATTGTGTGGGTAATAACGGCTAATCTGTTTTGTAATTGTTACAAGTGTTATTACGCCCTAAACGTTGTTCTTCTAAGAGTTACACTTTTAATAGAAGCCGTAATGGAGGTGAGGATTGCCTTGGATAACTTGTATCATCTAATTATGGTTACCTTTATACCAGGTTTGCGCATTTGCTGTGGCAATTGTCTGTTAGCTTTACATAGTAGAGTATCCCGAGGGTCCACGGGTCATCACAATTCTTTAGGCACGAATCATTCAGTGCCATTTTTGTGGTGAACTGATAAAGTGTCAAAAAGCGGCTTACACGTCTTTTACAAGACTTAAGTACTACTCATTCGACCCACTGGATTCCGAAGCATTCCGCAATCCAGTTTCCGAACCATGGAAAAAATTAAAAAATACAGTTCTATCATTTTCTGTCGATTTTATTTATTTTTGTCGATTATTATTAAGATTAAGAAATTAAACTATGTTACTTTACACACACTGGTACACTCATCAGCGTTAGCTTTGTTGCTTCTCTAAAAGATTAGGTACTTGACATTATATTGAAAGCTTCAAGTTCTTATTTACCATGGCAGTCTCGAAGTATGAAAATATTATGTAAAGGGGACTGCCACCGAGTAGGGCACAGTGTAAGTTGAATCAAAGTGTTACTGAAATGTAGATTAATTGCCGTCACATTTCATTCGATTAGCCTCCCCTACGCGCGCCGCGCCACCCGCCGCCGTGCATGGAAATTAGGCTTGAATACTGTAACGCCTGTAGGGACCGCTACTGTACACCACATACCACATAACGGGTAACTTTGTAGATGACCATGTCATTGTATAGTGGTGTCTTTCTTTTTATTGTTCGCTTCGATAGCTTTAACGAGCAGACCAGACGCCTGATGCTTTGCTCCACTTGATGCCATCAATAACACCTAACGCATTACCGATGTGTTGCTGGAAAAAAGACGTTGCGGGAGAATTATATTGGCTTGGAAACTGCGACCGAAAAACGTTAAAATTCGCGGAATATTTTTAGGGTCGTACTGAGCACAGCGACCTCCAACAGAAGAGACCGTTCGCCATAGCTTCGTCAGTTGCGGAATGGAAGTCAGCTTGGACTCAAGATGGATGGAACTCCTTACACCTCATTCTTCTTAAGTTTATCATCTCTATACATTAGTTAAACATATTTCCAAACATTGTTGATTAAAAACTAATAAAAAATATTAATGTGGTTGTTTTGCTACTAATCCAATCCAAGGTAGACTTTATGTATGTATAATGTACGTACAGAAGCCTGTACGGATGGATGTAGCTTGAACTCATATTTTAGTCGACTTGAAGCACCATTACCATCGTCGATCGATATTTGCTTAGTTGGAAGATTTAGTTATCCACCGCAACAATTCAACACTGTTGCAGATCGAGTGATGTAAATAATCAATTAGCGTGTAACAAGCAGTAAATGGAGTCCGACACGCGGATTACACGTAAACTACGTCACACACACACACACACACACACACACACACGAGATGTTGTTTACTGTTTTGTTTAGATATTCAGTTGGCGATTGGAGGCTACATCTGAATGTAAATCAAACAAGGCGTGGAGAGTTCCGAGTGCGGACTCACGATAATAAAGAGGCGAGCTGGCGTAAATCTTCACTCTATATGTATGTGTGTCAGTTATCTATAGCCCCGCTTTAAAGTCATGAGTGCCAGTTTATTTGGGTTCGTGTACGGAAATTTTTCTCTTTACTTGTACTCTTAAGCAGTGATAGCCGTGTGGTTGAACGTTGGACTGCCGAACCGGAGGTTCCGGGTTCAAACCCCGCACGCACCACTAATTTTCAAAAATTATGTGCGTATTAAAATTTAATTATCACTTGCTTCGGTGAAGGAAAACATCGTGAGGAAACCTGCACACCTGAGAGTTCTCCATAATGTTCTCAAAGGTGTGTGAAGTCCACCAATCCGCACTTGGCCAGCGTGGTGGACTATGGCCTATACCCCTCGCACTGTGAGAGGAGACCCGTGCCCAGCAGTGGGACAGTTATGGGTTGTGATGATGACTTGTACTCTTTATTGGTGTATGCTGATAATTTTACTGCCTTGTTTATTAGGTATGGGTAACATAATTATGTTACAGGCATGGTAGCCACTTCGCCATACCTGGTGATCGATAATAAGTTCACTGGAAATAGTTTTATCTCTATTTATTTGTCTTAGTACTTACGTAGTCTAAATTGTACGTTGTGTTTTTGTAATAATATGTTTGACGATCGGTATGGCGCAATGGCTACCATCTGCCATTCGAAGGGTCCTAGGTTCGATGCCCATCGTAACGGAAATTTCGATTCTCTGTCTTGGTGTGTATTCTTGTGCTTGGCACCCATGACACGGAATCCTAATTTGGGGATAAGAGTGTAGCGTTAAAAAAGTTTATTTTTTATAACAAACACTTCCATAGCTAATCTAAAAAATCTTTTTTTTACATAACACTAGCTGTTCCAGGGACCTTCGTACCGCTGTATAATTAATAAACAAATTTGGTGACATATCGACAGCAGCGCCACCTACCGGGTCAAATTGTGATATCTAAACCATTCTCGGATCCACCTGAAGACACACAAAAAATTTCGACTAAATCAGTACAGCCGTTTAGCAGGAGTTCAATCGGATGAAACTGTTGAAGAGCACAACGCATTCGCAATCCCTTTATTTACAATGATGAAAATGTTCAGCGGAGCGGCCTTTGTGAATCAATCCCATCCGAGCGATCGGACCAGGATTTAAGTGGTGCTTTTGAGTCGAAATCTCTCGTGACTTCAATATTTTTAATCAACAACCCAACACGTGAAGGAGAATAATTTCATTGTGTCTACAGTTTATATTGATCGTTGTCAATAGACAGGATTTATCAATAAGTAGAGCGCATATGTATGTATGTATAACAGATCATTGTGAATGCTTCTGTGCTTCTCGAAGCCCTTCGGGGCACCGTCAGCCGAGATCAATTGTCATCATTAGATAGCCAGCGATAATAATTCCACAACGAAATGATTTTTTTGTTAAAAGATAATTGAAGTAACCAGTAGGTTAAAGGTCGTCTGGAAGATATCGCTGTTTAGCGATAAGACCTACTTTTGTGAAATTTCTGCTCATTATATTAATTTGTAATTTTCTGTTGTGCACAATAAAGAATATTTCTATTCTATTCTAAAAGTAACCAGTAATAAATCACAGAGACAAATAGTTGTAAACTCAAACTCAAACTCAAATCATTTATTCCATGTAGGTATTTAGAATACACTTATGAACGTCATTTTTTGCATTTACCACCGTTTCGCTAAGGTGCCTTTAAATTTAAACGATCTTACGAGGAGAAAAAGAAACGGCGAAAGAAAACTCCTCGGCACATCTTTTAAAAAAAAAATATATAGTGCTAAAAAACTAATTACAATCTTTTTTGCTAGGTACTACCATTTTATACCTAAATACTAACTTGGGCGGAACCGGATGCGGATGTCTATTACCAAGCATCCTTGTCATTAATATACTCATCGATAGTATAATAACCTTTCTTTACTTTTTAACCTTTCTTTCTCACTTTGTATTATTACAAAGTGGACTTACGAAACTAAGTCATTTGGAAGATAATTTGTGTTGGTCCGTTTGATCGTTTTATTAGTTTATCTCTAGAGCGGAGCACATGTAAATAATTTTCGAAGCGTGCTGGTCAATATGACGTCTTCGATATAATTATATCCGCTTGATGTGGTACAGTTTATGTGATTGCGCTATACTTACCATGTCGCCATACATTATGTACGTTGATATTTCAATGCGACTTTTACTGTTTTCGACTCCGCGAAAAATAGTATCTTCCTGTCGCGTTGATTTATTTTAGGGTCGCGTCGTGACGGACATGTTTACACTCACGACGTGCTTAGATTAGATTAATGAATTAATTTAAATATTATTTTAAATTGAAGAATCTGTAACTCAGTTGGTGGTGACCCAGTCGCAATGAAAATGGCCGCGGGTTTGTTTCCCAGCCAATATAGGGATTCGTGACGTATTATGGGGTCGTGGGTGTTTGTCATTTTATCTCCATGCCACATATGATACAGATAGTCGTGCGTATAAGAGTGTTTTTTGATTAAGTTCTCTGGGAATAAAACTTCCATTGTAGCGGTGGCAGATTTTTTTAACTTGACTAGGAAGCGTGGCAACTCATGTTACGAGTAAATAACTTGCGTTGAACCACCCAGCCCCCGACAGACAGTTCAGTAATTGCTGACGATCGACACAAGTCATTGAGCTATAAAATAAATTATTGTCATTATTAATGGAACATGTGTTGAAGGCCAAGAAAAAAGGAAGAGAAAAAGAAAAAAAAAGAAAAAGATAAAGGTAAACCAGTGGAACTTTTTATAGCCTTCTTTTCTTATACTTCTTACTTTTCCAGACGAAAAGATACGCTAGAGTGGTTTAATTTAAAAAAATTGGCACACGTCGCCATCGCACCACACCGGAGCTGTCTGGTGAATCTGATAACAATTTATATTGTATTTTTTGACTGCACCCGCCAGTCGCCGCCGTGGCCGGAGTTAGGAAACTAGGTCTCGTCTTAAAATAAAGAAGATATGCAAGGACAATAGCAGATGAAGTGATTTTAAAATGGCACAAGGCAAAAGGTAGCTTAACTGTTTAAAAACCCCACATTTACATCATTTAATTATGAGTGCAGGATTCGATCTTGAATCTCCCGTCACAGAAAAAGCTTTTTTTTTTGCGAATTTGCGAATCTATATATATAAAAGGAGAAGCTGACTGATTGACTGACTGCCTGACATATCAACGCAGGGCCTAAACTATAAAGGTTAGAAACTTGAAATTTTGCACGGGGGTTCCTTTTATAACGTAGGGGAGCACTAAGAAAGGATTTTTGAAAATTCACCCCCTAAGGGGGTAAAACGGGGGTGCAAAGTTAGTATGAAACTTTGCCGTTTTTGAGGGTATTTGAATGAAATTCAGTATGAAGGTATTTCATTGAAAGTTATGAAACATGTTTAAATTTTTTTTCGAAAATCATCCCTTAAGGAGGTAAAAGGGGGGCGCAAACTTAGTACGAAAGATCTCTGACTTTATCAACTGTTATATATTTAGGGATTTTTAGGGATTAGGGATTTTGGATATAGGCTTGTGTTATATAAAAGTAAAACGTACAAATCGAATCTTATCACGACATTCTAGCTTTATCGAACTAGCAGTTGGTCGATATCAATTCTAATACGTCTTAAAAGTATATTTGTTTGTGGAAATCCACGTTACATTGGTTAAATTACGCGGTTTTCCCCGGGAATTCATATCGGCATGTCGCAAGCGACAGTCAATCTCGACATTATGAGAAAAACCTGCAACGTATTGCTATTTACAATAACTTGCTTCTCGTTCTCAGAAATATTTTATTTTATTTATTTACTAGTATTACAGTCACATGTAATCGCTGTTTGGTAAGGGCACCCCAGCCGCCCATTTGAATTGGAACTCGATTACTTTTTTTGTCAAATGCAATGTGCAATCCTGATGTGAAATCCTTTGCGAAACGGTGGTAAGTGCAAAAAAATTCGTTCTTAAGTGTATTTATAAAATACCTACATGAAAGAAATTATTTGAGTGTTGAGTGTGATGCATGTTACTACATAATTAATAATAACAAATTGAAACAGACTTGTTGGTGGAAGATCAAAATTATTGAAATATGTACGAAAGACAACGGCTTAATTCAAAGAAACTTAAATCATATATATTGTAATCACATTGAGTAGAGGCAGCCTGGTAATAAAATGGTGTGATAAAAGTATGTATGTTTTAATTAAAGTCATCTGTTTGTACGTGGCCGCTGGGGCGCCCTGGCCGGCTCGTTAGTGTACGGTAATTATTCGACAATTAATTTTATCGCTCTTAACTTTAAAATAAATTAAACTTAAACATCGTTGTAATTAAATGATAATTATTTATTAATATTCAGCATGCCTTATACTATCGCGTATACAATTTGCATAACTAAATGATGCACGCTTCTTACCGTACATGTTTTGTTATTTAATTTGGAGTAACAAGAATAAAGTTATGCAAGGTATAGAGGATATTACACGAATATTATGTTACGTCATCAAGTCATGGTCATAAAAAGATTGTAATTAGTTTTTAAGCACTATTTTTAAAAGATGTGCCGAGGAGTTTTCTTTCGCCGTTTCTTTTTCTCCTCGTAAGATTTAAAATTTAAAGGCACCTTAGCGAAACGGTGGTAAATGCAAAAAATTACGTTCATAAGTGTATTATAAATACCTATGTGGAATAAATGATTTGAGTTTTTTTTTCATGAACCTCGATACAATCAATATAATTTGACGTTAACCAGGTCAAAGGAATTACTTCGAATGTTTTCTTTTGTGGCTACGTTTTTGTTTGAACATTTGTTGATAGGTATGATAAGGTTATTTATTATACGAATAATAAAAGAAGAAAGATAACATGTCTTGTCATGAGAAGTAGAGTGTTAGTAGTAATAACTTAACGTGGACTAGTAATAACTTAAAAATGACAAGCAAATGGGTAATTTATAAAAAGATACAAATAAAAGATTAATATAATAATATAAAAGATACAAAGATTGCTCCCAATCTAAGAAATAATTTCGTTTCTTGTTACTGAACAATAAAATGTTCGTAAAAAGCAACTGTTTTTGTATTATTTTTTCGGCCTTTAAGATCAAAAGGAAATAGCGAGAACTTGGCGACAAGTAAAATGTGTAGACGGGAAATATTTTCAACGTGGAGTAAAAACTACGAGTATAATGTGATGTTGCCAAGTGTGGGTGGTGGTCGTCCATGGTACACGTCAGTGTACACACTGTCAGACATTTCCGGACTGGACTAGCCTTGGTACTGTCCCATGTCGTGCGCTTGACTTTCCGCTTTTCCCTCTCTACAGGGCATTAATTTGGAATTATAATAACGCTACACACTCATAGCCCCACACTAGGATTCCCTGTGCCGTGGGTGCCATGGACAACAGCACAACACACAAATACAAGGACACACACCCAGACCGAGAGTAGAAATTACGTTCATAAGTCAAATCACTCGTCATTGAAATTTCCGCCTCCCTGAGAATCGAACCCAGAATCCTTTGAACGGCCGTCCGGCTTGGTGTCGTCAAGCCGGCATTCTTGTAAATTAATAGTATTTAGTTGGTCTTCCGTTTTCTTATTTGTTGGTAACGCCTGAACGCCTCCACAATACCTTAATTATGTCTTGTCCATGAGTGGCTTAGACCACACCTGATCACGACGGGCATTCGCCCCTTTCTACATCTAAAAGATAGATCTTAATGTAACCACTAATTCATCAGGCATTAGCAACATGAAATGAAATGGGTCGATTATAACGGAAGTTGCAATCCGCAATATTGATATCCCGTTCAATTGGCAAGTGTAACTGTATCACGCTGTAAATAGCTCGCAGTAACCACCTGGCTCCCGCCACCGCCAGTCCGCCACCGCGGCCCACTGACTTGGCCTACATCGGTTTTAAATAGTTTCCCCCTTCCTCTCCCCCCTTGCTCCCGCAAAATATCCGCCCTTTCTTTCCCCTTTCATGCGTTTCCCTGTTTACCGATACGATATACCTACCTATCGTTCTTGAGTATCCGGGATGTAAACGAGTTAAAAGTATTTAACGCGTTTCACGTTAACCGACAAGCAACAATAACGTACGTACTAACGTAGTACGTAATAACTTAGTCTCGTAGTCATATATTTCGGTCTATTCGGTTCTAGATCTTATTGTGGGTCAAATACGACCACACTGAAAATCCGTTATTACAGAGCACTGAAATATTGTATTCTTCAGTTTTATTTTCGCTTCTTGCATCCTTAGGTTCGCCTTGATACATCACATATCCAGTCTAGAAAGCCAACCCTGAAGCTATTACTTTATATTCATATTTTCCAGTTTCAGTTTTCAGTTTTGCAAATCTGTATTTCGCGGTGTTGTATTTTCTCGTTTCTTCTACATAATTTATTCAAAACTACTTCCATTTAAAATGGGTACTTAACAAGCAGCTCAAGGTAGTCGCGCTGTGACGTAAAATACTCATTCATACAAATATAATGGCGTCAACTCTTTAAATATTCGACTATATAGAAATAGAATCCTACGCAGTTCACGATTCGGCAAAAGGCATGGATGGTAATAAATTTTCAAATTTATTTAATGCGTATCCTGTCACAGATTCCCTCTGTGAGAATGGTGTAACATTCAAAATATATGGTTTTTATTAATGTTGCTCAGTATTGAAAAGTCGCTAAATACTTGACGTTACGTCCTATATATAAAAAGGAAGCGATCAGGAAGCGATGGACAAAATTCCACATAAACGTCCATATCGCGTCGTGAAAAGTGGTTTACTTTACTAACCGCTGCACGTACCTACGTTGTGACGTTGTGGTTATTGTATGTCTGCTGCGCTGTGCTCCGCCGATCCTAGCAGTTAAGTCTTCGGGGAGCTAAGAACTTACAACTGTCAGGTGTAAACAAAGTTCTGCCGTATACTTAATTCAATGATAGCGCTCGAGTGAGGAGCACTTTATAATTTATATTTATCATCTCTTCAGTTCATTCATCGCAACCGATAATTGTCCCACTGTTGGGTTGCTGTCTTTCACAGTGTGAGGGGTACAGGTCATATAGTCTACCACGCTGGCCAAGTGAAGATTGGCAGACTTCACACACCCTTGAGTAACTCTTGGGCGTGTAGTTTTTCTCACGATGTTCCACTTCACCTTAGCAATTGATAACTAGTATCTAATACGCACATTTTTTTAATTTGAGGTGCGTGGAAGAATCCAACCCAGATCCGCCTATTCCGGACACTCGCGTTCAAACTTCAAACCACGTGACTATCACTGTTTAATTTTTTAATTGCATCTCAACAGTTCATAATAATTATGATTCGAACAACCATTTTTATACACACTTACTTAACAAATCTTAAAGTAATGTTAATTTATTTTACATGTAAACACTGGATAAGTGTATAAGTTACTATTTTTCTATTATTTTTTCTTAGAATTTAGAAGAAAATACCTCTGCCAGTCAAGCATATCGAACGACGCGTCGACTTAGTACGTATACCGATTATACATAAATGTAGTTCATTATAATAGTTAGCTAAAACCCCTCTGCTAATTTACGCGGGTGGTTTGACGTTCAAGGCCTCATTAGTTGTGTGAAGTGACCGGTGTCCCGGAAAGGTGACCTTGGGTATACCCGACACTATGCCCAAGAATATGTATATTATAAGAATACTATCGGGTCAGTAACCTTGCCGGTTTTTACATAACTTTTGTCAACTCCTTAGTTTTTTACCTAAGCTTGTCGCCGTACCTGCTACCCGTTAAACTGGATCAATAAACTAATTCAGCTCCTTTTTATTTTCCCGGCATCGGCTAAATAAAACAGTTTGGCGAGAGAACTGCCAAATGGCAACCTAATAAACTGTGTGAAACATGTGAACTCCAGTCCTGCCTGACGTGTTTATTATGGCTCTCAGTTTTGTAAGTGATTTGCAATAATTGTAAGTTTCACGACAAAATCGATTTGCAACAGATATATAAAACGTTGGCGAAGGTCAGGCCGCCGCGTCGCTGGTTGACGCGCGGAGTTTAGTATTTTTAGCATGTTTCTGGTTCCGATGCGGATGAGATCCATCCAACGCAGAAGATCCTATATCCATGTCACGTTAATTGAAATTCGGAGTTTCTGAATGGTGACTACTTGTTGAAACTCACAATAATATGATTTCGGTAAGTTTTAAAATAGTCCGTAAGCTTTGTCTTCTGCAGCAATATACTGGTATCTGCACAGTATTAGGTAAGTGTACAGAATAGCTGAGATTGGTATTTCAATACAATTACTTGCGAAGTTAAAATACGACACTCTGATGAAATCTGTATGTTTGAACCCATCGCACGACGAAATCGCATCGCGCCATCGTACGATCGCTGCTAATTAGGACGACGCCTAATGTGTATCTATACGATTTTTTTGGAAATCAGAGAAACTCTCGAATTTAAAGTATTTAATGTTATTGTAATAAATTTGCGGCGAGCTTTAAAAAGGGTCACAAAAAAAGAGGTCTAATTTAAAAAGCCTCGGCAATAGTGAAAAGTATTTCATTCCCACCGGAACTCTAAGCTTTATCCAGTTTCAAAAGAAAGATTTTTGATGTAGACTGTGAACAAAAACTTTAATTAAAGCATTAAATGCAGTGCAGTATAATTTATAATTAAAGCAATGATTCCAATACCAACACGAAAGTCGAGCTTGAAATAGTATATGTAATCAAGCTGCGCGCTCGATGGTACGATTCAATTTACGAGTACAAATGTGATGCACAAATTGAACTTGTCCTAGTACATCGTATCAATCTGAATGTAACAGAGATGGGATTTATGAATTTGATCTAACGAGAAGAGCAAGTTTCTGATATGCTTTACGTAACTTGATTTATTATACTAATTTTTTATCTTTAAATATAGGAACTTATTTTGAAGTAATATTATGAGTACAACCATGTTATGAGTATTACCATGACAAATAAAGTAGCAAAGTAATTTTACTTTGCCTCTTATTTATTAACCAGACCATTTGGTCTGGTTTAATAAGAGATCGCAAAGCCGCAGAGGCAGGTTGTTAACCCAGAAACCCTGGCCGACGACGCGCTATCGCGGCCGTACTTCAGCGGGGCGGGCAATTAAACACAATCGTCGCAAAATTTACGCGACCCTATCTCGCTACTTTATGATGGTAATTTTAAACCGTCAACGAAAAACTGCTCACAATATTTCCAATCCGTTCTGCTCGATGGCGCTCCGCCGGCCGGCTGAAGAGCTCTCCGACATCGCGGAGTAATTGCCGCACCGGCAGCTGCCGGCGTTTCGGATTCCTGAACGAATCCAATTTAAAAACGCAATATAAAAAAATTTATTCGTTCGATCAGTGGAACGTACTTGAAAGATTTCATTTCATTGGGCGGAAATTTGTCGAACAGGTCGGATAAATCACTCTTATTAGGAGTTCATTAAGGGATCGATTCCGGAATGGAATGAGATTATTACTTGACGGCCCGAAGGTCCGTCGACGGGACTGGCGCAGTGTAAATTGATCGTGATGAGCCTTTATTATTTTGTCGTTTTTAACTGAAACAAACGTAAATTCAAAGAGTAAATTGTGCTCTCATTCGGAGTTGTAACCTTGATTGATGATTTAGCAGCGTCGCAGGGTGAGTCAAGTTTATCACAAAAGATTTTGTTTGGGACCAAGCTCAGTGACCAACCTCCATTTTCTCGTTGTGTCAGATGGCAACAAAGAGCTTTATTTCCCGAAGGCAACGGACCGAATGACCATAAATTTTCGTCGTTGAACTCGCGCCGTCTCCGTCGGTTATTCCTCTGGTGAGTCGTGACCGAATTAGCCCTGCAGAAAGAAGCCAATTAACGTGACGTTTTCAAGTTTATTAGACGGGCGCCGAGCGCGGTCACTGCCAAGGAGACACTTTCTTTCTTGCGCCGGCCCTCTGATGTTTGTTTTATGTATCACTGTCAGGTCGGTTACGACTTGCCACTTGTTTATGATCGAAATCGAAGTCAGATTTAGCAGATTCAGGGAATTCTAAATTCGTCTCGAGTTTTATTATTGTATCAGCATTTGTAACTTTATATTTAGAATTTGAGACTTTCACATTTATTCGCGATCCCGTTCTTTATTACAAAAAGTTATAAAAGTTTCATAATAAAATTTTTGGTTGTGACGTATTAAGTAATAAAGTAGGTTATTTAATAAGTTTACGGGTCAGCCTACAGAAACATATTGATCAACAATATGTTACGACTCCGAAAGTGTACACGAATTGGGCCGAACTATTATCTAAAAACAAATATCACAAAGATTGCTATGTAAGCAAGAGCTGCGTGCGTAACTAAAACTCTGACAGACTGTTATATCTTTGGCTAGCTTGATATTATCATTGATCTCATGAGAACATCGGAGTAGTAAGACCAGATTTTGGCAACCAGTTCTACAGGTCAATTTAGGAACGCACACGTCTAATGCTGATAATAATTTATGATAATTGATCTACATTTTATAATTATCAGCTCTAGACTCGATGAATCACCAAGAGACCGATGCGTAGCAGTGGGCATAATACTGGAGGTATTATTCCTAAATAACTTCTACCAAAACTCTTGTTTCTTTATACTTTAATATGAATGAAAATTACGGCTTATATGTTCGACGGAAATTGCTATTGATACATAAAATGAATAAATTTATAATTTAGAAACACTTTTTTGCTCACACCAATTCAATAATTAGGTTATAATCAGCAATGTAAATTCATCTTCTAATGTTCAACTACTACTCGATATAGTAATATACTATGTTTAGAATGACGCCAGCACTCGATATGCTCTAGCTGGATCGGGGGCTAGGGGCTAATCGTAGCTGGGGCGAGATGCCTCCAATCCAGGTTACGCGGTGGTCGACCCTCCGATCGAGAGCCCTTAACTGACGGCGCGGCCGGCGCTTCGATAATCGCATTTTTTTCAGTCGACTCTCAGTCAAGTCTTCGATCGTCAGGTTTTCTTAATAACTGCATAGACATAAGTAACGCGAGTAAAAACTCGTATACGTAGGAAGTCACATCTGTGCTACAAAAATTTAATGAATTTGTTATTGTGACAGAGAAACTCATTAATCCGCTTGTCGAAATAATGTAACATTTGTGAATTTGTGTCCACAGCAATAAAATTATCTGGCTTTGTTAGTTTAATGTATATTTCTTGTCGACAGAATTTCAGCTAGAAATTATTCAATGAAGAAGTCGTTCAAGGAAATAGCTAAATAAAAGTACTAGTAATTCAGGTATTGTGTTAATCCATTATAATAAGAAAAAAATCTGAGAATATAAAAAAAAAAATTAGTAACTAAGCAACTTTGGACTGTGTTGAACTAAGTGCTATTTTTGAGTCCAAGTCAACTTCCCCTGTTCGTGGCGCACTCGGAGAGGCGAGACTATTTTGTTGGTCGTACCTCATAAAATCACCGATTTCAATCACACGCGCTTTTATATTTCCGACTCGCATCACCGATCTTCGCGAATATTTTTTATCGTCAGAGTAATATATATGACGTCGGAACTAGAGCCATTGGAACATGGGGATCTGGGCAGATGCCAAATTAAACGATTTATTATTTGACGCTACGAACCGCCTTGGCATGGCCGCTTTTGTTTAAAAAAATATTGAGCGGTTAATAACCAGCCAGTATCCTCTATTTTGGTTAACGGATTTACTGTAGTAACTGCACTGTTCGTCTGTAAAACCACATCGCCGCTGATGTTGATCGCCTTTTGCATCTATTTTATTATACAGAAGCAGTGTGTTGACAGATAACTTCAGAGTTCTAACAAGGCTACAATCTTGTTCAAAAGCGATACATAATTACGACCCTGTAGCATATTTGGTGGTGACCCTGCCTGCATGGCGAGAGGTCCCGAGTTCGATGCAGCCGGGCAGATATTTAAGTGAAAGATAAATATTTGTTCTCGGGTAATGGATAAGGAGTGTCATCCGTGCCATCCGCGAGACAGGGAATCTTATTGCGGGGTATGAGTGTGTAAGCGTTTGTAAATAAACGCTTAGTCTTCAGTCCAATCCTTGTCTGTAAGATGACATTGCACAGTTCAGTTGCGTCTACTAAATGGAAATCGACCTCAATCGGCCCTTTATTCCAAAGACGTTTGCGTAGCGTGACCCCAAACACACGCAGGTGTATCAAACTTATCCACTTAAAATTCTATCAAGATTTAAGACGTAGCTTTGTTAGATATGTATGGGGTTGAGAATTTATCTCATTTATGGTACTACAAAATTGCTTCGGCGAAGTAACTGGTGCGAGACAACTCCGGCTGTAATTCCTTTAATCCAGTTCGCAGTTGGGACTGTGGAGTTCGTAAAATACCTTCGCAACACGCCGCCTGCCGACTGCGAAATGTTGCTGGTTGTCTGATTTTGTTTGTCTGTTAAATAAGAATTGTAATTCCCTGAAAATAATATTTGTTTTGAGAATTTCATCAATTGCCGACACCTTCATTTAAATTCTGATATTTTTTTCTTTTCAGGTATGGCCTTTGTTTTGAACCTAAAACAAGCTGACCTAGTGAGTAGAAATCCTTTCATCATAAAATTCATTAACACATAAATTAATACTTCTTCGATGTTTTGCAGTAAGAATCATGAAGATACATCTTAATATATATATTTCTTCTGTTCGTGTGTATGTAATTAAACTCCTCCTAAACGGCTGTACCGATTTGGTTGAATTTTTTTTTGTGACTTCAGGTGGCGCTGCTGTCGATATATATATTTGTTGGGTGTTGTTACAACCGACACTGACAGTAACATACATTTATCACCAGCCTCAATTATGTACATACTTGAAGAGGCTGAAGCGACCACTTAAAGACAAGTACAAATTCTTCGCTGTGGCAATGGTTATCATAGACCAAAAAAAACAACGAAAATAGTAACAATGTTTAGACTGTGCCAAATTGTAAGAAAAACGCTTTAAATTGGCCATTCCCGTGGAAGCATCGAAATAAGTTTGAATTTCTTTTATTAATAACACTAAGGGCCCGTTTCACCGGTTACGGATAAAGTTCCGGATAGCCCTAGGAACTCAACTCCCAGATAAACTACATTTTTTGGCTTCTCAGGTAATCTGATAGAAGTGACAGAGAAAAGTGTTGGTTAAGCTATCTGCCAGTTCAAGTGGCTGTTAGGCGTTATCTGACGGATAAAAAATGTTTCAAGTGGCGTTTCTATAACACATTTGGAATTTGAACTGTAGTAGGTACATCATATTATTATAAATCCTACTATTTTCGTTCTATAATGATAAAATTATACTGGAAAATATTAAAAAAGTGGAATTGGATTATTTTGAACAAAAAGTATTTTATTAATTAAGTTTTCAAAATAATTTTCAAATGACAATAATTTACGTAGTAGTAACGAAACGCAAAAAGCGACGTTGCCGCTCCGTCAACTGTTAAGTGGCAGATAAATTCCTAGGGCTATCCGGAACTTTATCCGGAACCGGTGAAACTGGCCCTAAAACTCGTAAATTGGTAGCTACGATACAGTCTGTCAACAAACAAAGGAGAAAAAGGTACCTACTGTTGAGGAAACAGAGCTTCTATACTTGTATCGAGGAAACTTAAAATTTAAATTCAATTAAGAATATTTAAGTAACATTGGAAACGTAAATGAAGTAACCGAACCTCGAAGTGTGAGTATTGATTAGGATGGCGAGATGGTCCTTAATTATTTCCGAGCTGAGCGCTGCCATTTGAGCTGGGATCTCGGCAGGCAAGCGATGGGCGCTTACATATGATATGATAAATAATAAATAATATTATTGTATTACGTATTGTATTTAAGGAACGTGTAGCGTAATTAGTGCCACGTGTAACCCTAGCAAATTATAATTATGATGGATAACTCCATAATTCAATATCACTTTACCTAATCGTGAAACATGTTTCAAAAATATGGCATGTTACAATGTGTTGTGGAGCTCTGCAGCTGCTATTGAGTAAATCTTTATAGATATAATTCTTCTGTGAGTGTGTATGTCACTGAACTTCTCTCAAACGACTGGACCGATTTTGATGAAATTTTTTGTGTGTGTTCAAGGGGATCTGGGAATGGTTTAGATTCACAATTGGACCCGATAGGTGGCGTTGCTGTCGATATATCACCAAAACATTTTTTAATTATCATGCGGAACGAAGTACGCTGGGACAACTAGTTTTCATATAAATAAAAGAGTAGTACGCGCCATTTACAACGTCAGACCGGAAATAATCGCTTAGTGCAAATTTAAAACTCACGCTAGTATTCTTCAAGTTAATCATAATTCGGCTACTACTAGTACTATGTAGTACCTATTTTTTGTTACTCTTTCTTCTCGTTTCTTTTTTAAACGGCATCACGTTGCAGCTCACATCTTGCAACAAGATGTCACTGAAACGAAAATGCGAAGGACATTGTAGTGTGTTTTAAATCTCATGTCAGTACGGCTTTATGTTCCCGAATACCAAAAGATTTTATTTTACAAACCGTTTTACAATCTCTTTAAATCTCTGCTCTTTTATTCTCCATTTCTTTGAAACGCAGAAAATCTCCTTCGAATTTTAATTTAAAACTATTGTCGGTTTTCACGATGTGTCGGGAACACTGGGATATTTAAACGGTCTTCCAATTTTACTTCTAGAAAAATTTGATGCAGTCGAAAGCAACTGCATTTTAAAGCGAAGCAGTTAAAAGACAAAAAACCATTAAAATACGCTATGAACGACGCTTTATAAACAACGCAACGGATGATTTCAGCCTCATTTTGGTGTTGGAGTGGAGATGGTGGTGGTTCATACAATACTTAGTTAATTAAAGCGCGGTTAGATTGTTTAAGGCGATAGTTGCTTGAATTGAAATGGTTTCAATAAAAGATGTGCAGTTCTCTCAACGATCTATTAGACACTAGTGTGTGTTGATAATTACATGCGTTTTATGAACGCGTCTAACATACCGCCCACCAAAAAGGGGCTTAAGACCTTTTTTAAAAGTCAAATTGTATACAAAAAGTCTCAAAGTATGTTTTATGTAAATTGTTGAGAAACGGGCCAACGAGCTACCTGACTGTCCCTCATAGTCATCAGCAGCACTGAAGGCATCCATGATTCAGTCCTGCCAAGAATGAAGGCAGAAAGAGAGTACTAGCTTTCAAACGCCCAGCTGTACCATGATAAGTGGTCTCGCATCTGACAAGCAAGTTTAATTCATTGTGTATTTAGGACATTACAACGCACATTCGGAAATTGTCAGGCGTTATTATTTAAACTGACAACATTTTTTTATTAACCGACTGAAATAAAACAAACACTAAATGTTAAGTGATGCTTGCCACAATTTATTACTGAAAACCGCACCCGAATTGGTTGAGCCCTGAGATTAGCGCGTACAAAACAACCGAGAAACAGACACACAGACAAAGAGACAAATAGAAAAAAATCTAAAAATCATTGTTTTGGGCTCTCTTATATTAATAAAGACCCCCCAGTTAATATTTTTGTCCTTTATCTTCCATGTACAGACAGTGATCAGTTACAGATTTATTATATGTATAGATTTGGTCATAGTTAGTCTTCGATCAACATAGTTTAGAACCCGAGATACTCCATCCTATGTAACCCAGCCGGTGCGTTCTATCGTCTGGTTAAACTGTAAGCAGTGGCGTGATAATCCTGCGTTAATGACGCGTGGGACGGCAGCTGCGGCCCAACTTGTACCTACCGCCTGCAGCCCGGATACAATTTATCCATGTACACACTTATTGTGTACGCGTATAGTGTCTTAGTATTATTCTTATGTAATGTGAACACGGAGCACAGAAAAGTCTTCAGTGTATCCATATGGCAATAAAGAACATGTCATTGTGTAGCTGTGGAGCAAGTACCTACTGGCGTGTTCACGCTTAATAAAGGAGCACAACCACACTAATTTGGGCTTGGTGTTTACGTTGAACATATGAATGATGCGGTCTAGAGGAAAATGGGATGTCGGGAAATAGTTCTGGCGACTACTACAACAATGAGCACTTACGCCCTAGAAAATCCAAAGGCGTGGCAATGTACCCACGGCATACTTTACAATTTTGTAACGTTGTCTCATGCCCCATTTCTAAACAAGAAATGTGAAACAAGCAAGCGTAATACGTTGAAGCCGCTTTCTAAACTCTTATTACACGGAGCATTAAGCTTCGCCGTCTTATGAAACTTATGGCAGCTTTCGGTAAGCGAGGTTTTGCTTTATAAATAGCGAAATGCTGGTAATTTCAGTAGACCGCCGGTTGTCGCTCGCCGCGCTATGTGGGTCAAGCGCTCGTCGGGCTACTATGTTTATTTTCGACAACAATGACAAATGGATCGTTCAGCTTGTTGGTGCGGGTGCGGGGTGCGGGCGGCGGTGGGGCAGTGGTGGTGTGTCCGGCGAAAGAGAATATGGTGGTGTGGTGATTGTTGTTGGATGCAATTACTTGATATAATAAGGGACTAAATAGGGTGGCTGAGCTTTGCTCATTACTCACACCACGAGCGTTTGATATAGTGGGTATAGAACCAAGCGTATAGCTTATGTTATATCCAGTGATATGATATTTCTAGCCCCACACGTATGGCAAACTTTTTATAACGTTCCAATAATGTCAAGGATCTATTCTTCCATAGACGAAGACCTAGTTCATAAAGTCATATAGGCAGGCGTCAATGCGTCTAACTGGAGTACTATAATAATATTTAGGGTACGGTGCACCCGATGAAAAATCCATAGACAATCATTATTTGGCAGTCCGTATATCCCATTCGAAACTATTGGCCGTTTGTGCTCCGTCCAAACTCCAAACTGTATCCGCATATGGTAAACATATTATTATGATCCCCGATCGATGTTAGCCCTGAACTTCAGCTTATGAATATTGAATTGATGGGGTGATACCTTAGTCATGGAGTTTGCAAATAGAACTCCCAATTTATCGATGGTGTGTCGTGTAGTGATGATTTATATTATAACATAGAAATATAGTCGTGATAGGATTACGTTATACTACTTACGGATTACGTAATACTAATGTAATTTTATATGCTGTATTTCATTATGTAAATAGGAATTTCAAAATGAACTTAAAGCACTGACATTTACTGAATACTCATTCATGCAACAGTTTCAATAAAATTCTCAACAAAAAAGCATAAAATAATGAAAGTGGCGATATCAAAGGTATCATAGTTTGGTATCAAATTCTGAAGTTTTAAACAGTCTGCATATTATTATGTTTTAACTTTATAATCTTAAATTGTCCACTGTGTCAATAATAAAAATTCTTAATGAACTGAACTCAAAAAATAATACAGAATTTACAGAACTTACACGTCATTTCGTAAGTATGTATGTATAAGGACTGGGACAATAACTGTTAGGCTCCGCAAATTGGCCACCGAACAGCAGCCAGCGGTGGCTGGAGGCTAGCAGTCTACATGCTGTTTCATATTATTTAGTAGGGACTCGGCGCAAATCGGCGGCCGACCACCGATCACCGTCACTTCTTATAACACGCTCTCTGCCTATCTGTGATTATATTCTGCAATATTAATGAATAAAAATGCTTAACTGTAAAAAGCATATTTTAAAGACATTAATTCCCAACGTAAATAATTTATTTAATTTAACTGTAATTAGAATTACGTTAAAAACACATGTGTGCAAAAACCAGCATGTACATTTTGTCGGGGAGTCAGCCAGGCGGGGCTCGTGTGGCCGCTGGTGCACACAGACCGCGTAGCTCTCAAGTGCAAGGCCGATCGCGATCAATGAATGTCAGGGCCGCCCGTGGTGTTGCCAGCTTCCGCATGCCAATTTTGGGTATTTACGGTTAAAAGATCGACATTCTGCAGCGCTTCTCCAACGCGCAGCGCTCTCTCTGTAGTTAAACATAATTATACCTCTGTTGATTTTCAATTGATACCCACAGTCAAAAACATGCCATTTTTTATAGTATAAACTTTGCATATTGTATAAAACATAAGACGATTTGAACGTTTCATTCCTTATAAGTGGGCAATTTAGAACACCTAGCAACACTAGCCGACTGAGTGCACATTGCGAGACGCGGAAGCGATTCATCAGTAGGGAAGGATCGATGTTATTGACATTTCGATTGAGAACGAAGTTTTCTTCCTTTCAAATCATTATTGATATGGAAGACGTGGAATGCTATTATGTTATTATATAATGGTACCTACTGTCGTTTCACAGTTCTTCTAGGGACCTAAGGACCCATAATGGCAATGTTTATTTCAAACGTGAAACAGGTTTCAAATATATATCTTCATGTCTCCGTTTCATTAACTAAATTCTTACGGCTTTCTTGGTAGGATAACAAAAGCTATAGAAGTTGTTCACTTCAAGCAGTCGCAAGTCTAATGTCAAGTTATTTGTCAAACAATTTGCTGATGAGGGACCGCATTATTGGCGCTAATAAAACCATTTATAATGAATAGCAGTTAACCCAGTTGGCTGAAATTTCGGTAAATTATAACCAGTTGGCCAACGTTTTGATTTACAGCGCAGGGGTTTAATGGGACACCTTTTTAGTTAAATACCTGTTTATTTTCGACCCACGTTTTGCTCTTGACGATGTGATGAGGACGATAATAAATATAATGATATATTATTATCTTATTCCGAATTTATTTATTTATTTATTTATTTATTTAATAATTTATGTACACGTGGATACATTCATTAAAAATTACATGAGTAGGTAAGTATGGTACAAAGGTACTGCTTATTCCTTATGAAATCTCTTCCAGCAGACCCAAGACTGGAGAGTGGTATAGCTAAACGGTAGTAAGGCCGTGCACACAATGTAGTGTAATTATAAGACAATCAAACTACAAATACATTATTAATATATATAGATGATATATATATAAATATATATAATAAATACAAATATACATATATATATATATTATATACATAATACATACATATATATATATATAATAACAACTATGATGTGATAAATACTTACAAATATATAACGCTACAAACGACGACACACTTTTAACCGACTAAGGAGATATAGTGCTCTTTGACCCGTTTTTTGAATAGCGAGATCGTTTTAGATTCGCGGATGCTAGGTGGAAGTGAATTCCATAACTTGACTGCTCGCACAGAGAAGGAGTGGGAGTAGAAGGAACTTTTATGTGAAGGACATTTGAGAAGGGATTTAAGGTGAGTTCTGCAAGGAGCGATTGAGGGACGCGCGGTACTAAAGCGCTCACGCAGGTAGGATGGAGCAGTAGGACAGCGGAGGATGTTAAAGAGCAGTAGTAAAATCCTAGAGTTTCTGCGAAAACGAATTGGGAGCCACTTGAGATCCTTGCGAAACTGAGAGACATGGTCAAACTTGCGAATACCGAAGATAAAACGAATGCAAAGATTTTGCAAGCGCTCAAGTTTGTTTAATTGCTCCTCTGTGACATCCAGATAGCAGGCGTCAGCATAATCTATAATGGGCTGAATTAAAGATTGAGCAAGAGATATTTTAGTTTTCAAGGGCAGTACACTCTGAAGGCATCTCAGTGAGTGAAAAGAGTAATGAACCTTGCGACTAACTTCACTGATCTGCGGATTCCAGGAGAGATTTGAGTCGATGATAACACCTAGATTTTTAACAGTATCGGTGTACGGTATGTCGTTACCACCCAGGCTAACCGAGGACACTTGTGATATGTTGAGCAAATTACGATAATGTCTGCTCCCAATTAATATTGCCTGCGATTTACCAGCATTGATGTTGAGACCGAAAGATTTTGCCCACTTATCAATACGACTTAAATCTTGATTGATACTACTGATAGCTAAGTCTATGTCCGCTACGTTGAAATGGTGATATATCTGCAAATCGTCTGCATAGAGATGGAAGTTAGAAGAAATAATGGGTGTAACCGTGTTAATAAAAACGGAGAAAAGTAAAGGAGAGAGAACGCCACCCTGAGGTACGCCCGCAATAAGCTCGCATGTGTCGGAGAAGGAGTTATCGGTACGAATACATTGCGAGCGACCCCGAAGATATGAGCTGAACCATGAAACGGCGGAAGAAGATATATTGATGGAACGAAGAACACTTTCAAGAATGTCAAAATCGACAGAGGAGAAAGCGTTGCTAAAATCCAGCAGGACCAGGAGTGTCAGTTGTTTTCTTTCCATGGCCCAGCGAATGTCATCGGTGACCTTTAGAAGAGCAGTCACCGTGCTGTGGTTAGGTCGGAAACCGGATTGGAATGGGCTAAGGAGATTATTTGAGGAGAGGTAAGACGCTAGCTGGCCATGAACAATGTGCTCAAGAACTTTGGATAAAAAGGGTAAGATTGAAATCGGTCGATAATGAGAAAGGGAGGTGGGAGATGTAATTTTGGGAAGTGGAATGACTTGAGCCTGTTTCCAGACGGATGGGAAAGAGCAGGATAATAGGGAATGGTTAAATATATGAGTTAGGATAGGTAGAATCGAGGGAAGGATAAGTACAGTCATTTTAGAGCACAGGTTGTCATGACCAACTGCTGTTGAAGAAATGGAAAGAATAGATTTCTTAACGCCCTCTTCCGTGACATCAGTGAAATTGAAAGAAGGGCATGAAGGCTTCTGTAGTCTAGAAAGGCTTAGGATTGTACGAGATTTAATGTGAAGATCAACAGTAGATGAGGGAAGAGAGAGAAATTTGTTAAGATCATTTACATCAGCACCCGTACATGATGTTATAGGAGATTTGCCAATCCCTACTGACTTTAGAAACCTCCATACATCTGCAGGACTACGATTATTGAGAGAATCGTGGAAATAGCGTCTCTTTGCGTCCCTACACAGACGATTGCAGCGGTTTCGTAACGATTTGAATCGCCCTAGATTGCATTCAGTAGGAAAGCGTTTATACCACCGTTTTGCCTTGTCTCGTTTCGCCATAAGGGTCTTGATGTCAGATGTTAGCCAGGGTGCAGGGTTGCGTTTAATTTTTACACGCCGAACAGGGGCATGCTGATCGAATAGATTTATCACCGACTCCGTAAGGATATTTACCTTCTCATCAATGCTGCTGCTTAAAAGCACTGGAGTCCAGTCAATAGCATCAGCGTCTCGCAGCAAAGCCTCCAGGTCAATGCCCTTGAAACTGCGTAGGAAGAGAAATTCAGGTTTGCGTTTAGCAGAGCGAACGCGATATGCAAGGAAGACCAAGTCATGGTAAGAGAAAGGAGCAGTTAATTGCCCATGGGAGACCACACTTTTGGTGGAGGAGACAATCATCAGATCTAGAAGGGAAGGCGTGCAATTTGGAAAATGATGTGTCGCAGACAACGGTAAGAGGTCAAGGTTAAAAGATGACAGAAGAGATTTTAACCTAGATGCCCGTGAGTCACACTTTAGTAAACAAGTATTGAAGTCACCCATAATGATTATGTGTTCGTACATTGGACAGAGATCACCAAATACTTTCTCCAGATGGTCAAAGTAATTGATAGTGAGATTTGGACTATAAAAAACAGAG
This sequence comes from Ochlodes sylvanus, assembly GCA_905404295.2. Lineage (NCBI taxonomy): Eukaryota > Metazoa > Arthropoda > Insecta > Lepidoptera > Hesperiidae > Ochlodes > Ochlodes sylvanus. Next base: position 12,759,322 of record FR990136.1, read on the forward strand.
AGAAGAATTTTGGTGCCGTTTAAGGTAACTTCAATAAATATAAACTCAGCGGACTCGGAGTACTCAGACGGAGACATGCTGACGATTTTGAAGGGTATTTCAGCGCGCAAGTAAATCGCTACGCCGCCACATCCCTTGCCAGTCCGGTCATTACGGATTAGAACAAATCCAGGTAAAGCGAATTGAGCGGACGGCAAAGTGGGTTTGAGGAACGATTCGGATACAAGAAGCGCATCGAGATGATCACTGCTAATGGATGCCAGAAGATCGGAATAATGCCGTGGTATACTCTGGACATTTATGTGCGCAATATTAAAATTACTGGGATTACAAAACGAGGAAATCTGTTCAAGCAGCGATAGGTTGTTTGAGTCACTACTAGCACTAGCAAAACTGTCGGTCGAGGAAGAGCAAGAAAAAAAGGAATCATCGAAATCAACTAAATCTATCATAATATAAAATATAAATTAATATAATATAAATGAAATAAAAATAATAATTAAATAAATATAAATTAAATTAATTATTAAATAAATTAATTTAATATACAAAAATAATCAAATGAACAAACGCGCTAAACTCACCACTCACTGGAAGAAATTTTACAATTACAATCACACAGAAAAAAAAAAGAAAAGTTATTACATTATACTACATAAACAGAACGCAAGGAAGTTAAGATGACCATAGTCATTCCTCAATTAAACCGGTACACTATAATTCAAAACAAGATTGGGTACAAAAATATTGGTGCTAAACTACACAGACTACTTCGCAATTTCTGAACGACAGACTGACAGTATGAAAGTCAGTTCGTCAATAAACATAGTGTCAAGTACTTTATGACGACTGTGACTGTGAGTGTGACAGTGACATTAAACTTGCTGACGAAAATGTCGGAACAAAACAAAGATATTAAAACTGGGATTGATCATAACAATTGACATAATATTATGACATGAGAGTGATTGTGCAATGTGAATAAATTATAATCAACTAAGGTAGATGCATAGTTGTAGAAATAGTGGGTAAACAACAGTGATCAAAATACAATGTGATTGAACGCTATGGAAAAATTGTTGCAAAATACTACTACCCTGCTGCAAAATGACAATCGAAATATAACCTTATTAACGTCTAACTAACGTCTGGCAGCCCTTCTCGTCGATATTGGTTTGGTTGCTTGCTGCTCCTTCGGCAATGGTTTAGTTTTCTTGGGTGATGATGTACCTTGATTCACCTCCTCATGCTCCGAAGTAGATGGAAATAGCAAACAAAGCGATTGTAATTCAACCATGGATTCAATTTTCCTTCTAGATTTGTCAGGAAGCATTATGACAATCTTGCCATCAGCAGACCAACATTGCTTGATGCCGAAGTGGTTGCGTGCCGACATGAAGACACTATGCCTGGCCTTAGTCAGGAATTCAGTAATGGTCAATCCGGAGCCCTTCAGAGCTGTTTTGCGGTCCCAGACAAGATACCTATGCTCGGCATCACGAAATCTTACAAGAACTGGTCGCGTCTTACCCTTAGAAGAACCAAGTCGGTGGCAAACCTGTAGGTTCTCCAGCTTTATATCAGGCAGTACTAATTGCTCACATATCACTTTATGAACCACTTGTTGAACATTTTCATTCGGATTTTCCGGGATACCGTGGAATAAAAGCACTTTCCTTCTCATGGCAGTCTCATGTCTGTCAAGCCCAAGTGAGAGAACTTGAATCTGGTTTTTTATTGTGGAGAATGCTTCCCAGACAAGTGACTGGAAGTCGGAGAAATCTCGAGCCAGTGATGCAAAATCGGGAGACACTGTACCAGTACCAGTAGCAACTTTTTTCAGCTTCTCATCATATGCCAACAAACGGGTACTGATCCAGTCTTCAAGATTCTTCATGCTCTGAGTGAGTTGGATATTATCCATTTTGAAGTGCAGATTTAAAGTGATTGTATGTGGTGAAACAAGGAAAATTGGATTACAGTGGGTACAAGGTGGGTTTAGCAAACGTTTAACACATTCGTAAGTGCCAAAAATGTAAATAAACAAAATTAAATATACAAAAAAAACTGAGAGCGCGTAAATTTACGTGTTTACGATCCGACTACCCACATAGGAAAAACTTTAGAATTTATGTTATTGCTGCTTTCATGAGTGAGCAAAAAGGCACGACCGTTACCGTTGGTTGGCAATGTTAAGTTAATTGTGATGATCTACGGCCAATGTTGCGGCACTACGGATAATAAAGCTATACTTAAATATTATTTTAAGTTTTTTTTATCGGATGTAGGCACTTAACTCTAAAACTATTTGTATGATATTTTCTTATTATGGTTTAAGTTAGTGTGTTTTGCCGCGGATCACAGATTATTATGATTCTATCAGGTATAAATTTTTGTTTCTGAATAAAGTATCTTTCACATGTTAGTTTACTGTAGTCAGTTATCGCCGAATTAACTGAAGTGGAATTTTTTTTTTCAGGCCCCAATAAAATTTAAACCAGTTTCAGCGGTATTAAGCTCCTTATAGTAAAATATCATGTATCAAATAAAATACGTTATATAGGCGATCATGGCTTATCCGCTATCGCTTAACACTGCGAACGCTCCTTTGTGTGCATTGTGAGGTGCGGTTCGGGAGATGAATGATAGTCCGAAGTCTGTTTGATACTGTCCGTTTATTAGAACATTAAACCATTATATATTACGAGTAGGTACGTTAAGGCTTACATCGCTACATGCCCATCCTACAAAATGAAAAAGTAACATATGCCAATATTTACTTTTTCCCCAAAATACATACAGCTTCATATAGCGCTGAAATAATTTTATCTTATTTTTAATATAATGTTACATATTCTCATAACAAGGTAACGGTTATAGTAATATATCGTATAAGAGTACATTATCAAAGATAAGAAAAAAAATATATAAAATCATTAAAAATATAAAATTTTCTTATAACATATAGTGCGTTCGTTAAGACACTTTTAAGGAGGAACATAGAGTTTTGTTCGATTTTTATGTATCGTATATAATTTTCCATTTTTCATAATTTGTACATTCGGAGACATATCCTTAACTACCACATAAGGTCCTGAATATAAGCTATCTAATTTATTCACATTCTCGTTCTTTATTAATATTAGATCATTACTTTTGTATACAACAGGATTAACATATTTATCGTACATATTTTTTCTCATACATTTGCCTTTAAGTAAATTTTCTCTTGCCTCTTTTTGCGATAATTGCAACCGATATCTTAATTCATGCGAATAATTTTCATTATTGTATAAGGGTTCAACTACATTATTTTTTAAATTGCTAGGAAGGCTACAAATTTTACCAAAAACTAATTCATACGGTGTAAATTTTGTTTCGGAATGTACAGATGTATTGTATGCAAAACACCAATAGGGTAACCATTGGCTCCAGGCCTCTGGGTGATTATCTGTCTGAATACGTAAATACGAACCTAGGTTTTTATGTGAGTTTTCCAATGCGCCAATAGCCTGATGGTGATATGCTGTTGAACTTATATGGCTAATTTTTAAAAGATTACATACCTCTTTGAATACAGAAGACATGAACTCCGTACCTCGATCCGTAGCAATCCTCTTGGGTACTCCGTAGCGAAGTATAAAAGTATTTACTAATGCACTAGCTACCTCCCCTGATTTTTTAGAAGTCAAAGGTTGGGCTACTACATACTTACTCAACTCGCATTGCAAGGTTAAAATGTAACTATAATCATAACAATCTTTGTCTAATGGTCCCACTAAATCTAGAAAAATTTTTTCGAATGCCGTTGTAGCTGTTGTTGTAATACACATAGGTTCTTTTATGTTTAAGGAATGTTTCTGTCTTTGGCATTTATCACACTTCCTAACAAATTCTTTCACCTCTCTATCTAACCCTGGCCAGTAAAAATATTTTTTTATATTATTTAACATCCTTCTTATGCCCGCGTGGCCACTTGTGGGCAAAAGATGGAAGTCGTTTAGAATGACTTTCCTATCATCCTTATCGTCTATTCTTTGTACATCATTCAATACGTAAAATCGTGGTCCGGACCTATCTTTCATATACTTTATTTCTCTCAATATTTCTTCTATAAAAATATTATTATTCTTATTCTTTATTAAACAAATTTCGTCGACGTTTATCTCTTTACAAAATTCATCAAGCTCCCTCACAAACGCGGCTCGCGTCATTTGTGATCGGAAGTCTGGATTAATAAAAATTGTATATTTACTTTCTACATAACAGAACGCGTTCCTTTCTCTACTTATTTTATTATTTTTCCGCAAATCCTGTAAACCTTTTTTATCAATAAATCTGAGCTCTACAGCATCTTTCGGCCTAATATGTGTTCCCATGACGTTCGGTTGATCAGACTGAACGTCCGAAGGATCAATATCAGCCGAAGGACTCTGCATCTTCCTCACTTGAGCCCTAGTCAGTACATTTATATAAGAATCACTCATCTCTTTTAAGTCGTTTGATGTGAAAGAAATTCGAGACAATGCATCTGCAGCTGCATTATCTGAACCTTTTACATATTCTATGGTATAATCGTATTCCTCTAATACCAGTCTGAACTTCATAAGCCTGCTAGATGGATCACGCATACTGAAAAGATATACCAATGGTCTATGGTCGGTTAAAATTTTAAATTTACGACCGTATAAATATGGCCGAAAATATTTGACAGCCCAAACTATAGAGAGTAATTCCTTCTCTATAATCGGGTAACGTCGCTCAGCATTATTTAAAGTTCTACTAGCGTATGCGATGGGTTTACCATTTCCGTTTGATAAAATTGCACCTATTGCATAACCGGATGCGTCTGTTTGGACTATGAACTCATTATTAGATGAAAAATCTGGATATTGTAAAACCGGGGGAGAAATGACACACTGTTTTAAGTTATCAAAAGATTCTTGACATCGCTTATCCCAAACAAAAGGTACATTCTTTTTGCATAACTGATATAAAGGGAAAGCTTTTTCTGCAAAATTCGGTATAAATTTCCGGTAATAATTAACAAACGCGGTAAAACGTCTAAGTTCATCTAGTGACCCTGGTCGTGGATAATTTTTAACAACCTTAATTTTATCTGGATCAGGTAAAATTCCGTTAGAAGAAACCACATGTCCTAAATACAACAATTGTTTTTTTAAGAAATCACATTTAACTGGACTAAGCTTTAAATTTACTTTTCTAATTCGTTCAAAAACATCTTGCAAATTTCTCATTTTTTCACCTAAATTTCTACCGAAAACGATCAGGTCATCTTGATAAACTAGGCATTTCTCATATGTTAAACCCGCCATAGCCATGGTCATCATTCTTGAAAAGGATGAAGGGCTAGTTTTTAACCCCATGGGCATCCTCGTCATACGATACTGACCGGAACAAAATGCAGTAAAATTCCTGCTATCTTCCTGAAGTTCTACGTTATGAAAACCTTGATACAAATCTAAATGACTAAAATATATGCATCCCGATAAGGAGTCTAGAATTTCCGTAATATTAGGAAGCGGAAACCGGTCATCTTCTATACAGTTATTTAATTTCCGATAATCTATAACCAATCTCCACTTTTTTGACCCACTCATGTCATTTTTTTTAGGAACAAGTAATACTGGACTGCTCCATTCGCTCTTACAGCTTTCAATTATTCCATCTTTTAACATGTTATCTAATTGACTTTGAATTTCACTTTTTTGAGAGTAAGGCAATCTATACGGCTTAGAAAATACTGGAGTAGTATTTTGTTTTAATTTTATTTTATGACTGTAAATATTTGTTGTAGTTAATTTATCTCCTTCCAAATAAAATATATCAGAATATTTAGCACATAAGTTTTCTATACAAGTTTGTTCTTCTTTGTTTAAATGTTTTAATTGTAATTGCGAAAACAGTCTCTTTACTCGGGTTGCATTTATTTCAGTTGATCCAAAAGCGCATATATTATAATCATTAATGTTATGAATAATTGGATTTATTTTGTGTAAATTGAATGTATTCTCAGTTGTATTCAATATCTTTATAGGTATCCTACCACAAGTCGGTCTAACTATAGTACTCGCTAAATAAATTCCCTCAGCGATTTCAGAAGCACAAACAACTCCTTCATTTTGAAAATTGCAATCAATGTAATGAATCGACTCACATCTAGGTGGAATGCTTAAGCAAGCATCGGTGTATGTTGACAAAGGCAGACTAATTTTAGTATGACCTACCGAAAGTGTTAAAATATTTTTATCAAAATCTAAAAGTGATTTATACTTTGTTAAAAAGTCACTTCCAAGAATTCCATTTGCCCTAATTGGTAAGAAATCAAACAAGTAAAACTTATGACGCAAGCAGTGACCACCTACAAAGAGATCTAAGTAACAATATCCTATCGTTCTTATTTTACCTCCAATACCATTTATGTATATGCTCTCTTTACAAAAAGGAATGTGCTTTTCAACAACATGTTTATACTTAAGCGCCGAAACTGATGCTCCGGTATCAAGTAACCAATCGTAACTATAATTGTCTAATGATAAATTAATGTAACAAGTACTATTACATGATAGAATTTTATCATTATTCACGAAAAAATGTACTTTCAGATACACTGTTCAATTGAGATTCTGATTGAGTAGCTACATTAATATTGTGACGCAACCCTCGACTTAATCTAGAATTATAATATGACTTACCTCTGTTAGGACGTCTGGCTGGCGCAGTGTATGGTTGCTGTTGACCTCGTCCCCTGTAGCCACCTCGATGGTTGAAACCACCACGGTATGCATTGTAGCCGTCGCGCCGCGCTCCTCCGTACGATGAAAACCCTTGATGTCGACCATAATTTTGAGCTAGGCTCCGTCCTCTGCCTCTAAAACAACTATTATTATGCATACCTCTATTTGAAGACATACCCAAAATTTCTCCGGATGTGGATGACTGCACCTCTTCGTCTTGGGCCGCTTGAATTGCGTCCTTGAGGGAACTGAAATCACGAGCAGCTATAATCGTGCTCAACCGGCGATTTCTCAGACCATCGGAAAATTTCTTAATAGCAAACTTCTCATTCAATGGTTTTAATACGTCATAACTACTGGAACTACCATTGGCCTGTGAAATCGTCAAGTCGATGAATAATTCGGATATTTGTTTACCGAAATCCCTAACCGATAAATCATTTTGTCTCATATGAGTTAGTTTTTCTTGTATAGCATTAGAAGATTTTTTTGGCAACAATACACTTTTCATATCCGAGGTTAATTCACTAACACTAGAATAACTGGACTTTAGTTGCAATTTCGCACCTTGAGACAACCTACTTTTCAGTACAAAATCAATAAGTAACTTACAATCGGATGACGTAAGAGTAGAGGCATAATAATCTATATTATCTATTAATTGTTTCGTATTGGCTTCCTCGTCCGTCATGAGCGGCAAAAGGCTTAACGCCACCTTCAGATCAAAAGCCGACATTGTGTTTTGGTCCGAATCCGAAAACTTACACAACTCGATAACTTCAGTATATAAAGTTCGAAATTCACTAATATATTTGTCAATAACTTTACTGTCGCTAGATTTTATGTGACCCGCCTTAATATCAGTACTAATTCTGTCGATGCATGACTGAAACGTCGAAAAAATTCCATTAGCTTCGCTTAACTTTTTAATCAAAATATTCCCCTGTCTACGACTTTTACCAATTTTTATCAAATAAGTTCTAATATCTTTTATATCTTCACATAACTTACGTAAAACATCTGCCATCACTCACCATCATTTTATCCTTTTCTAACACTGCACACAATTTACTTAAATTTATTACGCTCACACTAACTTAATGTCTCTACTCATTGTTCAACAAATCTAAAACGAATAATGGATATATACGAATACTTCAGTTCACAGTTTCCGGGTATATTAAAAGTTCACACAAGACGCGCACTATACGTTAAAAAAAAAGAAAAAAAGAAAAAAAACTTTTCACTTTAAACCGCCACTTATCACTCACACTACAGATGACGTGGTTGTTTCGGATTTCCTGGCACGCATCAAGGAATGACGAAGTGCATGATGGTTTATACCTTGAGCAATCCACTGCATGTGACAGTTTTTGTATATCCGGTATCCACCGTAGATAATTGCCAGTAACATCAGGATCACCACCACCAGCAGCATCACGCTGATGGACCCAAGGCTGCTTTGAAGTTGGTCAGTCACAACTGAATTAACGCCCCCTGCAGCGTTCTGTGCTACTACGAACTCTTCCTTAGTTTGGCTTCCACCCATTTTTAGAGAACGAAAATTGTACTTTTATTATAACGCTATTATTATAGTCGCGAGAAACTTTGCACGGGAACAAAGGATGAGCAACTACAGTTTTAAATTTCATCGTGACGTCCGGTGCATGGAATGCAACACTATCGCGGGGGCTGACCGTTGCAGTTTTGCAGGGTCGCCATGTGAGGTGCGGTTCGGGAGATGAATGATAGTCCGAAGTCTGTTTGATACTGTCCGTTTATTAGAACATTAAACCATTATATATTACGAGTAGGTACGTTAAGGCTTACATCGCTACAGCATAATGTAATAGATCCTACATACTTGCAACCTACTTTTAAAAAGTGTTCGCTTTAGAAATTGTTTCACATGGATCCAAAATTTAATTCATAAAAACATGTTCAAAGCTTTGAAAAAATTATTAATTAAAGTAAAAGAAATATCTTGGGTGTATAGAAAAAATTAGGAGGAAGGTGAGGAAGTTTATTTTTAATCCATTTTTTTGTTTTTTTATTTCCATTGTACCACCAGAGACACATTGGCCAAAGAATTTTCAAAATCGGTCCAGTAGTTTTGGAGCCTATTCAATGCAAACAAACAAACAAACAAATCTTTCCTCTTTATAATATTTTAGAAAATTCTTTTAGTATTATTTCATAATATTATTTCAAATACTAAAAGCATTTTTGCCAACAACCTTTAGACTAAGCAGGTATCAGCAATGGCGATTTTAATGTTTTTTATTATCAGTTAAAGTATGAATTGGCCCTATAATCGATAAGCTTGATTGAATTTGAATATTTTCCGAGACGACCCAAGTCTGGTACACAGTCAAGGACCAAACTTTCGTAATAATGAAGTATGTGAGCGAGCCCCGTAACCTTCACGCGGACGCAGCGGGTTCCTTCCGCCGCGAACTATCGCTTTCCCCCGAAATACACAGCGGCGGCCTTGTTGGAATGGGGCTGCGCTATTTTTGATGCACCACATACTTGCGACCCGCGGCAGTTCGCGCCAGATGCATTGGCGTGCTCTATTTCGCGGCGAGTGGACGCCATCAGAGCTAATTTTATGTACACCGCTGGAAATTGTAGAAGATGTGATTAATTTGTTAAATTAAAACTTTTAATCAGTTGTTTGTTTAGATGGTTTGAAGGCATTCCCATTAGCTGCTTCTCCGTTTATTCGCACATTCCGTAGCACTATAATTGCCACTTTAACGATAATGAACAATTGAAGCAGTTTGCTCCCAGTTTCTTTTTACATAAAATTCCCCGTTGATACGATGCAAACGAGCCACGCTTATTTTACTCCTCATAACTTTAAACCGCGTCCATGTCCATACAATATACGGCGTTAGGGCCTCCGCAGACGTGGCGACTAGTTTTACGGTAGTAGTTTTTACGGTATTTCCTATCGCGTGCATGTAGACTGGAACGAACTTCCTTCATCAATGTTCCCAGGGCTATGTCATGAGGTCCTATAAGAAGCGGAGTCATCGCTTCCTTTGTAGCCGAAAACCCGTCGGTGAGGCCCCTGGTGTTGCTATCCATGGGTGACGGTGATCACTTGCCATCAGGTTCTACAGCTACATAACGACGGTGACAAGACCAACACTATTGTCGTGCTCAATGACTTTTGTTTCTTACATCAATAATGTTTTGAGTTCCCTTAGCTACCAGAAAGAAACATGTCCGCTGCAATTAGTCGCTCTATCTAGCTACTAGAGTTGGCTTCTTGTAGCGGTTGTACACTGGTGTGAGCCGCTAGCCGCTCGCCGCTCCAGCGTTGATGGGGCCGTAATGTACTCTGTTATAAATTAAATTTGTTTTTGAAATACATAGCGATTTTAAATCGTTTCTCATTCGTTGTGTAGCATGTTTGTGACGGTTTTTACATCGATTAATTATTCTGTTTTTATACGATAAGTTATTTTTAAACTTACCTAATCAGTAAACCATTATAATTATGTAAAATGGTATGTATTTCTTTCGATTTCTGGTTTATTATTGTTGTTAATTTATATGTATAGTGTATGTAGAGTCTCTTTTGAGTCTTTTGTACAGAGAGAACTGTTCATGATCTCGCCCTCACAGAAGCCGTCGGTGTTACGTATATATATACCTACTCTGGCTATATATAGATAATATATTTCATGGAATTGTTAGAATCCTCCAATGTTACTCCATACGCCTGTACTAAAATAATAGCAACGTTCGTCTGGAGCGCGTCACTTTCTCGTGCTCTGAAATTATTGCCGGCCGTTTGGAGAAAATCTTTATTTAGAATTTAAAATTTTCGTCGGTGGAAAAGGCTTTTCTTTTTAACGCATTATTATTCTTATTTCCGGCATGTTTTAATGTTTACGTATCGAAATGAAATATTCGTTTTGTAATTAATGATTTTACTGTCATTGTCGAATAGCAATATCTCAGCTACACCTGGTGGGCTGGGGGCAATCCAAGCGGACAGCTGAAATGGACTGTCACTGCCTCACTACCGCTGTTGGAAATTTATTATTTGACCGAGTCACGAGGTTATTATTAGTCAATAAGTGTTGACTCGGGTCCCCGTCACCACCAGTTCCTGAAAGTTGTCGTCATCAAAGTTAACGCATCCATAATTTACGGTGAAAAACGCGGTTCTCTCTTTTTGTTCGTGCGTTTGGCAAGTTATGCCTTTCATTTCGGATGATCTAAAAATACGTACGTACTCTTTGTTAATAAGTATTGGTATATGATTTTGAGAATTTTTTAGTTTTGTTTTTTGTTCTAAACCGCTCTCTGTTCAGCGTTGTTGATTTGGAACGGATTTTAATCCGATGCAGATTTCACCTTCAGCTGGCAGCTAACCGAACCACGGTTATAACCGACAAATTGTTGTCCATTGTTTATTTAGACCATTTACCGGATTGTTTACGCGTTGACGTCACTCGGCTCCGTACAGTTCGTTCTTGGAACTGAATCTCGATTGTTTACAGAACTTATGAAACTAGAAGTATTTCAGTTGGGTTCCTGTCTCTGATACTTTTTAAATAATATTTGTTACTTTGATGTACTAATTAGTTCTGTTCTAAGTGTTGCTTCATGCTTATTCTACCGTGAAGCGTCATGTAGCCTTTGTTGCTTGTTTAAGTTTGATGGATGTTGAGCAAGCGATGTTTGAGTAAGACTTTCGTTTCATAGCAGATTACGCTCAGATCTTGTCAATTATAAAAATAAACCCATGCACTCTATTGTACGAAGAAATATCAATGGTTCGAAGTCAATGAGGATTTGAAGCCCTTAGTCCACCAGGCTGGCCAAATGCGAGGCGACAGACTTTATACTCATTTAGAGAAGATTCCAGTCATTGTTATTTTTAGAAAGTAATAATTTTTAGAATGCTAAAATAGTTTGGAAATGAAAAGTGTAGGATTCGAACTTGATTCACTCCATAGGCCGACGTTCAGACTATAGGCTTAGGCCTAAGAGCACTGATAGTCTAGTAGTAGTACTAGTAGACTAATACCTAAGTATTAGTCAGTAAACTTCGTCGGACGATAAATACATACGTTTTGAGTTCTGTAACGGAAAAAACATTAACCTTATTCCTAACTCAGTACAATGGTCTGTCTAACAGTTAGCTAATCTCACGCTCAGTTAAACATAATTACTTATTAACAAAAGTTTGTAGTGTTTGAACGAGTCGTCCGTAGCGCGGTAGCCGCCCGCCAGGTTAACTAGGTAGGTACGTAGTTAGTCAAACTAGGTGGTGGGCAGCTGACCGGTTAGATGGGTCGTCGCCACCGCCACCGTCCGACTGGTTCAGTTCGGTAGGTCTTTCGTTGCGGTTCTTGCTCGACTCACTAAAACATTGTTAGGCAATGAGTTCGAAATATAACAATTGGAGTCAAAAGACACATGTCTCGTACAAGTTTATTGTGAAATATTGGGTATACAGGAAACCATCGGCATAGAAATTAACAATTATTTCGTGAAGAGTGAGGCCGACGTTCAAACTACTAAGGGACGATCGCTTGAATAATAATGATAATACAACAATGTTTACGTAATTCGCGACAAAAAGTCCTTTTACCTTTACTAATGACTACAGTAGTCATTCAATGAAGACAAACCGTTTTTATAAGTGATATGTACGAGTATATGACTCAAGTATTCTATGCCAGACAGTCTCAAACGTGGTTTTCATAACGCTAGAAAAAATATTCCTATTATTTGTCATAGAAATTTTAGAATATAAAACAAAAACATGTTCACAGCGCGCAACATGACGCACTGTGCCCGTTAAAGTAATTACCGCCATACTTGACACTGTGCGAAGTGTCTTTGTGTAATGAAACAGTGGATGCCGTGGCCCGGTTAGTGGGGACTGGTGACCCAGCCACTGCCACCGAGCTAGAGTTACGGGAGATAGTTTCATGTGATAAGGTATTGATAAAAATGACCTAGTCTCCAGGTTAAGGAGTGTGATTCAATGAGATTGTATCAGTGATGAAAACCACGAACGAAGTGCCCTTAGCAGGTGCGACCAAGCTGATAATCATGTGGCCAGAAGTCTATGACAAATAAAGACAATTAATGGGTTGAAGCCAATATGTCTTCCTGTTCAAATATAATCAATAAAGTGCAAGCGAAAATGTTGTAGTAGCTCGAGTGTTGAAAGTGGGTTTTCGTTATAGCGATAGTCATATTGCATTAAGTTTGGTATTTATAATAATAATATTATTAGCAGCAAAGTTGGCTTACATTGGAAAAGTTCGACTTTCGGTTAGGTTATTAATTACCACTATCTGCTAAGTCCGGACTGGCATCCCGTAGTATGTGTAGTAGAGAACGCTCTCGCTTTCGTATGGGTAGAGACCTGGATTACCTGGATAGCACAGTAAGTTGGGAGCGATATAGGATAAGGATATTATATAGATCATGCTGTACCGTCTTCGATCGAAGTGCACCGTATATTATTCCTCGTTAACATACTTATATTAAGTATTATGTGTTATCCAAACGACGCAAGTGATTTTTTGACATGAGCATTCATTATCGACGTTCGAAATGGCGAGTTCAAGGCGCGATCTTACGACCTAGGATAATGTAATATTTTCAATTAGGAATGAGTTATCGCGGAAACAACGTAAACAGTGCGCGGGGCCCGCCACCGGCCGGTGTCGGCGATGTGGGTCAGCGTCAGCGCGGTTCAACCTTATCGGTCACCGGTCCGCTCGGCGCTCGGCGGCTGGCGGGCGGCTGGCGGGCGGCCCGCTGCTCTCGGTAGCACAGCTAGTACTGCACTGGAGTTCGTTGCGAGCGCACGTTGGCGAGTCCGTGCCCGCGCATGCGCCGTGTGTGTAGTGATCAGCTGTTCGAACGTGTCACCTGTGATTGTTGTCGCTCACGATGGGTCAGGCCTTCGGCACCACCAGCTCCCACGACGGGGAGCAGCGCCACTACGCGAGAAAGGAAATCGGTATGACGTCTTCGATTGTTGCAACAGTGCTCGTGTGCGAGTGGCCGAGCAGCGCCGAGCTGACGGCTTCAATGCTTTGTTGCGTGACGTGAGGTCATGTTTATTCGGGACTGTTTGCCTTCGAGAAGTGTCGCGAGACATTGCAGAAATATCAAGTGAATCGCTGTAGAGCCTTTTAATGTCATTAAAGATTTCTTGATGTAGAAAAACTCTGGAAGAAAATTGTCATCTCACCTCCAATTCCGGGCTCTGGGACGTTTTTGAAATCATGTATTCATGTTTCATAATAGAGCCATAATATTTGCTAATAGAATGCTATCAGTAATACTTCGTTGTCACTGTAGGTACCCTAATTGACCCCAAACAGGACGCGGGCCAATTCAAAGTCATCTCCAGATCGGAAGCACACGCCTGAATTGTGGTATATAACAGGATAAACATTGTAAACAAACATAGGCAACATAAACATATGCAAGCGTGTGTTCTTAAAAGTGTGACTCCTACCAATTCTCACTTCTCAGAATTCTGATACACCCGAGCTACTAAATCCTGTAACACTACATATTATTTATAACTAACTCAACTCAGCGTTACCATATAACTATTGAAAAATTTCCTGAGGTATGCACCTAACAATTTTCTCATAGGCTCATTAGTCATTGCTATCTCTTCAACGTTGTAATTATTCGCATCATTATTATACACATCAAGAGCCAATACTAATATCGCAACTGGTCACCGATCTACTGGGTCATGATGAGTGTAAGAATTTTACAATTTTTATATAAAAATGTAAAATTATTTTACTGTGAATATTAAAATTTCTGATCGAGTTAACCGATTCAGCTCATACTCATGTTACTTTTGTTTTGCCGGGATGACGACTCATATCTGTGATACTATGAATTAGGTGACGCTATAGTCGAGATGTTAGTACCTAAACTCTTATCTGAAATCTGAACCGAAATTGTTAATATTTAATGGCATTACGAATCAACATTTTCCAGGCCAACTGCATCAATAATACATAATATGCACAATGTTAATTGACAATGTTGATTTCAATACAGATGCCCTTAACGACTTTGTATTTACTGAATTTATGAACTAAGCTGGAACTAGATTTTTTACGTTATCATGACAACTGTTATACAGATAATAAATTAAAAGCTATATTAAATTTCATAAGTTATTTGCCAGTCAATAGTGATGAAAGTGATGATCGCACTACAGTAATATCGAGTTTGATGTTTATGTAACCGGCAACAGCGGAGCCGGCGGCTTGGCTTTGGAAAGTGCATAGATGCAGTCGTGTGCATTGATATAGCTACTGGTAACGTGTGTGAGGCTGATAGATGTTACACTAGGAACTCGGTGCATTTGATTCATTCATCTTTGCTCAGGTGTATTTTAGCCTACATAACAAATTTGAGCTTTGGTCTGTTCAGAGTCTGTGGAATATTTAGACGTTTCTTTGTTTAAAGTTAGGATGTGCATGAAGTTAGTTACTACTGCGTTCCCCAGTCCTACCTAAAATGTCACCTGAAGTAATTTTTTTCACAACAAAAGCAAATTGTGGTGTAATTCAAGTATTGTTTAATTATAAGTGGTGCACTTCATGCATTGTTTTATATGACTTTGTTAGTTTCCTGAATAAAATATTTATTTGTTACATAATTTTAACTCAATTAAGATTTCTGAACATCTTTATTATTTAAATTATGCCAATTCTCATACTCCTGTGTGTGTTGATAATCGTTAAATAGGGGAAAAGTTTTAGTATAGATATAGGTATGTACATACCAGATACGTACTGATTATATAGGGGATAGCAGAGATGTAAGTTGTGTTACTGATGTTAATGACATAAACAAATTTATTTATTAGATATTAAATATCATAATTTGTTCATATCATCAAGCCAGATTATTTCATTGTGTCCTCGCAGCTAATGGTTTTCGTGGCATTGTGACGTTATTGCGAAATAATTCGTGTGATTTTCTCACCTCATTGTTAATCGAACGATAGTGTGGGGACCGGCATGGAATTATAATTTGACTTAACTGACACTGACGACTGACGAACCATGATTTTATAATTTTTAATGTTTTCTTTGTTCCAAATTAATTTAAGTTTTTTAAATGTATACTTTTTGTGCTCAAAAGTAGGTAGGTAGGTTGGTAGGTAGGTATTTCGGAGCCTAAAACACCAAAATATTGTTGTTGTGTAGCAACCAAAGAGATAATATCGACTGTAATTAACTTGAATAGGACTGTGGTTCTGTTACAGATTATTGAAACTATGGGCCGCAGTTAGCACTACGTAGTTACGTTACAGCATAGATAATAGTACCTACTACTTACGTAGTTGCGCACACTACTTTTTATACTAGGTACTATGCCTTGTGTAGGTAGGTGTATTTGAAATCACGTTAGAGCGAACTGCCTGTAACACACGCTTAAATATAATAATATTTAATTTTAGAATCCTATCCCTCATTAAATATTAATATTATGCAAGGAAACTAAAAATGCACAATAATAAGGTAGAGCTGCATAAAATTGCTATTTTAAAGTTAAGAAAACTTTTCAGTGTCGAGCAAACTTTCCCCAGCTTTGTTATTGTTGTTAAAGTTTTCTTTTGCTCTCAAGAAATTATGCATACCATTGGAAAGAGCTTCGTAATACAATTAACGACAGCCACAGCGTCTGGAAGTCGACTACAGGATAATTTGTAAATCAGCGTTTTGATTTTTTAATCTATCAAGATTTCATGTTATTGGTGAAATTTTAATGGTGCTCGTAGTCCACCGCGTTCATAAGGCATCCATTGCGACCATAACGCTTTTTCGTGGCAGAAAATTACTAATACCGCCCCGTCTATATAGAAGTTCTCTTTCAAAAACAAATATTAGCCGTTGCGTCCACATTCAAGTTAAACATACGGCCGTGTCCACGATGCAGACACCGCTATTTCAGCAAATTCAAGTCCTTGACTCAAGTGTCATGTCATGTCGGTAGCATCGTGGTATCAGTCTTTCGCCACGACGTATCACTTGTATCACATCCTCTTATACCGCTGAATATTAATATCTTTGTTATCTCCGTCTTCTCTAGGGCCCCGGATTACGTCGCTTACGGAGGGGAGATAATCTGTTAATGGAGTAGCGAGATACACGCTGACCTTTGCACACTCTTTTATCTAAAGGTCAAGTATACCGCGTGTAGTGTGACCGATTGTATCTGAACGGCCAGTTACACTGTGTGCGAATGTTCTTGTAAAACTTTCATATCACACAAAGGTCACAATTGTACAGTGTCAATACAATCACTGAATCACGTCATCCGAATATCGGTGGTAAACTATTTTGAACTAGCTGACCCGACAGATGTTGTCCTGTCTTAACTATAAATATTGAATCGGAATATTTGCATCACGCGTAATGTAGGTAGAGGCTGTTTTATCGATGAAGTGCTCTGATAATTGAATTGAACGAGTATTGAAGTGCAGTTTTCCTTCTTGTTTCTAATGCGCTTTGCAATTACCATGTGTGTTCGTTTAAAATGTTTTAATTACTTCCTCAACACGGCATTTACAGTGATTGCCTTTTATATTAACACTTGCGATATGACTGAATGGCTTTAAACATGTTGCTTGGAATGATGCGGGTTCCCCCATTCCATTTTGGCTGCTACGTATCGGTGATGCCTTTGGCCCACCGACCACACAGCCAATAGACTCCTAATAACAGGCGAATGGCTTCTGTCAACACATCTGGCTTATAGTACTGATATAAATTCGTGCCGTCTCATTCTTTCCTGTTGCTTAAATTAGTCTATTTCTTTCCAACGTTTCGTGTGGCCTTGAATTAGCCAATGACAGCGTTGAATTAGCCAGTCCCCCCGCTTCGTGTTACCTCAGCTAGTTGCCAGAATGCATTCAATACGGAAAATCAAACATCAGGTGTCTATTGGCTGTGTGGTCGGTGCTTTGGCCTGATGTCCATGGGCGCGGCGGCGGAAACCACTTATCATCGGCTAGTTCGGCTGCTCGTTTGTTGACTATTTATATAAAAAGAAAAACACAGAATACTTTTACTTCACTTTAAGAAAATATTTAATGATCTTCAACATGAAACTGAAAATATTCCCGGATTAATTAACATTAAAGAACCCTGTCCGAGTGGTTTTAGCTCATTAAGGGAAGAAGCTCTTTAATATGCGAGGTTAGCGAGGTTAGCGAATTAGCGAGTTTTTTCTCTTCTGTAAAGGAAAACATCGTAAACTGTGAAATTGCGTAGTTCCCGACTAATTCCTCATCGGCGTCCAATGATGCCTGTGGTTCAAATGTTGTTCTGTGAGCAGACCCCAACCTCGCAGTGTGACTGTACCTATGCGTTATGCTCATGATACCTTTCACCTGTACCAATACAACCTGACGACGTCACTGCAAACACAATATGTTATATGTATTAAGTTATTTTGCAGAGCTAATTGTTGTGGCAGATACTGATAAAAAATAATTCCAAGTGTGGCAAACGTACTGTAGTAATTAAAACATCAATCTAATGTTTTTATGCATTATTACACTGAAATCAATAGAATAAAATGCTCACCCGTTACCATCACTTTGCGGTATTTACATTGGTCGTTACTAAGAAGGCTATTCGTATTTACTATACAACTGGTTACAGTGGCGTACTGGGTACCCTACCTCCCTGGAAACTGTCTGTATGCTATCAGAGCTTACGAGGTAGAAACTATACAATCATATGTATGCTGAGCCTACCTATACATAGGAATATAATATTGTGCATTGTTAATTGCACTACATACCGGCCATGTGAAAAATAACAAATAACGAATGATAATTTTTTTCTACGTAGTGCAATGCAACATATGAACGTATGTGTATCGTTATCACGCACGCAGCGCGCACGACGAGCGCTATCTCCGCCGGCTCCGTGGAGCGTGGTGCGCGCGGTGGGAGCGGGTTCGTACCGCGGGTAGAGCCGCTGATAACATACTGCGTGCTAATTGATCGTGTCGTTCGTTAATACTGAGGGACGATATCACACGTACGGTATGATGTGCTGATGTACGTGCTGACGTATGGCTTCTTTCGCAGTTGCTTCTCTCTCATAGTAAAGCACCTTTTCCTTTCATTGAATTACATATTTCGAAGATATTATTCTCAACACCGTACTCCTTGATCCAACTCAGCTACAGGTTTTACACATGGACAGAATTGTCTTAGTGACTGGCTGCTATTTTATTGAAATATTTTGTGTATCGCAGAGAAATTCAATATACTGTAATAAAAGTAACTATGCTAAAGTAATAATGCTAACTTTTCGTTGTTCGCAAAAATAAATTATTGATAACTTCCATTAATCATGGTTTTCGTGCGCTAGAATACGTATTTACATACCTACATGCAAATACGTATTATAGCCCACGAAAACCACAATAAATGGTTAACGAATGAGTTGACTACCGGTTCCGAAAGTTGTTCCTGCCGAGATCTGGCTACAGTCGGAAGGAGCTCGGTAAGTACTCTCTATTTTCTATTAAATATTGAAACATTGTAACTTTCTTTTGTATAACGAGGTATTCCCCCTCGCTCTGACTCGGGACATCTATTAATTTTACGAATGATACATACATATGTACATACATATAAGAGATACCACTTCTTTCCACTTGCTACGATCCTTACACACTTGTCTCGCTTCGTCCACTTTCATTATTCCCTTCATACATGCTCTTCTGTTTAGGGTACTCTTGACCTGGCCTGTTTTCAAGACGTCCCTGATTTGGGGCTCTATTTTTGAATTTCACTCGTATACGAAAATCTCGAAAACGTATACGAATTTCATATTTCCTTATTTTTGAAATTCGCATAGACGAGTTTGTTAACGAGTGGTCTTGACCATTCGAATTCATAATTCGCTCGATAGAATGTGTCAAACGTCATGTCACAATTTGAAATGAAATGTTAAATGTCAAGTCGTTATTTAACGTTCCGTTTCAGGCTAAGACACGTTATAGGTGTTTATTTCCATTACCGATTAGTACCTATTGACATTTCTTCTGCGTGAAACGATTAAAATATTACTTATTTAATTACTTCGCAACATAGTTTCGAATGGTTCAAAAATGCAGTAATTGTGACCACTCGCTACGAAAATCACAAGTGAAAAGGTTTCGTATACGAATATGATAAGTCATCGGTGAAATTCAAAAATAGAGCCCTTGGTCTCGAAACGTCCGCCTAGGTCTACTCCATCTAACACTTTCATTCACACTCGCCTTATACACTTTTTTCGTCAGTCGTTTTTCATTCATTCTGTCGACATGGCCAAACCATCTCAGCTTTCTCAATTTTATCACTATATCTTCTTTCAGTATTTGTATAACCCGCGTCCGAAGAAATTGATTTCGTTACAACTACATCAATAACAGGATACAGGAACAAACAGAAGCGACGATAACAGGAAAATACTCTTTAGACTAATACGAGAAAGACCGCGGTACCGTAGTCAAGTCAGGGGCTCAGGGGATTATGATGGTTCTGGTACAAACTATTTTGTATTGTCTCGTGCGAATGAAGTTGATCTTGTTTAGTACATGCTCGGTGGCTCCGGGACACGTGTCACGTGTCACGCGGCGCTCTCCGCGGCCGCGTCGCGGGGCGGGCGCGACCGGGAGCGGACACATGAGTCATGAATATGAAATTGCTTCTGTTTAAAACACCGCTACTCAATCTGTTTACTTGAACGGGACACTTGAGAGGAATACTTCGTACATTAGGTTTAGTTTTCGTAGAACCTAATGTCGGACGCAAAACAAACTAGACTTTTAGTTAGAATAGATTAAAGTTTAAAATAAGTAAGTAAGCAAAACAGATTTGCTTTTTTTTTAAATATACCTTTATGAGTGTATAACTTGCGTATTATTACCATTTTACATTGTTTTAACTGATTAAATTAAATGAGGTAAAAAACTTTTATAAATCCTTCGGTATCTGTATTTATTCAAGTGTGCTGCAATAGTGACAATTTAAAGAGAAATATTTCGCGTTTCGTGCAAAGGGCGGCGGACGTGTCGCTTCGCGTTAAATCCTTAGCTCCACCCTGGGTGCCCTTTACTTTCCATATCATACATCTGCATAAAGTGATACTTACATTTGTGTGGTGTGTATTATTTTGTAACTGGATTAAGCCTTTTCATAATTATTGTCTTATTTTAATATCCTTAATAGTCGTCCTTAATAATCCTTTCAAAGTCGTATGTACGAATTTAGATTTGTTTTGATTGAGCGTAGGTTGACAATCGCAGGTCCTCCTCCGGCAAATCTCAAGGCGATGCGTACAATGAACCGCACCACGAGTCCACGACTCCGGCGCTCCTCGGTGCGGTTTGTTATTCGTGTAGTGAATAGGAAACAGGGTTTCGTTATCCTTTATATTTCGCAAATTTAATTTAAAGGTGATGTTATCAGCATTATTATTTGCCTCTTCTTTATATCTGATTTTGATCACGATTTGTGTATTCAGCGCGAATATTTCATTATTGGATTGAAAGGGCTAATAATTATGTTTTTTTTTATTACCTTGACTGGTGGATATCATTTTAAAGTCATAAAAGTAACGTTTTGGAATAGCAAATAAAGCGACGTCTTTAGTTAAAGATAAGTGTAGCTTACAGTGGCAGTTTAAAAATGCTGTAGAAAGAGAGAGAGAACTACCTTTTTAATAATCAGATCTCAATGAAATACATTTTTACTTGATATATCCTACGGAAACAGCTTGATTACACTGTCGTTAGTACCAGGCGTTCATAACACCGAGAAGCCAACGAGGCACGAGCCGACCACTCGGCATTATCTATAGAAAGTCCCTCATTACCTAATCACAAAACGCGCAGTTTCTAGAAAGTCAACGTCTACATGTTCAACGATTTGTCTCCGAATCGATTTATTCCTGTATTATTTATCTAACGCAACGTAAAATACAAAGGTCGAATTTAAGAATGATCTTAAGTCAAGTTCATTATTCGAATGTTGTACAAGGTTTGATTTGCGAGACTACCTGTGTAGATAAACAAGTAAATTAAATAACTTGATGATTGTAAATAACTTAAATCTCGCGACAAGCTTTTATATCATATAAATTGTGTAATGAATAATGACGTTATAATTTGATAATAAGAGATTTAAAGGAAAAGTTTATTTTATTCTCTTTAGCACATTTAAATAAAAACTTGATTTTAAAATAGCTTTTTTAATTTTAATTTATTTTTAAGTTAAATTGGAGGTTAAAGTTATGATGCTGTTATGTCGACAATGTATACAACCGGCGCCGGAGTCTTTAAAGGTTCCTTGTCGGCCTGTAGAACTGTAAAACCGTTGAGAGTGACGCAAACTGGTCAAGAGGACCTTGAGCAACTATTTTTGCTGATTCTGCGCCGCTCGCCCCCCGCCGCGCCGTGCGCCGCCGCGCCGCGTACACCGATTGTCAATGAATTTTTGCGAATAACAATTAGACCGCATTTTGTACCTATTGTTATCTAAATGTATTGTATAAACAGGTTTGTTTACCCGAATTAAGTTCTAGAAATTTCAAAAGGAAATTGAGAGTACCTACTCGTAGTTCGATACTTTACCCTGATACGTAATAATGTTACGCTGACACCGGGTGCGCACGCCTTCGGTCACATAGTTAACCTGACGATAAGCGACGCGTGATCCCATACGCACGCTGACACGTCTGACGTAGCCAGCGCGTTGTGACTGTCAGTGCTTCTGCCAATTTTATATTATTCGGACCATCCGAGTTACCACACCACTCTCGCGAAACAAGTGGATACTTGTATGTACAATGTATTACCTAGCAACCTAGCAACACTTCTGTATATCAACGGTCTGTCTTTTGTAAGCAAGGATATTGCGTGCTGGGCATCAAAGCGTGATTTTTTAAGTAGTACCATGGTTGACGCTTGGCGAATCTAATCGACCGTCCGATGGGGAAATGATGAAATTTTGTAACGACCGACGAGTCTGCGGTTAAGTCGCATTCAGCCATTCAATGGTTAGATGAACGTCAAACAGCTGTAAGTCAATCATCTTGCTGACCTAACCGGGGTCCGAGACCGAAACCAGTTCGGAGTTCTACGCCGAGTGAGAGGTCATAGAAGTAAAGACATGTCTAACTTCTGAGGAAGGTGTTGACGGCCAAGATGGAGGTGTAAACGCCCTTATTAGACATTTTATGGTTTAAGAAACTGAGAGGCAGCTAATTAGTCAAGTGAGAGTTGGTATGATTCTATGCTTGAGGATAGCACATTATTAAACAGTGTAGCGACATCTAAAACAAGGGTTGTAGCGCCAATGTCTGGTTGTTTTGTGGATCAGAGTGGATTACAAACATGTGAAATTAAAAGTTTGATTAGGTTGACGTCAGGTAGCGTTGGAATGTTCTTCACGTTTATCAATAGATCATATTTTTAAATTGAACCTGGTTCATACTAGAATAAAATTAGCGTCATCATACCGCCTTCTAAAATGTATGTATGTGGTGAATCGAATACACACCGAGGACTCGGTATCCAAAACTAGTTTGTTATAGGTAGCAATAGTATGCAAATTTGTTTGTTTACTTTTAAGCTTTAACAGAACCTACTTAAACAACATTAACGTTTTTGTTCATATTTGTATAGGTTTGTCTTCCGTATAGAACGTTCTGACAATAATTATGTTATTTTTTTGTTTCAGGTATGTTACGTGTTATTAAAATTAATACAATAGCTAGAGAGAACTTCGATACCGAACGTCCCTAAGTATCTCTCGGCATTGCCTACTTTATCGTAAGTACGTTTTACAATATAATATGTACGAGTAACAGTTCTCATTGTAAGAACCGGGTAGTGCAATCAATGGGCGTATTCATCGAATGTTATCATGTGGCGACTTCGTACACGAGATTTACATATTTGATAAAATCAGTGTTTGGTTATTGCACGTGATGTAATAATGCATATATACGTACATACATTAATTATGTGAAGTAAATAAGATAGAAAACAGTTACGTTACAGTTGACGGTCATTTATGTAAAAGGGACGATTATACAGTGAGAAGACATAGAAGAACATGTAAGATTTCCTTCAGTTAAACTACATCATAAAGATACCAATAACCCTGCAGGTTAGTATCGATTAGCGATTGAACGTACTGTAGGACCTCCTGTCACTAATGAACACACTGGCTCGCTCACGCACGCACACACAACAATGACACGACCACTCTCGCCCACGGCTCTCGTGTTACTCCCATGACAGTTTGTGCGACGTGCGCCCGAGACAGAGTATATCTATGTATATAGATACCCAAACACTACATCCCTTTTATATTAAAGTTTGTTTTTTATTTTATTTTATTTTTTATTTATTTATTTTATTTTATTTTATTTCACAGATCATGTACACGAATTTATTACGTTAGAGAGCTATAATTAAATTCTATACATAGGCTCTGCTTATTCCTCATGGAAATCTCTTCCTTTTATTTATTTATTTATTTATTTATTTATTTATTTCAAAACTCAAATCATTTTTTCACGTAGGAATTTGCATACATTTGTGAATGTGAACGTCATTTTTTGCATTTACCACCGTTTCGCTAAGGTGCCTTTAAATTTTAAATCTTAGAGGAGAAAAAGAAACGGCGAAAGAAAACTCCTCGGCACATCTTTTAAAAAATTATTTATTTATTTACGTGGTCATCGTCTAATAACACATTATTAATAAACCAGAAACGAATTAATATTCCATGGTGGAGCGCGGTTAACTTTGGCCAACCTTCGCCGCTATATTGGATAATTGGCGGCTATGTAGCAACAAAGGGAGTCATTAGGCCATGTGTTATTTGCAAAAATACAATCCCGTAAGACAGTACCAGCTTATGGATGATCTACCAACGTGGCGGATGAACCCTGAAACGCATTTTACCATTGCGGCGTAGACTACACAGGCTTCGTAGAAGTGAAGGTAAATAAAGGTCGCGGAATCAAAACAACCAAAGGAGCAGTATATTTCGATTTTTATATGTATTACGAAAGAGGTCTACTTAGAACTGGTGTCCGATTTAGATAGTTCAGCTTTCTTAGCAGCTCTTGAAAGAATGGCTGCTCGACGAGCCCTAAAGCACATGTCTATAGCGACAATGGTACCAACTTCGTTGGAGCTAACAGAATAGCTACAATAAGTATTCAGCGATGTTTGCTAACTGAAATAACTAGCATTGGAATAGAATGGCATTTTAACATCCCTAGCTGGCCGGGTACTGGAGAACTGTGGAAAAGAGCAGTCCGTAGTCTAAAACACCATCCAAGAAGAGTCATAGGGTTTCAAAATATTAAAATCTCCATCACGTATGATAAACAAGTATAAAACATTGAGCTATTAGCAAACCAGTATTTACACCACTACAAGTTCCAATTCCGACCAGTATGTATACCAAATTTGTCACAGCTAGTTCACCCAAGAACAGAAATGGCTGAAGGTCATTTAACTCAGATTAAACAAACTTGTAGTCAACAACATCGGTGATGTTGTTGACTAAACTTCCCAACTCTGCTTCGTGCTTCAAATATAGCCTCTCTCAAGCTATAACATCAGTGCCACATAAAACAGGGGATCATTCTCTAGGCCCATCTGCCTTAATTTCCTCGTAATTGATCTTCACATCAAATTCAGTAATAACAACTTGACCTTCAGGTACCTCCATCAACACATCACGGCTAACAAAAGTCTTCATCAAACCAACCCCGATTATTAAGAGGTATAAAGTCAAACAAACATTCTGGTTAAACAATATCCCTCATATCCAATAAGCTTGTGGTATATCTTGTGGTATATCTCATTTTATAATCTCTAGCTCTTAATTTACATCAACACAAAACTAAATAGTTGTAAACAAAACAAACTTGTACTCAAATTAAATTAACTGGTCATCATAGATTGTCACAATTTCCAAAATAAAATATTCTCCCTTAAAAAGTGTTTAATTGATACTAACACAAACATTTCTACTATCTTTACGAAACGATTAGAAGAATACTGAAAATCACAGCAATTTAGTTACCAACAGCTAACATTACTTATCTGAGGCCAAGCAACAATGACAGACTCGGGTTATCATCCAATCAATTTTAATATTTTGATTGCCTGATCAATTTTTATCAACAACTGAGCTTTTGATTTCGTCACACGCTGGGTCAAGCAAGTACATTTTTTTGTTATTATGCTATCATGACTGTCTCTATAACAAACTATTAAGAATAGTAATTAAATTTAATTATTATCCCGGACACATTGCATTGAGATTTTCTCCGGTTAATAATTGTCTTAACTTGACCACTTAGTTATTCAGAATAATAGCAATCAAGTATTTTCAATAACTAAACCACATTTTAGGTACTCAAATACCTAATCAATAAAATAAAGACAATACAGAGATACCTGACAAATCCTTCAGCGTGGACTTGTGGATAGCTACTCCTGGATGCAGCTGATGCAAACTCATGTAACTCTCAGTGAAGCAGCTCTCTTTGAACTCGTGTAACATCCTCACTCAATACTTGTGTACCGTGGTATC
This sequence comes from Ochlodes sylvanus, assembly GCA_905404295.2. Taxonomy (NCBI): domain Eukaryota; kingdom Metazoa; phylum Arthropoda; class Insecta; order Lepidoptera; family Hesperiidae; genus Ochlodes; species Ochlodes sylvanus. Next base: position 12,785,743 of record FR990136.1, read on the forward strand.
CAGAAGACATCTTATACTTCTTAGTACTTCCAGGCTTTCTTTTGTGGCTGGACTCAGCAAACATCTTTCTTTCTGGTTACAATAGTTTGTATTGTATTATAATAATATGATGTGACGGGAACTCAATAGTCATTTCTCTTCCAAAACATATGATCCAAACCAAACATCAACCAGTTATTTCTCGTAAACAAACCAAGGCTTGCTTGTCGGTTCATATTGACATCCATCATCAACATCAAGCTTTCTGAATAGCTAATTTCTAAAGATTATTTATACCAGCTTCTGGTGTCGGCATCAGGTAGGCCGGGTGTGGGCTTTTGTATGGTTTTACATTCGATTCTACTCTGTGTATTGTGCATTTTCGTGCATGTAGGTATTCTTCACCATACACCAATTTTATTGTGGGCTTATTTCATGTCAGGACTCCAGCAAGGTATTCCTTTTTCTCTTGCTCGGGAGCATGTTCGGAGTTGCGCCGAATAGCTTAGCGATGCATTATTGCCTAATTTGTAATAGTCCAAAACCCTCTCGGTGTAATGGCATTTAAGACTGCAATAACTCCAATTTAATGGACATCTTAAAACTCGTATAAATATTTCCAATTAAATGGACGTTTTGAGATCGCAATATTTCCAATTTAATGGAGATCTCAGTGCCACTGTACATACTTCCAATTTCTTGGGCGTTTTAAGACCGCAATAATTCCAATTTAATGGAGGCCTCAAAACCATTATTTCCAATTTAATGGATGTTTCAAGATCGCAAATATTTCCAATTTATGGAGACCTTGAAACCCAGGTGAATAACTGTCCCATTCTGCTGGTCACGGGCACGGGCTCCTCTCACAATGTGAGGGGCACCGGCCACAGTCCACCACGCCGACAAAGTGCGGACTGGCGGACTCCACACACCTTCGAGAACATTATTCAGAACTCTCAGGTGCGCAGGGTTTCCTCACGATGTTTTCCTTCACCACAGCAGGGGACAATTAAATTCTAATCCGCACATAATTTTTGAAAATTAGAGGTGCGTGCTGGTGTTTGAACTCGGGTCCCCCGGTTTGGGAGCCCAATGTTTAACCACTCGGCTATAACTGCTTTGTGTGTAAATGTTTACATATCTTATTACATTTCATGCTAGATGTAGTATAATATCTACAGTTCAAATAATTGACACGTTATGTATTACGCTTTGCTTATTGCTTACTATTATGCTTGTTTGCTGTAATAACATTATCGCGTATTGAAACAACAAAGAATATTGTCAACTGATATAGGTTTAGGTTTAAAGACATTTATTCCCATAAAGGCTTGCATTAGTCACTTACATGAACATTAAAATAATAACAAAATATTAAATCATTATGTTCGTCATTGTAAATATGTGTGTAATCAATGAACACATTCGACTATTTTGTGTAATTTTCAAACGTATTCTGCTAATTTTGTTTTGAATGTGTGCAGGTATGTTATTATAAAGCTGTTAGTGCTTTATAATCCTATTAATATTATAAATGCGAAAGCTTGTATGGATGTATAAATGTTTGTGGCTCCTTCCCGCGCAACCACCGAATGGATTTTGCTGAAACCTTACAACACATTTACACATCAGAATAACACATCGGCAACACATTATAATGATATAGTGTGAATTATCCACAACATTATATCTAAATCTTGGCAAACAGAAGTGATAAGTTTCCCGAAGCGAAGCTAGGGCAGGTCACTAGTATATGATAATGAAATTCAATTTATTATTTTAATTGAATAGTAAACAGTCATATAAGCATATAACTCAAAAAGCTTAATGAATATCATTCTCATTCTATCCATTTCATGGTGTTATATAATGCTTATTTATTGATGTAGGAACCCAATGTAATTTTGTCTTTAATCTAATATATCTGGTAAATGATTTGGGAGTAGTTATTCAAACATCGTAGATAATATTTTTAATGTGGGTAGGTGGATTACGAGAATCTAAGTTTCCTCCTTCCTTTTCGAAAAACTACGATAATTTTGCTTACCTTTTTAGTTTTTTACTCGTCGCCATTATGTAGGACCTCCTGTCACTAATGAACACACTGGCTCGCTCACGCACGCACACACAACAATGACACGACCACTCTCGCCCACGGCTCTCGTGTTACTCCCATGACAGTTTGTGCGACGTGCGCCCGAGACAGAGTATATCTATGTATATAGATACCCAAACACTACACGTACAAAGCTGATTGATGAATTATATAACAAGCAATAGGTTTATCGATCACGGTGAAGCGGTGATAATATGGTAACTAATAATAAATAAATAATAAATAACGCTACACACTCATAGCCCCACACTAGGATTCCCTGTGTCGTGGGTGCCATGGACAACACACAAGACACACACACACACCCAGACCAAGAACGGAAATTTAAATTCATCATTCAAATTTCCGCCTCGCTGGAAATCGAACCCAGGACCCTCGGCACGGCGATCCGGCGTATACTAACTATATATATGTTTGATCTGGATTTGAAACATAAGCACGGACAAAATCATTTGGTTCTTATCACCTGCCCGCGTTAATTGTGCTAGAAAAAAAATTACATAAACATGGGCCTTGAACACCGGACTAGCCGTCACCTTCTGACGCTATAGTGCCACCTGCTGGTGCTGACAAAGTTGTGTGGTGCCACCACACAACTTATCCAATAGATAAGCGTCAAACACGATTATTACGATTTATCATTTGGAAAATATTGGTAAATAAACTTACAAATCTTCGACTAAATGACAAACATAATTAGATAATGTAACTACGCATAACGCTGAATAACAGTTAGAGGAACATTACGTTGTAGACAAACATGTACAACAAATATTGTTGTTATGAAAGTGGCATGCTCGTTATTGTCTGATAACAGGACCCCGTGGAACTAATGTGACTCTACTTCGTAACGTTATAAGACTGAAAATAGAATGATTAATTATGTATAGCTCGAAGAATCATAAATCCTTTGTTATGTTCCTTCACTAACGTACGTAGTAACAATTCCCTTATCTTTTAATCTGACAATGGGCATTTGTGTGGAATCGAAATTGCTCGAAACTAATTAACATAATTATATCATTTCATATTACAAATCTCTTACTGATCAATAGAATAATTATGTACATGAAGATAGCTGGGAAAAACTATGTTTGAGAGTATTTTTTAAAACAATAGGTCCCATAACAATGTTGATTAGAATTTTAGGCTACACAGGCAATTTTAGGGTCGAACGAATTTTATGTCACTTTGAGCATTGTTTGTTTCAGTCACGCGCTCAGTGTTCGTGTCGCTATCTCTCTCTAAAGTACAATACCTGCGCACTATATCCGAAAGCCTAACTTCAGAGCGGCCTAGAACCGTCAGAGCGGCAGTACACGTTCATTGCACCACAGTCCGCACGACCGCATCGGATGACCGGATGCATCATGCAAGACGCGTCGCGCGTCCGATGTCGTCAGTCGTCACTGACCTCAAACATCACAAATACAATTATTAGTATCCTACTCATACGAATATACGACTAATTTTCATCGGCTTATAGTTATTTCGTTGGACTCTGTATTTATGGCATTCCACTTGATGTTAAATGATCCGAGCAACCGTTGGCAAATTTGATCATAAATCACTATTGAAATGCACGCATAAAGGCGTATTGGGACACCACAACATTATCTTGTCATTAAATCGTTTTGTTGGAAGATCCGGCAATATACGAGTATATTGAAATCATATTATTATCATTCCAGTTTAGCGCCTTTCATGTGTAGGAGTAATTAATTTCACAATTTGTCTTATATCTAGTAGCATGGTAATGACTGGCATTAGATTACACTTATGTATGTCTGCTAATTTAAAATGCTTCAATTGCGTCGTGTTGGAATAGTTTGACACATTTCGTATACCAAATGTGTCCAAACTATTCAGACGCGATACAATTGAAGCATTTTTGAATTAGAAGACTTGGGCCCTAGAAATCGTGCGAAAATGTAAAATGTAACTCAGTCGGCTAAAGTGCTAGACCGTTAACGGTCAAATTAAATTTTGTTTAAATTTCGTATCGTATCGGCGGCAGCGGGCGGCGCGGTTCACGAGAGCTCGAGTTATATTTGTTCGGGCCTTTGTACAGTCGGCGACGCCGCGGCGTACGCGGTGGCTTGTTTTGTTTTCACAACTGTGGCCAATATAACGGTGAGTGTTATATTTGAAGCCGCATGAGTAAGTGTGCGAAACTTCGTGACTTGTTTAACAACTAAGCGGTAAAATTTGTCATAGCAGTGATCGCCTTTATTAGGTAAAACTATTTAATTTTTGTTACTTATGGGGGTGCTGAATGAATTAGTATACATTAAATAGTAAATATGTACATACAAATAGTCGGAGGTTAAAATTTTGCCTGTATGTATGTTTTCAACACACACTCGTTCTTCACTTCACTAATATGTAGTCACTTGAAAGGTGCAGTGTTATAAGTGTGTATTTTTATTTAAATAGTCACCGTAGTCCATGAACGTCATTAACACCAGAGGCATCAATCAAAATAAAAAAAGATGCTTGACGCATCATTACTCGCACTCCGATACTTGGACTAAAACACATAAAAAAAATTAAATTCACTGTAGATTTTTGTTAGATGGTAGCTACAATTAGCTAGCCATGCGGGTAAAATACTCTAGCACCATGCACGACGACTGCACTGTAGATTTTAGACGGTCAACATAATCCGGTAGATTACTCAGTCTCCGGGAATAATCCAGATAATATGATACCAGTAATTAGCTTATCAGTAAATGTAATAACTGCAGATTACAACAAATTGTAATATATCTCGTGAAGCTGCGATTATAGACGTCCATTAATAGTTATCTCATTTGTAGATATGAATCGTCAGAGTCGGCTCACTTGAGATCAGGTAGTGCGTCGAGATCGCAAGCACATCGTTGTATTGTAGTGTTATTGCGTGTTGACTGTACCGCGAGTAGGGCTGACATAACGATACAAGTTGTTGAAACGAAAGTAGCTGACGAGTATTGTTTCATCATGGTCTGAGATGGAACATTTAATATGATTCAATTTATTTATCAAATAACACACTGGAAGTTCTCGAAATGGCATTATTTTCTCTCAGATGATCATAATTTTATTTTAGTAACTTTTAGTGTCCATAAGTCATAACATAACCTTCAAGTATATACCCACCCAGCCGCTAGATTCGTGGTTGTTATTACAAAGGGTTGTCCAATAAGAAAGAAAGAAAGAAAGAAAAGTTGACCAACAGAAGTGCATGTGGCGGGAAAATTTGGCTTGGACTAAGGACGGACCTTAGTCCGAGCCAAACTTTCGAGTCCGATTCGTCGTAAGGTGATAAAATGGCGGGCCGATGGGTGACCCCCCGGCACAGGCCGAGGCCGGCGGGCCGGGTCGAGCCGGCGCCCGCTCAAGGCGAGCGAGGATCGCAAACAGATGGAGGATATGCCGATGACACCCGCACTTACACCGCCACTTGTCGACTGCCTAATTTATTTTATGTACGGTCACATCGATTCAAAGGCGTTTAATTAAACATTTCATTTTGCTTAATGCTCCTCTGCGTTTCGACCTTGTTGTCTTTTACCTACCCAAAGTTTTTCCCATTTCGAATCGATAGCTTCCTAAGCAATATTGCATCACCATCCCACATTTTATGTCCTAAGAGTGTTGAAAATGGAAATATGCTTGAATTCTTGCAATGTTCAAATCTAAACTCGAGCAAGATAGTTGAGGTGATCTCTAACATCTACTTACAGTACCAAAAGAGTATCAGCAATACGACCGCTTCTGTGATCAACTGATGACCAGACGAAACGCGTGTCATGCATGTTTTGTGTGTTGCCATATAAAGAGTGGTTGTATCGCCTGTGGTTAGATTGTTCACCCCACGAGATTGTGTTTGGCGGGCTGGCGAGCTGGCGAGTAGCCTGCAAACAAACAACATGTCTGAGTGTTTGTCCATTGTCAATGACACCCGCACTCATGTCAACAGCCACGGCATGCGTACTCTTTATACATGAGTTTATAAAATACTCCATAGTAAATGCTATTTTATGCGTGTTCTACGCAATTATCCAAAAACTAGAATTTTAAATTTTCATCAACAACCTTTGCGTTTGATTTAGTTTGAACCACTTAATTTTGAGAATACAATTGTTAAAACATATCACCTGACTGACCAAGTTTAATTTGTTGGAGGGTAGGTATATCGAGGTAGAAGATCAGATAAACTAAGAATATCCAAGTAATATGCACTCATCCTTTATGTTGTGCATGAAAATGGACAATAATTTAGTTACATAACAGCAGCTATAGCTTTGAGTAGAGTACAATATAACTGGCAATCTTGTAAACAAAGCAATTTGTCACGATTACCTTTAGTCAAGTTCCTTTGAATGTCATTCCAAATCATAGTCTTAACTTACTAAAAACATAAGGCAGACGAATAAAAACCGTAATATTTGCAAAACTGACACAATATTACTTTGCTAGGTCTGTTTGTCGTAAGAAATTTCCATCCTGGCACCTGGTACATAATATTATTCGAATCACCGACTCACATCACATACAGACTCCAGTGTCAATGTCAGTCGATCATATTGTAGGGAGCGTGTCGGGGCGACAACTACTTTGTTTTTGTCAATATAAGAATGGAGGTGGCGAAACACCAATACAAATGCAGAATGTATTCCACCGAAGTATATTTTTTGATAAAGCCAGCTTTGTTTTGTTTCATAACACAGACTCGACGGTCGCCGGCCGTGATGCGGTTTGCGTCGGTCGTTTGTTAGTAAAAAATACGGTACAGCTCTTCTGCCGATATCTATGATTCAAATGGGAGGTGATTCGTGAGTGCTGGTTTTTTATTGTTGTAAAACAATCTAATCGCGAAGTGATATGCCAATGTCTGTTTATTGAGTGTTTTGTTGGGTAGTACCTCGTAGTGTTTACTCCGAGGAATTTCCTCTTTATACCTATTCTGTTTTTTCTGCAATAGCGTTTAACTTTTTATCTTGGTCATAATTCTTACGTGGAAAGGCTGGACACTGTTAAAATATTATCCTCTTGTTTATATCTAAGATCTAATGTTAATTTCGACACTTTTTCCTATCTATACAACTCGGAGAACACCTTGGCGTGTGCTGTGTTATGACGTACGTGTTATACGTGTGCCTTGATCTTATTCAGCGACACAAACTGATAATTTAGATCTCCTAATAATCTAGATTGCACAGACTTAGGTTGATTTCTTAAGTATCCATGTATGAGCCTTACGCCCCAAACTCCGTATCCCGTTATCAAGCTAATGGATGATCCGATCACTTGCAACATTGGATCTGAACATGTTGCAACTATTACATACCGAGGTGGTCTTATCTAGGTTAGTCTCGTTTTCGATTCTCAAATCTTAAAGTCTTGCCATAAAGAACTTACGTTTGTTTGTCAATTGTTCAAGTGTTTGCCAATGTAGCTATCAATACTGTTATAAAAAAATTAAATTTATTTTTAGAACAAAAACATATTATGTCACCAAGTTATGTAGAAGTCATATAGATTTTCCTTGTTTCGATGTAACAGTGCAAACTACATAATTATATCGTAGTATAAGCAAATACAATAATAATTTGTAGTGTTTGATACATCACTAAACAAAATGTAATAGTTAGCATATCCGGAGTTCAGGCGTGGGACAGTCGACTGTGCTATGGCGTGGGAAGTTTAAGCTGTTTGTGGGTCGAAAATTAGCCAACTCCGTTCAAATACGTTTCCAAGTAAGTTGCGTCAGGAATGTTTGTGTCTGTCTGAAGGACATCGGCTCTGGCGACAGTAACGAATGAGCCGATACATCTCCGTCGAGTGCCGATTCGACCGTGACCGACGACAACGAACATGATTGTCTTTGGTGCAGCGGACACTTCAAATCATAATGGAGTGCAATGTGCAAAGCTAAAAAACAATAGCGTAGATTACGAGAGTGTTTACGACAATAACACGGTCCTATCTTGATTGTTTCGTTGACCCAGCGATGTCGGTCACGCAGTCTGCGGACAGCGACGCAACGCAAGTGCAATAAACCACCGGGAGGCGATAGCGGTTCGTTCACCGGCGCTCGCCTCGTTGTAATACTGCAACTCAACACAAGTTTCTTACTCTGCCCATGGTCCCTTTGGACTGCTGCGGAGTGTTTGGTATTGGTTAGTAATTAACAGTAAGGAGGCAAGACAGCAGCACGTTAAACTTTCGCCAGGAATAGCAAGTGCTGTGCGAAAGTGCAAGAATTGTCTTTTACCGGCTTCGTCGTGAAACAGTTTGACAGCTCCTAAGGCCTGCGCTCCGCTCTGGACGATCGATGCTCGATGTAGTGTAGTGTAGCTGATTTTACTTGATCTCCTAAATAAAGGAAATGGATCTCCTGAATAAAGTTTCCTTTATTGGGAATGATTGATATGTATTATACAGTTTAAAAAACTAGTGTAAAGAACATAATAATTATGTTTTAACAAATCGGAATCGGAATGAGTCGTTACAACAAGGAACAAACGAATATTGTGTGTACAATGTACATTATAAATGTGGTTAGTTTCTGTTTATAAATGTTCGGGCAATGAACTTGAAGCGTGCCCCAATTTATAGAAACAATAGATTCAGAAATAAAAATATCTTTGTCAACAAGATACCGATAGTATATCTCGTATATTTTATGTATATGTGATAAACTCCTTGAACAATCTTGATCGAATTAATCGTAGGAAAATTACTGTAGGTACCTATTGTGTTATTTTTATATTTTTGTGACGTCAGACTACTTCTTATATTGTGATACTGTCAGCTACCGTGCCTATCACAAGTTGTTAGCAAGTTACATTTTTTTAGAAAAAAATCAACAACTAATATTTAAAGCTAGCTGTGCCCGCGCTTCGTCCGCCTGGAATTTAACAAAAAAGGTATACTATTGACACTTGCCAATCAGACTGTATAAGAACTGAAAATGTGGCAGGTGGTGATTTGTAGGTCACTAGATGAGCCCCCATTATGTGGCACGTGACTGTGGCCAACATTGTTATGAGCGGCTAGGGGTGAGATAGCTATAGATAGTAATAAAATCTGGTTAAAATAGTCTGTCCCATAGGTATGAGGAGAGACCCGTAATACGTAATGATAATGTCATCGAAATATATTCAGACTACGAGAACATACTCAATTCAAACGTTGATAAATACTATAAACATGATGATAAGTGATCCTGAACACACAAATTATTCGGCTGATAAGAACGCGGTGACGTCACTAATTGTGTCAAAACACATTGTGCAGAACAATGATTAAACAATTTTCTTTTGTTTACTTTACAAATAAAAGTAATAAGTGGTAGGCCGACAATACACAATGTGATACGATAAAGGAAAACGAAATTGTAACGTACCACATAATGTTAGTGGAGCACCTGACAGTGATGTGTGCAATATGCGCAGTAAGTAGCTCGAAGCGTGAACAATGAACAAAAATCTGAAATAAAGATATCGATCAATGATATCAAAATAAATTTATAAAGATCATCATCATCACAACCTATAACTGTCCCACTGTTGGGCACGGGTCTCCTCTCACAATTAGAGGGGTATAGGCCATAGTCCACCACGCTGGCCAAGTGCGGATTGGCGGACTTCACACACCTTTGAGAACATTATGGAGAACTCTCAGGTGTGCAGGTTTCCTCACGATGTTTTCCTTCACCGAAGCAAGTGATAATTAAATTTTAATACGCACATAATTTTTGAAAATTAGTGGTGCGTGCGGGGTTTGAACCCGGAACCTCCAGTTCGGCAGTCCAACGTTAACCACACGGCTATCACTGCTTATAAAGATTTATAAAGATATGACATAACAAATGCATTTCTCTAACCAAACGCAATACGCATAGTTCCCGGGCCCTTACAGTCGTTTCGGTAGGTTTCGGCCGTGAATATACGAACGTTCAGTACGAAATGTGCCGCAGGTTCATCTTGGCCGCGCTAAATAATTTTATTACAGCTATATGTTATTTTTAGACTTGGTTTTTTGTGAGTGCTATTATTACATGTTAGTATGAATACACATATTTTTCGGACGGAGATTGTATCCTACCATCGTCAGAAGTGTTCGTAATTCTACGAAGCTATTCATTTAACGTAGTAAAAATTGAGCAAGTAAACACACAAGAGAACTCTTATTTATTTTTGCATCAACTAGTTTTCCTTGAAACTACATACTAATACATACATACATAAGTTATACATCTACAATTAGTTTTAATTCGAGATTAGAATAGAGTCCAAGAGCAGTGCGCCGTCGCGCGTCGGTCCGTCACTATCGGTGCAGTGCGTGCACATAATGATCATTGTTCCAGTATGCCATTATGATTATGGACATAATGAACACCCGTATCATTATTTGCTTGACGCGGCGCGGCGCAGTGGCGCAGTCCTATTGACTTAAATAAATATTAGTTAGCGTAAAATTAAGATTACACTTGTGTAGCACGAATTATTGTTTGGTCCTTCCTGTATCATCATCATATAGTTTTTATACATATAACATGCATCTTACTAACGCATACAAATTTAACATATTTAGGAGTATAGTAATGCTGGTTGTAAGGAAGCACGGCCTTTTATGGCACGAGCTCGGAAACGATCAGATACGCCGCCGGTAAGTTGTTGGTTAGGTGGTGCAGAGGAAATTATCGTGGATAATGTTGGGGTTCAACGATTAACATTGGTTTTTCAACACAATAAAATGACACCTAAGTACTTTGTATAATTTCATTTATCAAGATATGAAACACCGTAATTAACCTCCTGGTGACTAACGCTGTGCTGATGTCACTACCATCATTATCTGTTGACTGTGTCATTCCATTATTACGAGACTTCATCATTTACAGGTAATTATGTTGAAACTCCAATGCCTTGGTACCCAGTGATATCTACCGTCAATGTCGAGAAACTCATAATAAACCATGAATCTCCAATCTTGACAATATGATTGAGTGGAAAACTACAAATCACATAGATTGTGTATGATTTTTCTTTTGTAACAGCGGACAGGTTGTTTGAGTTTAACAAGCGAAGGCTGCCTGGTTCGCTTCCCGCCCTCACAGAATATTTTTTGTTATAGATGTTTCATACATAAGCACCGTCTTTTACAAAGATTTTTGTCTTATACAGACGAGTAGATCAACCGCAACTACATGAAGATGTCTCAAGGGGTCACTGTTGCCCATGGAGTTCAGTTACACCCAAGGTATCACCGATACGTTATCCAGCAAAAGCGAAGAGGGGAAACGACACGGGGACCCGCATTATTATTTATTACTAGCACTCCAACAATACATTTGTTGAGATTAGAATGGACGGGGTTTCCTAGCTATTCACAAGGATAACCTTACACCAGGTAATTGCTTTTAACTAGCGTTTTTTCTATCTCCACATCTCCGCTGTAACTTCAAATCGAACGTAACGATCAGTGTAACTACATAATAGATTGTGTAATTGAAAATACCAACAACGTGTGGCTTCAACTAATCTGATTAGTAGCCCGGCGCGGCGTTGACGAGAGCTGGCGGGAGCTACCGGGAGCTACCGGGAGCTACCGGGAGCTACCGGGAGCTACCGGGCGCTACCGGGCGCTATCGGGCGCTCCCGAGCGCTGCCGAGCGTTGCCAAGCGCTGCCGAGTGCGGGCAGAGAGCGCGGTAATGCAATCTCGAATATAACGCCTTCCATTGTGTTTGCGCCTCATTGCATCAGCCCGGCTTGTTAGTTAATAACGCATACTCCACGCTGTTTTCTTGAAATTATTCATTCCGTGATATAATTTTAATACACGACGCATACTTTAATACGTGCATGTTAAAAGAAAGTGCAAAATCAAGCGGATTATCTGGCTCTGTAGCTGCGTTCACGCTAGAAATATTACACAGTTTTTTTAAGTGGTAACTTGTCAATAGTAACGGACCATCATTTGCACAAGAAGCGTCGACGTACAGTTTGGCGTTGGACGGTGGATGCTCCGATCTACCTTGAAAAGTTATAACTCGCAAATCATTATATTTGCATATTAATCCAGTGACAGGTTCATATTACTAGCCATCCATTGCTACGGACTACACAATGTAGTTTGCGTTTCTGCTCAATATTGACAAATTGCAATTGGAATCAATAGGCTCTGTCCGTGTCAGCTAGTCTCATACTAACCGCTGGGGACGTCGGCTTCCTGTCAATGGCGTGAATAGACCACGACGGCGACGTGCGAATCGTGCGATGAGCCCGTCAATACAATTTGTTGCCCTATCATTGAAATAGTAATATCGATATTCAAATTCTATTGTCTGTTACGGGGCTAAAATTAGGGCATTCCATCAGCAATTGGGACAATCTCCAACACGTTTAGTGATATTGACAAAAGCGGTGCTGAAAATCACCACTTCAGTAACGTAAGTGACGTAGCGTAAAGGTAAATTTGTTTTATTTTATTATATTTTAATCGTTGGATATGCAGCATGCTTAACTTTATGTAACTACACGAAAAGATAAAGTTATGTTCCGTCGGACAGCATCTAACACTTTGGTATAGTTCGCACGGAGCAAACGTATGTATGTAGTTGACCTGGAAGGGAAGTCTGGTTCGTAACATCTGAAATTATAAACCAAGACTTAACCGGTTTACGGAAAATGTATCGTTTTTAATTTCATAATAAAGTTGTTTCATGGCACGGCTTTATCCCGATATAAAAGTCCGAGATAGCTTTAATTACGACCTTCAGTATTCTCTCGCGGACTAATTGGTTTTTACGTGTCGACGCGCAACAAGATCGCAATGTTTATTTTTAGTTATAAACCTCGCTTCGTGGTTTAATAACATTACTCATTAACGGTGTGCTGCTCCTACGAACATAAATATTGAAGTAATTTGGATACAATTTCTTGGAAATTTCTATACGATAACATAATGAGGTAGATACTCGTACCTAAAAGCAAGCATTCAATATAAACCGTTTGTAATCGGAAACTAAATGTTAATGAACATTTGGCTGGTGCTATTCGTTGCTTAATATGTGTCGGCTCCAATTGCTACTCAGTGTAAGGATAAATTAAATGTATATTAATTTATTATATAAGTTTCCCTCACAAGCGTTCACAGGTGACTCTAATTACTGTCGTGCTAGGTGTGAATACTTTACTTTAATCAAATAAACAACAGCAACATAACCAACACGAAACACCAGAACTCTTGTGTCGCAGATGTCATGGACCAAATGAAAGACAAATGAAATGTCTCATTGTCGATCACCATCACACAGGAGCCAACAATAACAACAAATTTTTATCTGTCACTTAAACATCATCTTCAATAACAATAGGCTCGGCTGGGAATCTCATCAATCGCAGTCTCTACTTTAAAAACTTAAATTTGTTTATGGGTAGGCCACAATCTACTGGTCTACTATTACTCAAAAGGGGATTCAATGAACTTTATAGTATTCGCCTGGTTACACGAAATTTAGGTAATGACAGTATACAGATTGTGTTTGATTGTATCGTGTCCATGTACCAAATGGACTGTAATTATGCCATTTGTATCAATGTATATGCAGTTGGTAATGTAGAGGTAACAAATGAACCACAGGGCGAAATCAATCGCATGCATTATGCGTCGGCGAGCGAGCCAATCGCATTTCAATCTCGCTCTAATTGTCTGTTTGACTAATGGGCGCGGCCGCACGCGCTCGCCGACGAAGGGGTCGCCGGGGGGTTCCGGGGTACGCCGCGTCCAATCCTCCAATAAATAGTTAAGTAAGTTAGTTAAGTTTATTGTTCTAACACCGTCACCTAACCGGACTAACTATCCCAGTCCCCATTTGAGTCTTGTCCAGTTAGTAAGTCTTGTTCTAATTCGGTCACAGATGCGTTGCTACCCTTGACCAAGATGGTCGCTTCTAAAAAGTGTAACCGACTCCACACCTTTCTAATCGGAACACAATTGTTGTTAAAATAATTATAACAAATGCTAGAAAAGGTACTAAGTTCCGTGGCGGTGGCGGTAGTACTACCCCGGGCGAACTCTAGGCTCTACTACCTGTTAGAAGATCCACCTGGTAAAGTGCTCACCGCTGCTCAGACTTTCTTAATACAAAATGCTTTGGTCTCATGTCATCAACATGTATCTCTAGTATACACGACATTATAATTTATTACGACATTAAATTTGCCTAGCGCTGTAGCCGGGTGTAGAGATGGTCACTGGGCGTGGTCCTTGCGTTTTCTTTCAGAACCGCGGTTGATTTATGGGAGCTGGCAATTTGCACACTCTTTCATCATCGTTGTCTCAAGTCGTTAGGGATGCAAATTGACCGCCATTCTCAATCTCTCTTCAATGAGTATGCAAATTACGTTGGATAAAAGTAAAAATTAATATTATTTAGTTACTTTTGCATTTTGCATGTAATTTTGTCGTCCTGGATGGTACCTATTTATTTACGTAGACTTGTTGGCGATCCTCCGCCGCGAGAATAGACGTTGATTTTGATTTTTGGTTATATGTGACGAATTTAAAATATTCGTACACGTTTAACATGTTAAATACAGCGCTGGTGTAATAGATTTAACTCCTTATGAGGCATTTTTTGTAAGTAATGATGCAGTGTATAAAGGAAATCTGCTTAAACAAGAACAGTCTGACGTTCCATAAGGTTTATGAAGTCTAAAAATTTGCATATGGTCAGTGTGAATTTGAATCTTAAATGTGAACATGACTTGTGAGCTTGGACGAATGTTTGTCATTACTGATCTCACTTCAGTTCTATCTTTTACATACAAAAATAATCATCGCAGTGTCATGAATGTTTCTACTGTTGCAAAATGTTATACCGAGGTAGACGGCGGGGAAATTTTTAAGAAATATGTGAGCTTGTGAGATGACTAATGACCGAGAGGTTAAAATCGTACTCAAGTTGCATCACATAAAAAACAGAAACCAGCTTATGTGATTAATACGTCTAGCACAGGATATCAGGAATCTAAGGGGAAAGTTACGATAGTGCTAAAGAATAACACACGAAGTGTCACTTTTGCTAGTACACCATATTGCCACCTGCGAGGTTGAGTGCGGTGATGGTGACCGTTAGTTCACACCTGTAATTCCTTCTGCTGCGAATACCGTTTGTCGCACTTGTTTGCCTGCCTCACATCGGCCGCGACCGGCCGGAGTCGCCGAACCGATTCGTAAAAAGTATGTCTTCAAAATCAGTCTATCTGGCTCTAAATATCCAGGTGTCGTACTCAAGCCTCAAGGGCCTTCAAACCTAGACGATATCGATTTTGAAGCCAGAATTAGCGAGATAATATTGTGTTTATTTATAAATGCCTACTTTATTTAATCCCGTCTGAGACCGAAGCTGATACTGCTACTTAACGATAAATATTTTAAATTAAATGAGCGATGACGGCACTTATAAATTCGTAAGACTATTTACCTACTTAGTTTCGATAACGATGTATTAATTATTAGCAAGAAGTGACAAAGTCGAAAACCTATAACGTAGGTATAATGCGCTCGCTCTACTTCAGTGTGAGAGAATTGAAATCCTTCACCGGAATTACAATAATATAATATAAGTTTAATCCCGTGAGCGCGGAGAACTCTCCAGTTTTCGGAGTAGAATGCAGAGTGGGAGCGCGGGGCACGGGGTCTAATAGCTTTGTGTCGCTGAGTGGTTTCACTCACTCGTAAACAACACTTCGCTGAAACTTTATGTATTGAAACTACTGTTTGATACCTTAACTTAATCTATTATACCTATAACGTTTTCCGGGACGCAACTGTACAACCGATAACTTTAGGAAATGCTTATGGATGTTGTCAAGGATTAACTTAGCATTGTATATAAAAAAATCCTGATGACCTAGTGTCCTAAGTTGTTGACCCTAGTTGAAATACGGGGTTTTACGGACTAGCCACCAGGTAAACCTGTTGAAGTTTAATTGGTACTTGCATCCAGTTTAATTGGTACTTGCATGATGGCATGGTGTACAACCCACCTGGCTAGCTATCACGATTCTTCTAAAACCAACTGTAATATTTTATGTGTTTGGATACAGTCAGAAAGCCAGAAATAATACGGGCCCGCTCCTTTATTTCGGTTTAAGTTATCTCGTTTGCTAGTTGTTGCTACACTACTAATACATAAAATAGCCTGATGTAAACACACTACTAAAATAAATCACTTAATGTCTCATTTAAGACTGAGTGATGAACAATCGTGAATATATCCTCAACGCTCAAGCGCCTGCATAATGCATCTCTTATATACGTTGGTAATATACAAGGGCTTGGTAATATACGTTGGAGAAATGTCTTTGTTCGGCCATGTTATTATTAGATTCGAATCTCGCCGCCCGTATTATTTATAATGCTGTGTGCAGCGAGAGGAGAGTTAGTTGACGGTTTAAGTATTATTTTGTATTTAAACTTAGATTGAAAAACCTAGTTACGTATTGTCAGGGTACCATAGCAGCCATTATTAGTAAATAGTAGACAGTTTTGTGGAAATGCTTTTTTAAATAGGGAAAACCTTCACATAGGGTATTACGGTTCAGTCTGTGGTTCAGTGGCTCACAGGAGCCAACGTGAACGGAAAATACTCGGAAAATACGGAAAATAACAGAAATCATAACTGAGCCTCGAACCTGATTACAATTGTGATATTATTGTTCCTCGCGCTGAAAGTATAATTATATAATGTTATTATAGTTTGCGCCTCGAGAGTTGGGATTGCGCTGTAAAAATACAGAGTAAAAGATTTTTTATTGTTTACTGTGGGTACCTAAAGGATCCTAACAGATCATTATCGTTATAGTCGTGTTAGCAACGTACTCTGCTATTGGTATTCAGCAGACAATATCTGACCTATTCTAAAATTCAGATCCAATTTTAATAAAATCGTCCATTGTTTATTTTACATCGTCCCGTTCAAACTTTATTGCAATGGTAATAAAGCCTATATTCCAACAATGCGGAAGTTAAAGCACTTCCTGTCTATTTTTTAAATTAAAACATGGCGTCAACAACGCAGTGCGCGCCGACGGGCGTCGCGACGTATCGATCGCGGACGACGCCCGGCGGCGAGGCTAGTGCGGGGGATCAATCTTGCACTGCTGGAGTTAGTTTCGTAACTTGTCCAGTCCGACTAACTAATACGAACCTCATTAGTGGTCGAACTTTGTCAGTGCGGTACAGCTGTTCACGACTTCCGCGGGCCATGTCGAAACTGCCTCAATGTGGTCCGTGTAAAAATTTTTCCTCTTTCTTTTTGTATCGGTACCCTTAAAATTCCGTACGTTCCTTACGTAAAGCGGCATTATATACTTGTTCATTTTAAATTTCTCTACTCTCGTGCACTTCACCTTACTTAATCTGTGTCTCGCTCCATATCTTAAGATTGTCGGGAAGAGATCGCTGTGTAGCAATAAGATCGCCTTTTGTACTTTATGAATGTCTATAACGTCTCTGATGGCGGTTATTATATTGTTAACTAGCGACCCGCCCTCGCTTCGCTTCGGGAAACTTATTATCAAGTGCTATGGTTCTTTAAGAGATGGCGCTAGGCGTTCTTATTCTTTAAGTTAGGAAGGTTCACCTAGATGGCGCTGTGCTTAAAACTCGAAGAAATCCCATACAAACTTTCAACCTTTATTTCAACTTCTTCATCCCTTTTTGTCGCAATAAAAGGTAGCCTATGTCCTTTCTCAGGGTCTAAAGATTGTCTGTGTCAAATTTCATCAAAATCGGTGGAGAGGTTTAAGCGGGAAAGCGACACAGACAGACAGACAGACAGACAGACAGACAGACAGACAGACAGAGTTACTTTCGCATTTATAATATTAGTAGGGATGTTCAGCTCTCGGTATACAATAAAGAATCATTAATAAAAAATATATAAAAAGATGGGGCGGCCGGCGTGTCCCCGTCACCGTCACCGTCACCCCGAGCTTACTGACATACTGCCATAATTATTGTCTGGATTAAGGTCGCTATGCCAAATTGTATCGTAACTGTATCTATATTGAGTGAATATTGAACTGCGATATTGACGGAAAGTAGCACTTACTTAGTGTTTGCATTTTCTTCTTTTGTGACGGTCAATAAGCACGTTGTTGTGTTCAATTACGTCTGGAGAGCGTCCGGTTCAACTAAAGTATCTCTGAGTCGGTAAATGGAATAAATAAAACAAAATAAATCTTTGAAATGATAATAAAAGTGATTTCTATTTTTAGATTGTAGATATAATTTAATACACGATGACAAGTAAGGAAATTATTAATTACGTATCAATGATATGATACGCGGTTTTCACCGGGAGTATCTACCTATGTCCTATCTTATCATAATGCTATATCATTGTTTATGAATAAGGCACCGATTACGCTCAGGAAATATATAGGTAAAGGAAAGAATAAAGCGGCAGGAATTAACAGATGTCATGGGCGGCAGCGGAAGGGTAGTGCTGCATGCTCGATTGCTATCTTAAATCTATAAATAAATATAGTTATAAAAAAACTAAAAAATACGCTTAGGGCTAGAGCAACAACCCTACACTATTTGTATACTATAGTCAACCCTAGTTTCAGTTACCATAGCATCATTAATAACACGACTGTCATTCATCATCTATTATTTAATTACCAAAGAGAATTTAACCACTTTACCACTGACAGATTAAAGAGAACCTTATTACAAATGAATGGAGTATCTTTTGGATAGTAATTTTTCAGTTTGTTACATACCAACATACATCTCAAGCTAATAAAAGCGTATTAAAAAGGGTAAGTCTTCATAAAGTGTACATAAGAAAATGAGGGAAACTAGACTGATTTTTATTCACAATAAATGTTCTTTATGTAGACATCCTGTATCCTGTATATTCCTAAACTCTGTTGTTTGGTAGGTTATCAAAAAAAAGTAACCGTTTATGAATATTTATTAAATGATTTTAAAGACGCATCGTATGTTAGTGAGATACTATTTCATTTCAAGTTTAATCTCGGAACTATCAAATATTTTCTAACCAGAATTTACAGTAAGCATAATCAGTGCCCAACAATCCTAAAATGATATTGATATTACGATCTGAGCGAAAATGTAATAAAACTTGAAGGCAACATTATTATAGTAACGGCAAATAATTAAGGCCCCTTTGACACATTAAAATAGTGACGTGAAAAATGTTAATTTAGTATCGAAAAAATATGGTCAAGTGCGAGTCGCTTAAACGTAACGTAAACTTAAGATTTTTGGAATAAAAATTTTAAGCACCCTTTTTAATTACATATTTTGGAATGAGAATCGAATACTGAGTACCCCCTATTAATATCACAAGAGTCTTACGAATCACCTTATATTTAAGGTCTCCTCGGCTTTGAGCTCAGTAGTGGACCTTGTTGGGTTGAGATGATATATAGTATATTCATTTATGTAATTGACTTACTTACTTTATTAAAGGTGGCACTGTATTTTGTTAGTAAAAACATGAAGGAATTTGTTCGCGGTACCATATACTTTGTTTATATGGTCCCGAATTAGTCCATAATATTTAAATATATATATTGTTTCAATATCCATGTAATTAATTAACTTTGGGTTTTAAAGTTATACATTCGATAAATTTTATGACTTTTTGCACATCACTATAGACCATGAAGAACAGCAATTTGCTCCTTCAAGTTTATGTAATAATTTATACAAAACTTGATGATCGGACAGACGTCAAATAAACTTCATCGGGGCCTTCCTTTTGTGCCGCACCTATAATTAACCATTTCTCAATTACATTAAAATATTTGTAAGTTTCGTATATATTTTTTCTAGATGTTATCTTTGAGGGTTTATCCCCCTCTGGGTTATTAAACAGCCCAATATAAATTTCCATGCGGCTATCGCAACTGCGTGCGAAGGGCTGTTGTAAAATAATGGGAAGATGGGGTTCTAAAGTGAATCATCGGCCAGCTGGTTACATGTTGCGAGTTCGCTGATTACGATAATGACGCTTTTGCCAAAATAGCATTAGGATTAATTTTGTATTTCGACCAATATATAGGTAGGTTTACATTCCATTTAGCGGAATGAAGGGACACCTCTATGACTAATGCCCGAAGCGTATTCCAAACAATATTCAACCACATGACTTGAAATTTATTTTTTAGTCTACGGGACGGCCTTTGAAGTCCCTAACGATAGATATCAAACAGTAGCAATAATAGGTAGGATCCAAATCAGAATGCTTTGTGTTCTAGTGCTGTGGGTTGGTGAAACTTGTTGTAAAGCTAGGTATTGTTATAAAAAAGTTTAATTATCTTTAATTACAATAAAAAATAATTTTATCAGTCGAGCGTCATCAATGCCGTCTTCTATTAGTACGTAGAGTTCAATTAAATTTTAAGTGGTCTAATTTCCCACCGTAATGTAGCGGGAATGTTATTGTACAAATACAAACAGAGCTAACCTCGGCGACAACATTATAAACAAAAGTTCCACCCTCGCGCTGTGTACTTAGCGAAGTGATTACCATACGCAAACATCCACATGTGTCTTTGTCTCCCGCTGGTACGTTCGTACAGTCGTACGCGGGTGCAGCACGCCAGCACGGCACAGCTGTGACGCCGACACGACGCCGGCGACGCCGTCGTGGCGCCCCGGTGCCCTAACAGGGCTGTCGCTTACCAATTACTGATTAAATTTGTTCTACTTATCTTTACTAAAGTCCATAAAACTATGGTTGTCTGGAAGATGTCCTTTTATTTGTATCATTATAAATTTATAATACTATAAATAAAAAGATTATTATTAGTTATAGTTATTAGTAGTAGTGACATTTTTATAAATATTGTTACTGTTTATTTTTGGTGTATGGAGTGTATGTTTACTTATAAATTTATAATGCACTTTATGTGAGTAGTTGGAAATAAACTGCTGAGCGTAGGGACGTGACGTGTTTCATTTATCGCCTTCACTACAGTGTACAATAAAGAGTTATTGTACAGTATTGTTGTTGTATCTTTTGTGCTGAACCGAAAAAAAAACAAGAACAAGTGTAACTTACATATATCAGAGAGTTAGCCGGCTAAAGTGGAAATTGTCTGCCCATATAGTTCACCGATGATGGATTAACCGTTTGGAAAGAAAGTTCCGCGAATGGCGCGAAAAGGATCATAGGACCTAGTATACTGACAATCTGAAATACACAGCGTGCATCCGCTGTCTGGATTTAGAAGCTTCAAGAACGGTTAAAGTGGTGGAAGTTAGGGGAGGCTTACGTCCAGCTGTGGACTTCCATATGCTGATGGATGAAGAGAAAAATCCTTGTTCATTTCATAGTACCTATTTCATTTCCTAAGCCCCGTCATAACCTGGACATAATTAATGTATGTTTGATTTTATGTTAACTTTTGACAGCCCTGGTGGCTAAAATTAGATATTGGTCATTTCGGCGAGGGAAGGCATATATTTACGAGTGGGCCTTGTTCGCTGAATCATATCATAAGTGATTAGTCTGTTTGTTTGTTATTCTATATATAGTCCCCTATTCAAATGGAAATTAAGCGAACAATTCTTCCTCGGTGTAGATGAAGTTGGGGGAGTCCAGCAGTAATTGGTTGCATTGAATGGGATGTTTATATTCAATAACTAGTATCATTTAATTGACTTATGCTGAACGGTAAAAGTTTGTCATGAAGTACGCAATTTTTATTTATTACCTACTTATTAATTTTTAAATCCTTAAAAATAGCCTGATAATGTAACGCCTACAGCTTACGTACATTTTGAGATTATCATTTGACACAAGGTTTGTCTCAGCGGGAAATGGAACCCGGAAAACATGACGATTTTAAAAAGAAGTAGTTGTAATTGATTTCTATTTTGTTTTCGTACATGATTTTTCTCGTCGTCTAGTAAAGTGGTTACCGCATAATATCGGGATTAGATGAATGTTATTGCGATTGTTGAATTTGTGCGGTTGGTCTGGCGGGGACAGAGGGGACGTGGGACACCGGAGGCCGATTACCGACGACACGCGACACTGACAAATGATTCAGTCTTCGGCAGCGCGGCAGTCGACAACGGCTTGATACGTTTTTAAATTGGATGGAGCGTCTGACACAAGGCAGAACCACCACCATGATTGGATTTATGTCTTCCGCAGAAAGTGTCACCTCGAATTAATATATCTTTTATTATTATCAGTCAGTTATCTATATTATTCTTTCATTCCTCTTCCTCATTGCTTGGTAGACAACGTTGACAACGTGTTGCTGACGTCCATAGGCGACAGTGACCATTATCATTACTGGTCTACTAAATTCAGCTATTAACATAAAAATAACATTAAAACTGGTAAATTAATAGTAAGTTGATGAGTGTCTAATGAAAATGTTTTCTTGTTGCAGGTAATAATGATTCAGTTGTGGTCTCTACAGCTTGCGTTACTGGAACTCAAAACAAGTAAAACAAACTAAGGTTTTTTATTTTTTTGATTTGTAAAGTTGTCAAACGAGCTGACGGGCCACATATAGTACCTACATGGTCAACTGGTCACCGCTGCTCGTGGACGTCATTAGCAGCGTCACCGACGCTTTGTCGACCACAGATGTAAATACATCTATGTTGCGGACCAACGACCAAGAACTTAATGCCTGTTACTGGTTCCCCGACATTGCGCAGGAGCTTTTAGAATGAGGGTGGTAGCCGGCCAGGCCTGGTCCCACTATGCATGAGCACCGTCCAGGAACGACCGATCGGAAACCTGACGTCATACCCTCGTCCGATGTTCACTAGCGCCAGGGTGCAGCATGAGCACGGGAGGTTGGGTTGCGTTCGAAGGTTTTACACTCCAATCTTAATATATATATTTCTTGTGTTCGTGTGTATGTGACTGAACTCCTCCTAAACGGCTTGACCGATTTGGTTGAAATTTTTTGTGTGTCTTCAGGTGGATCCGAGAATGGTTTAGATTCACAATTGGACCCGGTAGGTGGCGTTGCTGTCGATATATCACTAAAACATTTTTTAATTATAAAGCGGTACGAAGTACGCTGGGACAGCTAGTATTCATATATTATTTGCTTAAGCTATGCCAACATTTATGGATTTTATTTGCTTCGGTTTTATTTTATTTTGTATTAACAACCAGTATTATAAAAATGTGTGGGCTCTACATCGGCCTAATCTCATGACGATGCGATACTTTAATCTACGCCAATAGCATCCATTATCTTCCTATTGTGGTGTTGTAGTGAGGATCGTTACAAAAGCAGGCCATTGACCCGGCGATGTACAATATGTACATTACTCTGCCGACCACCTACCTCCAACCAGCTCAAAAGAGTGCTTGTTCAAGATACATTTACTAGTGAAGTTAAACGCCCTCACACAATAGGCGAAGTTCGATACATTTTATTAAACAAAATATCTGTAAGCCGTTTGACAGGCAGGTAGGTATTCACCAAGTTTTTTAATAATAGCAGCAAACCGCGCTCCCCCGAGTTATGTTATTCGGTCGAACGTCGGGCCCATAAATCAGCCGACAACAACTTGAACTTTCACACTCTAATAGAAATTAAACGAGCTTTTAGTTAGTAGTTGTGTGTTTGTCGAACTGTTTGTGTAAACACGTATCGATTGGTTTAGCTGATGTATCGGAGTTATAAGAGGCGTATTCTATCATACTATAGCGGCACACCCCTTTAGCACGTGACGCGGGGCTGAAGTAAATCATTTTCTGATGGAGTTGGTACACTCTTCAACCATACAACAAGTTTTATAATGAAACATTTCTACTGAAACATCTACAGCTAGTTATGAAGTGTTTCATTTGTACTTATTCTTGAGAACTGAGGAAGGTATCAAAAAATGTTTATTTAAAAATAGAACTGTTTCAGATTAAACTAAACCTTTTGCGGTAGATTGTAAATTTGTTACGTTAAAATCTAAGTTATAGTGTACGGACACTATAACTTAGAACCTTTGATATTATGTATAATATTTTATTCAACTCAGTGCTTAGAACACCATGTACGGCGAAAGTAATAGACAAGAGAAACGTAAACATAGTAACAAAGTAATAACGTTGCAAAATGTTACTTAACTAAATACATAATATTCGAAGCTGTACAGGAGTGTACATTATTATGTTATGTACAGCTAGAGATATAGGGAACAAGGACGTCGAGGGGAGTGCAGAGTGCGGTCCACATGTGCAACAAACGTTTAATGGCATTGAGACCGTTGGAAGTCGAGAAGACTACGCGGGGGGGGGGGGGGTCTTCGCAGGGGGATGGGGTGAAGCGACGATAGTTTGCTGATACATTATGCTTCGTACTCTCCCTATCTTTGAAACTGTTTACTGCCCTTCCTACTGGTACCTGCGATTTGAAAAATACCGTATTTTTACCCACTGATCCATGTAGATGACATTATGACAAAAGTTAGTTGTAGCGTGACATGGTGGTAGGTAGTATAGGTAGGTACCATTTATCATATTGTATCCTTTAAGTATATAGCTCTATAAGTGTAGCAGTTACTACACACCATCATATTATGCTCTTATCGCTAAACACATTTGAATATAAACTATGTTGATTGAATTACTACAGAGTGATTTATTCATGAATCGTGAGTGACAAGCTCCGCCGCCCGCCGCGCCGCGCCGCTCTCACAAGACCCCCCAGCATCCACAGACGAACGTCAATTAGCTAATCCGTTTAGATGTTAGATCTCGCAGCCGTACGAAGATAGCTGATTAACCGTGTGCTGTGTGTGTGTACGTCCTGTCTGGCAGCGACAACCCGCGGCTTTACACTTGAGCCTAAATCCAGCTTAATATAAAGCATGTCTTCTAAAGTCTGTATGCTTTATTTTATCTGTAAATGGTTTTAATAATCAAGGTGTATCGGAAGTTATTCTTTACGCTGCCATTAAATTTACATAACGGTAAGAATACTATGGGTCCAGGAAATATTTTGTTATACAATATTTCCTGGAACCGGTTTAAAACCGGTTTAAAACGTTTGCATAATTAAAAACGAACATCGGATGTCTGGATCAAGGTAGAATTACGTATAATAAATAAATCATTCCATATTATTGAATAAGTCTCATAAAGTGTCTTTGGAGGGAGAATTTTAATTTTCAGTTTCCACGCGCATGCATTTAAAATGCTCTCCAAGTAATACTAATACTTAACATAATTTTGAAGTACCTAGTATTCCTGTAAAAGCCATCTAACCCCGCAGCAATTTCCCACAAGCATCTTACTGCAGTAGGTACTACATAATCATAAAGTCGTATACAAAACACGTCGTTAATTAAATGCCGTGTCCAAGTACCGAGCTACGCCTTTGATGGACGCTTTTTTGCCAAGTTCTCTGCCTGGCCGACCTCCTGGCTGCCACGGATCTGGGCTTCGTAGCTCACTTTACCCCAGGTCATGTTTTAATGCTAATTGAATGGAAGTTTTAATGAGCTTTTGGAGTTTTATTATAAGCTTTTCTTTTTCCCTATCCTTTTATGTTCCTAGTACCGTATATCCTTTAATTTTCGCTTTATTTAAATATATTCAAGTTAAATATAATCAACTTCATACACAGTCGGTCCGTGTACATACGCTGTTCGTCCTTTGTATAGGAATATTCCGGAAGCCTTGTGTAGTACAATGCACTTAGCGTACGATGACTTGTTCAGAATTTTCTGCACGGAGCTAGTTTGATCTGAAAATCACAGCTCGCTTTGAAGGAGACTTCTCCAGACCGGGACTCCCCTCCGCCCCGCCCAGCGCCGCCGCCAGATTTGTAGTATCTTTCTTAAGAGGGGGTATAAAGCAAAATTGGCAATCTTAGATTCAATTTTTACAGTAGTAGATCAAGTTTCTAGAACCTGAAGAAAAACATAGTTATACTTCATTATATTATTGAGTGCAAGATGTAAGCAAAAACAGTTTCTCGATAGAAAAAAATCACAAAGTTAGGTCTAATTTTTCACTTAAATCGATTTATTTTCAATGTGGTGCATATTTTAGAGTCCATATTTTAACATATTATGCTAATTAGTATCACGGAGGGATTAGATTAGCGATTTCAAAATCAAATCTATAATTTACGAATTATTAAAATAAAATACATTTGTAGGATTTTGAGTATTTTGACATGCTCTGTTTCATTAATCAGTCACCATTGCTCCATTGAGAAGGGAAGACTGCGTCAGTCTTCTCGACATGTGAAATTATTTTTTGGTGTACATTTGTGACTGAGAGCGTAGTTTTTATTACAAAAACAATAATTGTGTGTGTGTGAACTAAAGATAAAAGACTCTAAAATCCAACATGGGTAACAAACGGAATAAAATCAACATTAAAAAAGGGAACATAGAAAGCTGAAAATTCAAGTCATGGCTAGTTGTCAGAGGTGAGTTGACAAGTACTATTTCATATTCAAAATTAGACCTTATTGTTTTAACTTTTGTGCTCACAATACAATGTTGATGTTGATGTTTGATTGCTGAAGCAGCATAGTATATACGAAAAATTCACATTGTATGTATCATTAATAGTTAGTATAGGTATGTACTTTCAAACAAAGTATACAGCTTTATCCAAAAGCAAATTTAATTTTGAGTTAATTATTTCCTCTTTGCCCCATAATTTTGTTTTTAAAGCAACACCTATATTTCTGGTAGTCAATTTGATCAATCCCTACAGTAGTTGTTACTTGTGTGTGTTTGAAACTATTATTGTATTTTCATTTCAGAACAAGATTTAATTCAAAATCAAGATATGAGAAGAGAGAATAAGAAAATATTCCAAAATCTATTGATGATGACGGGAACATTACACCAGAGAAGTGCGTATCAATTCATCTGTCTATGTATTGTTTCATTTATTATTTGCTTGTTGTTGCATTGTAACGAATCTACAAAATAACACATAAACTAAACTTTCTTTATACTATACATACATGCATAGTTAGGCAAAATTACTTTAACAAAAACATAAAATTTTGTATAAATGCATTTTTAAAGCGACTTTTTTATTTACTTTTTAATTGCTAATTGTGTTTTCTTAAAGAAAAAAAAATATTTTCAGGCTTACTATTACGCTTTTACAAAATGTAGAAATTTTAGAACATACAGATCCAAATGCAGACGAATTTATTGCACCGGAACGACTGGCATTAAAATAAAGTATTTATGTAATTTAGTCCTATCTAAAACTTTCAACCGATTATAAATGGCGCAAAGTGATACCTGACATCAATGTTAGGGAGTATAACAGTGTTTGACTTTTTTTTTATTTCAGTAACATCAAGCCTCGTGTTTATGAACGGGTCAAGATAAATATCAAGACAAACGACGATACTAAATACACATGTGAGACAAATCAACGGCTTATAATAGACAAGATATATTTTTTTGAACAATTAAAACTTCCAACCATGCATAATTTTGGCATTTTATTTTTTCTAGACGGATTTTGGAGTTAGTGAATTAAACTTGATTTCGAATAAATTCATTTTGGTTTTAAGTAAGCTTTGTTCGATTTTATGCTTATTTTTAATCTTCAAAAAATTGTTTAGTTTGATGACTTGTGTGTTCTTACCATACTTAAAATTTTTAATACCCATTATGCATTTTTCCTGTTCTCACGCATAATTATATCATCACGCATCATATTTCACACACTGTTTTTTCCTATATTTTTAAAGCTAACAATTGTCGCTCAAGAAGTTAGTGATTGTCATCTTTTTTATGATATTATTGTCACTTAATTAGTTTCCTTATAATAACGGCAGTGGCATTTGTAATTTTTCTGTTTTCTGGCGAAGGATTTCTTTCAATTTCAATAAATTTAAAGGATAACTTACTTTATCTTTTTGTAGCGAAAAAATGAAAACAATTTTATCTATAATAATAAATGTCTGAAAATCATTGTACGTGTTATTTATTTACATGTTATACGGCATACAGGTGTCATCACGTAAAAATAGAGCAGGTATTCTGCTTTGCGAGAATTTAAATGATTTAATGGTCACACCAGTACGAACATTATACTGCCTTTCTTGTCATAAAAGTGATTCAATCGCTCCCTACACTAGGTTTCCACCGCTATGGTTACATGATGCGACCAACTCTACCTATAAATGTTATTAGTTTCAGAAATACAGATAGTTACAGCGAGAAGAATTGCTTTAGATTAATAGATACCTACATAATAATATATTCAAAATTATTAATGACACCTAATAATGTGTTGTCTGCCATTCACTGGCTCTCTAGCTATTAACATTGTATAAAAATCTAACCCTAATAAAGAAAAAACAGCTTGCCATTTTTGAGGTAGATGATTCTACATTTATTGAGTCGAAATTTGTCTCACTTTTTACATTATACTGTGCCGTACTCTTGACTGATGCCATGTTATATAATAGCGGCTGTGCACTCTCGTGCGAGAGTACTCGTTATGTCTCGTGACGCCTCGGCCGAGACGTCATGGGAGCGAGAGTAGGTGAGACCCCCCGAGACATCACGAGGCGAGGCGAGCGCTACCAAGTACATTCTCATACGAGTGCACTCGGTTAGCAGTCTCGCGAGAGTGTACAGCCGCTAATAAAGTCAGATGCAACCGGACGCGCAACTGCTGCGGCGCATCTATTTGACGGGCGGGGCGGGGCGCGCGGGTGAAATTTGATTTTTTCCTAGCTTTATACCCCCTCTTAAGAGAAAATCGTTAGTGTCGCTCTGTGATGTCAGAGATTTATAAATTACATAGATGTTTTAGTAGTTCCCTACCAAACCAGTCGTAATTTGAAAATATCCTCAAAGGTGATTTCAGGACTGATAGATACCCTCCCTTTTTGTAATATCCAAAGTATGTAATTGGGACATGTCATAAACAGGTTCGACCACTTTATCAGCCACTGTCTCCGTTAAAATTCACGAAAACGATAAATTGATACGTCGACATGTTCCGTAGTGATTGCTTTTCTCAAGTTGAATAACGATCACTGGAAAACTGCTCGAGCCCTGACGTGATTTCGTCTCTGACTCGCGCATATACATATTTGGATATTCCTTCGGGGATATTTATATGCGCTGCGGAAGGAAATATGTTCTGCAATTTGTCCCGTCCCCAGGCTCCGCGGTGCAGCCGCAGCATTACTGGGGAATGATGTCCTTCTTGCCCGGTCCCTGTCTGGAACTGCGATTGAGTTTAATGCTATATGTGTATAAGCAATAATCACCTGTCTTTATTTGTTTATTGGTGATTTTACTACTTCATTGTGTAGCGATTCATGGAATACATGTAATTCAATTTATGTTTCCAACTTAAATGGTTGTGATGTGACAGATGGACATGAGTATAGAATTTATCATACGTTATGTAATGTAAACGATAACTATAAGATGCTTGCATACAGAACTTCAAAAACTATCACTGCACTCATTTTGCTTGTGTCTCTTAAACTCGCTCCAGTTCACAGT
The DNA here is from genome assembly GCA_905404295.2 of Ochlodes sylvanus. Lineage (NCBI taxonomy): Eukaryota > Metazoa > Arthropoda > Insecta > Lepidoptera > Hesperiidae > Ochlodes > Ochlodes sylvanus. Next base: position 12,815,374 of record FR990136.1, read on the forward strand.
CACATAGGACTATTTGTGAGCCAATTGACCGTCGGCATGGTATTAGTCAACTAATGTTAGCAAACAATGCCCTCTAAACATTACGTAGCGTCTGGTTCGGTTTGATAACGTTATGTCACCGGGCGCACTCGTGTGCGGTCGAGCGGACGCCCCGAGATCAGGGCTGCACTCGGACTGCGCTCCCAGCTCGTCTCCTACTGCGAAAATTCTCGCACCCCTTTCATGTTAGAATGGCTGAAGATATGAAAACCGAGTCGCGGCGACGTATCACAAAATTTGATGAGCTTTCTTTATATATCTGTCTTTTTCTAGTACTTGCTAGCGTGCTAGCTAAAGATAGTCGACAGCGAGGAGCAGTAACATAAATGCTTATTTATTTACTTATCACTATAATACAATTTTTTAAATTTTGGTATGGAAGATCAAGACGTTACAAATCATTCATTCCAATTACTAACATCATGGTGCGGAGGCAAATCTAGTGAAAAACGTTTGAGTTCTAGGCAATTAAGATGGTGTCCACTACTATAGGTATACAGGCTTTCCCTAGTTGGAGTCTTGGAGTAAGATTTGAAATGAAAAGGATCGTTTAGTCAAACGATCAGCCAGCTCTTTCATGACTGTTATCAATCGTCGGAAGACTAATTTCCAAGTCAATATTGCGGCATATATTGATAGTCCTCATTCTAAATGAATGGTGCTCCGAGCATAGCCGTCGCTGTACCAACCTGAATGATCCTGAAACATGTATGATCAGTAGCCCTAGCTAAACACAAATTGTCTGGCTCCCGACGGCTATCGTTGGAGCGGGTTGCGCGGTGGGCCAGCTGCCAAAGCGCTCCCCGGCTGCCAACGAGTTCGATAGCCCCATACCCTACACACTGATTTGACACTATTCGGTTATTAGCAGTGTTCCTTCCGTATGCTGAATTTATTTTAAAAATCACCATTACCCGAACGATTCCAGCTTCGACGCGGCAGCGACGCTCACCGCCGGTATGCAAATCTGCATTATCCATGCAATTTGCTTCCTATAACGCAATGGGCGAAGATTGTTTCAGCGTTTCTTCATGATTTCCTTTTTTGTGCGCTGCGTGTACCTCAGTATTATTTTTTCGTGTATTTAAATTGCTTCGCTCTTTCCTTTTGTATTTCTTTTACATTATAATTTCTACTATAGGTATATTTCTAAATATACTATAAGTACAGTAACACTTATCGGCTAAATGAAGTAAGTAATAATTGATTTGACAGTTACAACTTTTAAAATTGCTGTTAATTGTTGCTTACCTTGGTCGATCGCTGATCGACGCAAGCCGCCGGGCCATGAGCGCTTCGGCTCAGTGACTAGCTCAATAAATTGCAACCGAAAGACGTTGAAAAAATTCACGGATGATTTTGTTGAGGATTGTAGATATAGAAACGGTCAGTTCAAGAGTCATGCCATCATGCACGGGTAGTGTTAATCTAAAGCTGGGTGTTGAAGGAGGATCTCATCCGTTGTTCAGGTTGTATTGGAGCTAGGACGGTAACTCGGAACTCTGGAATTCTTTACACTCGAAAATTTTGTATAATTTCAGTAAGTTCTCCGACGCCTAAAGTTCGTAACGTGTAAACATGTAATAATAACGTGCGTTAATTTCTCCGTGATGAACACATAACACGTACAATTTGTTTGTTCGCTCCACGTTTACGGCTGTCACGGTAATTGTTCAGTCAGGGTGCTCTCCCAGCGCGGTCGCGGCGGCGCGCCGTCGAGCTAATATTTGCCAGTAAACAGAAGCAAAGATATTCCAGCGACTTCACAGTCCAATTATACTATAGACTTGAGGATATTTGTATTTGTAACTTTTTCAGTTTCATACCTGTTTGTGGATGATCAAACCATGATTCATAATCGTGACCGACAGGTTTGTCTCTGTTCTCATCTTTTTTTATACGATGCTAAGTTAATCCTTGACAACAACCCCACCTGATGATAAGTGGCGATGATGTCCAAAGATGGTAAGCGTATTAACCTGGTATTAGCGTGATAACTATTAACCTTCTATCTTTTTGAGTAAATGTTTCACAACGTAGCACCAGTTGAAGCTAAAACTAGTCTAATAGTATTTTTAATTTTGTTTTATACTTTTCTAAATTCCAAAATTCTTCTCAAATTTATTTGACTAAACTAACTATAAGGGCCACCCTGATATAGACCATAAGTTACTAAGTCGTATGATCATTTTTATTCAATTCTACATTTAAAGACGAATGCCAGTGATCTAACATGTAAAGGAGCACTTCGTTTGTGTTATCATTGCCATAAATAACTATGGGTTAACCGCTATCGATGCGCCTGCCCCTTAATGGTGCACCGACCCCTGATGCAATGCTAATGTTTTGTGCAGCGAATTCTTTACAGGCGACTGATAGTATTGCTCCGGAAATATTACCAATGTGAATAAAAAGCCCAAAAACACTTTAACGATGCAATATTATAAATTGCAGTCGTAGTCGATCTTAAGTCAATTTGTAAGTCAGTTTTTCATTTCTGTTACTTGATATATTATTATGATCATGACCTATGACGTATGATATGACTAATGATGTGTCTGAGAATAATTACGAACAGAAGGAATAAGACGTAGATCCTGTTTACTGCTGGTCCCTTCAGTTCATAGTCTGCAATATCTTATGTTAGTAAATTCCACGCTCGGCGCCACCAAGACATAAGGCATTTCAAAGTTCACGGGTCGTACACATCTCGTCAGCTGCACTCCAGCACTCCTCATTACATCTCCGCTCTTAATGCGGCTCGTTTACAGAACGCGTCCTTTCACATAGCCGCGGCTTCTACGGCTCTGTAAGGATTTTAAAGCTTGCTTGTTCGTGTTCGCGCATTGTGTGATACGTGCATTCATTTGCATGGTCAACTTTCTACGGGAATTTTTAGATTTCTTCTTATTAGATTTTCAGGATGACTTCCTGATGCTCTTGTGTATTACAACAATAGTTGATTAGTTTGTTAATAAGTATGAAAAATAAGACAGGACTGTATGTCTGTTTTTTCTGGCTAATTTCTGGAGCGTTGTTTGGTTGACCTTTGGTCAACCAAATGATATTATTGATATTCTTAATTTATGAGCATTGGTGGTAGTGGTAACAATAAAATATGTATTAAGATATCATCAATTCATCAGATACGTCATCACGCCGCCACACCAACTAAATAAACGCATTCATCTCACTCGTTTAAGGATTGTAGAGCCCAATCCTGGGCGTGATTATAACAACAATGCTATATTTGAGACATTCATTACTCGCAACAAGCTCACTGTGAAATTCATATTCATTCTCCTGGCGTAGGACCCCATCCCCAGTCCCCGGTCCCCAGCCCGCAGCCCACAGTCTGGCTCTCGCTCGGCTCGAGGTAGAGCTAGTCCTGCTAGTCGCCGACGGGCGCTGGGCGCGGACGGTCGCGTCCCTACCGACCTCGCGTCGCCGTCACCCGATAATAGATGGCGTTAATTCCGAAAATCGATGTCTAAATCACGCCAGTGATATAATAAATACGTGTTTATTTATCCGAGTGCTCAAGTAAATATTTGACGACAACAATTTAACCGTATGTAACCAATCAACATGACTATGTGGTTCCTACTGTTTTGCTGGTCTTAATGATAATGTATGTGCTAAGAAGTCTATTAATTAGTGCACGGTGCTAATCAATTGGCAGTGAATAGTTCGCGGGCCGTCGTTAATGAATGTTGGAATCTTTTATTCAATCGTGTCCATTGGTTGTGCAAACGTTGTTATACGCTCCGCGGTGCTGCTGTCGTCCCCGTTCTATGATCCTCGATAAACGTTAAAGTTGCTTATTGTTCTTTATCGTACGGAACGCTCGCTGCTCTCTGATGTTTCAAAAATTACGTGGCTATACAGACGACAACGTAATTCGACGTTTAAGTGGTTTTATTGATTACCATTTAATTAGTGGTAAACTGTGTCTCGTGACAGTTAAACGTTGATTTCATTTTAATTTAATCGATTAATAAGTAAAAAAATGATCGATGGCTAGCAACTAGAAAAATATATTGATAAGCTCTGGACTAAATATTTAACAATCTAGCAGCCAACATGATGCTAAGTGGTCATCGACAGAGAATATTTCTCAACAATTGTTTGGCTATCCTTATCCATGATCCGGACGTTATACTACACAGTTCAGTATCCGACGGTACTCATAAATTCGCGACATCAAACGTTGCAAAAGGCTATTGAGTTGGACGTCGCTCTCCGATTATTAACGGCCATTACTAGGTCCGTTGCGTTACGACATTCAGTAATGTACCAAATGTCCAAACATGGCACGATCGGATTAGAACAAGGCTGTCAACCTCCCAATTCCCATCTGAGCGCAACTCGGCGCAAGTGGCTCGGGCAGCTGCTGCGTTGAGAAATAAAGCCTTGTACAGATTAATTCAAATGCATGACTCATATCACGGTGCAATTGCAGGGAAGCTTGCGATTAGCCGACCATTATTTAGGTACATAAAGGATAGGTATCAGAGTTGTTTGTGTTTGAAATAGGTTTCGGTCTTAATGAATGCCACTGACTGTTTGTATTTGTGGAGGAGTTCAAGGAGCAATGGTTTCTAGTCACGTGTACACGAACTGTAATTGCCAGTGACTGTGGATGTCAGAAACTGCTCGTTAAACTCGCTTTATGGCCGTGTTAAAGCCGCTTTAGGGCGGAACCTCAAAATAACTTGAATGAGATCTATATCGCCTTTAGACTTTATTACTTCTGATTTATTGCTAAGATATGCTAGACTTCTAAGTGTATAATGTTTAAGCAAGATAATTTTGAATGCTTTTCTTTAGTTTTTATATAACGTATATCCAGAATTTTTGTGTGTTACCGATATTTTGATAATATTACGTAGTTCGCTGGCAATAAGTTCTAAGATACATGGTTAAAATTTTGAAACGTATTTGTTGAAATGAATTACTTGTTCCAATAAAGTGTTGTAGGCATGTTAACTTTAACTGCATGAGTCACAGTCGTCAATACAACTGTAAGGGGAGTCGTAATTGGTCGGTATTGTCGGTAGCTCACTCTTTGTATTTTAGTCTGTAGGAGCAGAATGAACTTGTTATTCTTTTAACTTTTATTTAAAACACTTTTAGCCAGATTATTCAATTCAGTCTTGGAGTCATGAGTGGTGAAGTTAAATCCTGCTTAAGCCTTACTTTTTAATACCTAAGATGTAGGGTTTGCAGAGTTACGACTTGTAGAATCATGCCTTGAAGAGTTAGAGCCTTGGCTATTCAGAAGATCTGATAACATTTTAATATTGAAGGCGTTATGAGCTTCTGAGCATTAGCAACCTTTTTTATATAAAATGTTTTTGGTAGTCTTTATCTGCATATTTTTTTAAATAAAGAGATTTAACATACATGCAGTATGCCATGAAACCATCCACTACCATCCGTAATCGGTTTGAACATTATTTCTTTGACCTCAATTCGTCATCATCTGATAAAAACCAGATTGTAATATAATGGTATTTTAATACTGATTCGGTAGCGTGATTCAAATCTGCAAGAGTTGCGGGTTTACGAGTTCCCTTTTCAGTTCCAAATCGAGTTGTTGGCGACCGGCGGGGACTCCGTCGGGTGCATAGTAATGAACACGCGCCTCTAAATCATATTACGAAATCGTAAAACCTTACTTCACAAATTTTGTGGGCTATTGGATAATATTTTAGAGAATGGAGTGTTTCGTAAATATTCTTGGATATCACCTAATAGAGATGTACTGTGGCTTGGAAAGTTGCGATTCGATGAAATTCGCTTTTATTGATTTCTTTACCAGCTATGGTTTGGTATGAAAAGTAATCTCCATTTTTATTATCTTAAAAGAAAAAATCAACAACGCGATTCAGAGATTTAGTGGTTACTGTGAATTACATAAGGGGACCAACAGGATATAAATATGTCTTATTGGATAATTACTATTCGTCTGCAATTTTGTCAAGAACGCTTTTATTAAAATAATTATCATATTTTGAGTGTCATGTTCATTATGTGAGACAACAGTACCACAAGAACACGACATCACAACAATAACTGTTTAGGCTGGCGTAAATTCTCTATTATTTTATTTTAAGTCAGTTTTAAAGGAAATACATACAGGATTAGTAAACACACAGTTATTTATAACAATGCCAATAGGCAAAGGTTTAAAATATTCCGCACGCATCTAGCCCCCGCACTCACAGGCAGGTTGTCTGTTTCCCGCGGGCTACATCCGACCGTCGGCGTCGGTGCGAGGTGTCGCGTCTACCGTGACCTCGTTACCGGTCCGGGCTTTCATTATAAACGTGGCGGTTCTAGTTGGCCCACTGGAAACATTCTGTCCCAACCATGCCGTTGATTAATCCCCATTAATAGAATTAGAACCATTTGGGTCGCCTATGAAATGTTGCACTTTACTGACTACACCAAACCAAATCTGCTAAATAATAAGATTTCCAAGCGTAGGTACAGCGGTGGATCTTTCGATCGTTTTATCTGCAATACCTAATAATCATAATTACTATCATCATCACAAACCATAACTGGCCCATTGTTGGGCTCTTTCCAAAGTGTCCATTGAAAGGATAATAGACAACTCATTCCTTTGAATTAGAAAATTTAGAAGTGCGTACATAATTCCACCTCGAAACGATGTTCATACCAATAAGCTATCTTTAGCTAGTGGTATCATCACGGATAAGACCACTTATTTGGTTAATACATATTGCGCCTAAGTTTGCTTATATTCAAAACTGTAACGTGAATTCAGTAAATCAGCTCGCGTATGAAAGCGTTCGCTGTTCGCAACAGAAATCTCACAAGGCCTCGTTTATGAACTTATGATATATACGAAATTACTTTTCTTCGAATGAATAAGCAAGTGAACGAGCTCCTTTGTCCTCAAATAAGACGAGCTGGCGTACTGATGATATGGTAAATTATATGTTCGCTCGAGGAGCTAGCCATTTTGTGGCTATACCGATACACGTTCAGGGTGTTCAGTAATTATATCTGGACCGTCAGTACTGTCTTTCTCTCTTCTTGTAGTGTTACGTTACTGATGTCCATCGGGGCTTGGCCCCCTTGGGGGGCGTCGAGAAATTTCAGGGGGGGCATACTAGGTACGTTACCATTTCCGAAAAAAAATCTGTTTAACGCGTATGTAAATTAACAAGTCACAACACGACGTGTGACGAGGTCTTGTATGTACAAAATTCGGAAAAAGATGCATATGTATTGTATTGCCATGTAGTGGTATTAATAAAAGCGGTAGTATACAACTTATTTATGAACATTACATAATAAGCTGACTGGCCTAAGTAGCATCATCAGCCAAACAGTTTATCGATTATATTCCAATGATAATAAAGAACAGTCGGACGGTCAGTCCGTTTGGATAAATGAAAATAATAACGCCGTTCTGTAACGGTAAGTAGGATTGTTGTTAATTACCGTCGGTATCGATCGTTGCCGCTACCGGGCCGGGCGCAGCCTCCGGGCCGCTTGCTGATATTTATCATACTGTTTAATACCTGCCCGTGATGCTGTATCATTATCATTTATTGTAATGTACCTAATGGGAAACCGAACCCATATATCATTAAATTGTAATATCGGGTAACATTACTATCACAGGGTTATTTGATTATAATCTACTGTAATTGGATGTTTGGTTTTTTTTGGAAAATCGGCGAAATACACTCCGCAGCACGTCTGTCATCGGATACATACACACATTATTTCTTTTAAAATGAACAATTTTAACGATATAAACAAAATGTTGATCCATTAATAACAAGCTCATCGCAGCTGCACATTATTTCAATCAACGCACACAAAAGCTATGAAAGCTCTGCTGAGTTTCATGAATAGATACATATTTATGTTTTGGGTAAAAACAAGTTATTCATCAATTCATCGTTCTTTTGTTCTTCTCGTCGTACTTCTTCTTGTTACGTAACTCTCGGACACCGACCATACAGCCTGGCTACTGTGTAGTCGGTGCTCTCGGAGGACATGAAATTCAAGTCTCTGCTCCCCTGTGAAGGAGGTCGTTGTAAATATCCTATTCAAAAATTGTTTGTTAGTTATCGTAAGGTTTCTAATTTTAGATCGATTATATATGTAAAGGTTAGCCTGACAGTTCGATTACGCGTATAGTAATTCACAATATTTAAGCGCACCAAGTGTGGTATTATCAACGTCACGCGACACTACGGTACAGTCCACGCCACGGCGCGGCGGTGCGGTGCGGTGCGGTGCGAGATGTTGAAAGCCTTTGCCTCGGCTGCAGCGAGCTCGGCCGCCGATGTATTATGTGCTTGACATATTTACGTTAAACCCAGTTTATTTGGTTTACGTTTTATTCTAACGTCCCGTCAGCACCCGCTCTACGTGAATAGCACTCGGGTAATTGTGCGCTTACTTCTGTACCGTTACGGTCTGGGTAATAAATGTTTGTGCCGTATAAAAAACACGAAACGAGCAAACTTGACATTAATTTGTTAGCTGTGTGAGCTTTTGTGGCAGCTTTTTATTTAAACGTCATAAACACTTAACTACTAACAAACAGTTTGTTATTTAGTCCACGGCTGATCCGACCCTTGTCAATAGGACTAATTACAAATCGCGGGATGTTTATCAAACTAATATAAACTTTTGATTTGGGATTCTTTTTTATCTGTTAGTGATGAAAAAGTACAAGATACGTACAATAATGGACGTGTAGCCGCCGTAACGTTGCGAAAAGTTTCATAACACAGAGATATCTCCGTGGGGAGCTGGGGACAGGCGTAGGGCGCACGGCACCGATACAATGTTTGTGATGAAATTGATACGCTCATAGCCTCAATCTTAACTTGTAAGGTGACATTGTACTTCGCGCTCTAAGTAATGTTAACACTTAGTTCGTATTTCACATTATTAATGTCAGAAATCCTTCAGAAGTTCACTGCTGCAGGATACAGGCGATCTCTGTCACTAATCGACAGCTTTCCGCTATACTGATGGTCAAGTCGCTATTTATGTAATTCGTCTTGTCATACTAATATCCTAAAATAATTAATATACTCGTACAATCCAAACCCCTCAATTGTCATACTAAAGTCCCCAAGGCATCTCCCTAAAAAGTAACAGTAGCGTGTTCATACTTAAATATTTGCTTGCTTGAAAAGTTTTTATTTACGAGCCAGTAATCTCTTTCGTAGCATGAGTTTGCCCCGCGACAGATATTACTCCATGTCGATACAAACTTCGGATGTTCGTGAATAATTTAGGAGGAGTTTTGTTGTTTAGAAATTAACTTTTTGTTTTGTGCTTAGAGGCGGATTAGGGATATGATACCACCGATGTACTGTACCATTCTGACCCAGTTCTTAAATTCCGTGCCATTTCCTGATGATATAAGTAATGATCAAATTAAATCATGAGCAAAATAAAGCCATAACCATAGCCTGTAAAACCATAGCCTGTAAAACCATAGCCTGCTTCGGCGACAAATTCCCTTTTACAATTAAATTAAAAGAACCCTAAAGTTTGTAACATTCAACGATAGTTGCGCGTCACACAATTTTATGTTCAGGTTTCCTTGTGGAAGTTCAATGTGTCGGTTTATCATATGATAACTTCGTTAACAACAGTGTCTTTAAGGAGTGCGCACAGTACAACGACTCCACGACCGACCGATGCCAACGCGACTAAAACCTTGACAAAGCTAACATTCAATTATGAGCCTTATATTTGAAGGTAAGGTTGAATTTCGAACTTATACTTAAAAGCCCTGTACGGCTCGCCCTACACCCATAGCCGTTCCGTTTCGAGACCAACGCGTCGACGTTGCGTTGACGACTCACCGTAGACGAGTAGTCCACGCGTCGACCGACACAATGACGTAATGTAAATAGCGTCGGAGTTGAAACGGAGTGGAGACGGAGTCGAGTTGACGTCGATGAAGCGTTGATCGCGGAACGGAACGTCGGAGTTGAAACGGAGTGGAGTCGGAGTGGAGTTGACGTCGAGTTGGTGTAATGTGCGCACTCCTTTAACCCGCTGTCGTTAAAACTATAATTGCTACTGGTCACTTATTGCTTCGCAATTGGAACACCTATCGACACTCCCAAACCCGGGAGGAATTTGCGTAGATATCTCCCCGGGCGTCGATGTTACAAATTGCCGATACTAAATTTGTGTACCACCAAGATAATGTTGATAGGCATAATTTCAACTTTCGTGAAGGTCGCTGGGATCTGTATCATCCAGTTAAATATCGACAGAACACATGCATGGAGGTGAGGGTCTTTAATCCGCCGTGGCAGCTACCACCTGACAAAACACGTGACATGTAGGAGTCACGTGTGTCAGACGCAGTGTGGGCGAGCCATTACTAATTCGGGTGCCCCAACAAGAAATGTAAAAACAATTTTGGAAATTGTATTAGCTCCATAACGGTAATGAACTGTTTAATTGATTTACTTAATACTATAAATAACAAAACTTTGTTATATTAATAAAGGAAAAGGAAATTTGTAGCAAAAGTTGGCATCGTACAATAATACACCAGGGACGGAATATTTAAGAACGGGGAATTTCCTACGCCATTTAAAATTGTTAACTTTCGCAAAAACGAATGTAGTCCGCGCTGCAATTCTTAGTGTTAACTATAGCATTGCTATTTAGTAATTTTCATTCTATACCTGAGAGGATTGAACCAAGAGGTAACGACTGCGGTCCCTCGCAGGGGAAACAATATCCCCTCTAAACGACTCCTTGCCTTTTCAAAGATTTTTTCTATTCTATTGCTTACAAGGGAAATTGTACTATGTAATAAAAGTTACGCGGTTATCCTCTTGATCGTTAAATGGTTACCTACCGAGGCTAGAATCGTTCGCTCGAAGGAACTTGCGGTTGTAAGGCAACCGTGTTCATCTCGCTCTAGAAACAGATCTGGAATTGAGCTTCGCAGTCCAACCGTAATATTTTCAAATTGACTAGAAAATAATAGCAAACTCAGTGCATACTGCATACCCTACATTCTGATTGATGGCGTGTCAATCGTAAGGATTAAACCGAGTTAAGTACCTGCGGGCGCGGTCGATACACGGACCGATGACCGCTAGTGGCAAAGTTCTCATTAAGAGCGCTATCGCATTGGACCTGGTTATTTTCTTATCGATATATATTTGTTAATGATGTGCCTTTGAATGGAATGTAAACTTCCGGAATTTGGTTGACTACTATCGCCAATCCGCATTGGGACAGCGATACATAACACGCCTTTGCTAGTTATTGTAGGATTCATGAAGCCATTATCTTCTCTTATACTAAAATAAGTTTTTTTCCTTAAAGCTTACGCAAATTTGAAATTAATATCCATGTTCCCAAGGTTAAAAATAATTTGAAAGCCTTTTACGCTGATTTATTTTCATAATCAAATACTTAAATCCTCATGAATTTCAGCTTATGCGAAGCCTTTGAGCAGATTGAAAAAGTAACCCATCGGACCGAAGACGGCACAAACAAAGAGCACTTAGCGGCCGCTTGTTTTAGTTTCCCCGGGGATTGAGTACGTTCACGTTGTTCGAGAATACCGGGCTCTCCACGATTTTAACTGAGATTTTTCTGTATCCTGTTTAAGGAAAAATAAGCGGACACGCTCTCCATCATCTGTTGTTCCGACCTAATAAACACCCCTATATGTCGAGGGTGTTTGAAAGTATCTTGCATTATGTGAACCCTGCCATGAATATGTCATTTCTCATCTGCGTACGACATAAACATAAATGCATAATGCTGTGTAAGGGGTAGAGTCCAAGCATGGTTTTGTACCTACTTGGTTAGCTACCACTGTCCTTAACCGAGACAACCATAATATAAATTTTGACTGACCGCGTTTTTAACGACCAAGGCATTAAACAACAAGGGGTTACAGAAAAATTATTATTGCTTTGACATTTAATGAATAAGAGCTGTCTATTTCCTTAGCTCATCATAAAATGGCACTAATGTTTCAATATAATTGATTTGATGTGATAAATGCGTTATTCCGTCAGCTCATCACCCCCACTTAGGACCCATGATACTTTACTTCAAACTAATCACACGCTCCAATCGTAAAGACCGGCACGATCTCGCCTGTAGTTCTTTCTCTCTGCCTATTTCTAAGATTAAAAGAGATACATTTATTGTGTACTCTGAATAGATGGCCACAATCTGGGCTTTCGGCCGTCACGTCATTTATTTCATCGTCTGCCATAAATCTTTTTATGTATAGGCACGGATTTTCGTCACACACATTCAATTCCCGACATTTTGTCAAAGGATATTATAGGCATTACTTTTCTGATCGATCGTCTGTTATTTATTCTGCGTCGACAGTTTAACGTCGCCTGTTTTTTGTTTTACTGGAAGCGATAACTTCTTGTTTCATACTACTATAATCTTTTCGTCGACAGAAATAGCATTGGTTGTAGCGTATTTTTACTTGGAGTTGTTACGTTTTGGATTCAGAAAGGATATTATGTCAAACAAAGTTATGAAACATGGACAAAGACAAAGTAGGAACGAAATTTAATTTTAGGGGATGATAAACGAGTTTCCCAAAATAACCTTTTCCGATATTACGAGCATTTCACCTGTAGATGAAGACGATTCAGGTCGCGACATATTTATGTACAAAACTTCCAATGCGTTGATTTATTCGAGTACATTAATTTCGTCATGCAGTAAAGAACTGGCTCAATAAAAATCATTATTTTACATGCCTTTCTTGAAAACAACAATCTCCAAAGTGAGTGTTACCCCACTTACTTTTATTTTTCCTGCCATCGCGTGGCGAAGTAGTTTGTGTTGCGGCGTCGGTAGTTAGTGTTGGTGTAACCAGACTTCAGCGGCTTCCTGTAGCTACTTCGGAGCGTAAATTGTTTTGCTTCATTTTTAAAAGATGTAATTCCTAACCTTATTCGCCAACGTTTTGAGTACAATCAGCTCGTGGTCAATAGCGTGTCGTTGCTGATTGTAGGTTTGTGGCTGTTATCAACTAGCATTTATTCTAAATTACGCTGCCTAGTCTTAGGTTGCTTTTCTATTCATAGTTCTACTTTTGCGAAAAGTAATTAGCCGTGTTATTTCAAATAGACAGAGTAATTAGTGTGTAACGGCGTGAATTTGACATTTGCTTTGACCTATATCTGGGTAACACCGTGTTTTGGATCGTTAACAAATAGCCCTCAAAATAGTTCTTCGCGTAGTATTAATAGACGTAGTAAATTTGGAGTAGTAAGGGTTAGTGCCCTGAAGAGGCGGACGTCAAATTAGTTTTGACCTACACACATTCTCTTTTTGTGTAACGTGAGAACTCACAGTACTGCCAATTTTTCACTTATTCCCATCATGATAAAACGCCAACATGATAAAGCTACGAAAATGGCTGGCGGCTCATTTTGACGGCGGTCAGTGAAATATGTATTGGCTTATACAATATTCAGCGTCAATCTCTTATTTTTTTTATAAATAAATAAATAATCATTTATGTGTAATGAAACTAAATCGTTATTATTAAGTCACAATGAATTGTCATTTAGTCTGTCATTATTGTGGTTAATTGAACAACAAGGTGCTCACTTTACCTGTTGACTGCTCGGTGTTGTGCGAAACAGTAATTAAGTTAATGTCGGTTGTGTTTAAACTCCTTGATGTCGGCCGCAGCGCTGGGGGCTCCAAGGGCGGCGCTGGCGGCCTGGCTGCCGTAATTATCTTGAAGTGCGATAAGCTGCACGCAACCAGTTCAGGCTTCGGTTGTAACTCCGATTTCCTTCGTGTCCAGTACATGTTGGTAATCTTTAGGATCATTGACGTCATGAACCGGTTTTTTATTGATGTTTTGATTGCGCCACCCGTTTCTGATCTGGCAACACTGCCAGCTAAACGTCTTATACGTAGCTCATATAATAAAATTGTAATTTGTTTTAATTTTGCGTGTTAAATTACATTCAAAACTTGTAAATTGGATTATTTACCGAGTGTTAGTTTGTATATATATGTGAATATAAGGAATTTAACGACGTGCGCACGGAACTCATTGGATTATTGCACTCACTCAGTCGCCGGTCGAAACTGTCATCCTCAATATTCGAATTTGCAACGGAATTAAACCTGGGGAGTATTGTTTTATTATTTCTTGTTAACGTAATATTCTCTATTAAGTATTTAGATAAAACCTCCATTACATCATCCTCTTTACATCATCTCAAAGTTTGAGATACGTCAAATTATACACCGGCGCATCTATTTGTCTCATTTTACTTGACTAACTGTGGAAGTAAAATTTGATGACAAATACTTCTTTGCCTCAGACACATTACCCTTTCACACTGCTCAACAGATATACGATAGACCTCCAATATTATTATTAGGGTACTTTTAGTAATATTAATAATTTAACTTTATTTTAATACAAGTATACAATACTACTAGTCTATCCCAGTTTAATTACCTAAACTTAAGTCAAGTTCTAAAAAGTTACCATCTAACACTGTTGCAGACAAGGTGCTAATATAAACTATTTTATTTCAGTAAATATATAACTAAAATCCCAAACATGATGACCCGCCAAGTTGCTTACAAGGAAATGGAGTCAAAACTCAAGCTGGCTCTTAAAGAGCTTAAAATCTGTAAGGACACCAATGCTCAGTTATTACAAGAGAGGGAAGACAGTGAAGCGGAAATCACTAAGATTATTAAATCAAACACCGAGCACAAGAAGCAGCTCTCTGACCTTCACAAGGAATATATGGACATCCTGGAGCAAAAAAATAAACTACAATACATTGTTGACTCCTTCACCCAATGTAGTTATGAGCATGAGAAGGCTTTGAATCGCATCACAGAGCTTGAGATAAGTCTACATGAGGCTAATAAGACCATGACTCAATTAGAACAATTAAAAGAATCTCAGGAATGTGATGCTACTCAGAGCCTCTTTAGCGAGCTTGTTGACTGCGGTTCCTATCCTAAAGCAACCTCACCCACTGTTATTGACTTAACTTCGAGTGATAACTCATTAGAAACTATTGTTAAACCTGCTGTATTCTTTAATAGTCATAAAAAATTAAAAAAGTATATTAAAATTAAGAAATTTGTGTGTAAAACTAAAAAAATACTTAAACAAAAGAATTGTATACAGCAGTTGGGGCAGAGCAAAAAAGAATGTTTATCATTAGTTAATAAAATAAACTTATTGCAGTCTGAACTGGAACAAATTAAGTCCCTCTATGATGCTGAATCTCTGCATCTTCAGAGTAAAATAGACAGCCTAGAAAAATCATTACATAATATGACCAATATGTACACAAAAGCTCAAGAACAAATAAGGGAACATATTACATCTTTTGACAACCTCCTGGAAGTCTGTAATGACAATATGGAACGGTTTGAGTCATTATCCCACAAGCAATTCAACCGGGACAATAATAGCTGTCAATGTGCTCTGGCGGTGCAGAATGAAAGTGTCATGCAGAATGTACCACTCAACGTCCCCCAAGAGATTAAGTCAGAAAAAAAAACCATCATTATTAGTGATAGCCTAGGGAAGCAATTTGGGTCCATTATAAGCTCGCACCTTACACACTCTGTAACAAACATGTGCTCACCAGGGGCCACCTTTGAGTATTTAGTAGGTCAAATTGATGCCCATAAATTAGACAGTAACACTAGTATAGTTTTGATGATCGGTGACAGCCTGAATGTTAAAAAAAGGCAAATTATTAATAGTGTTGAAAAGTTAATATTATTACATGAGAGTACGAAGTGTAAATTTGTAATATGTGCTTTTCCATACTCTAACAACTTAAGTGTGATACAAAATGAACATATATACAAACTAAATCAAACGCTGTATAACTTGACGAATCATCATAGCGATGCTATATTTTATTTTGATATTAACAAATTTATTTCTATGTTTAAGCTGACTAGGGATACTATGTATCTGCCAATAAAATATAAGCGAAACTTAGCTACATTGTTAGCTTATAACTTAAATGATGCGGTTACATGTAGTGTAACAAAGTCTATTGACACATTTTTAGATTGTGGTAGTAGTACCACTACTTCTGTCTTGGACAACTGTACTAATATATGTACAGAAAATAATTTAAACTAAATAATAAGACAAAGGATAAGCCATCTTATATAAACATTGTACATCAAAATATACAAGGCTTTTCCGGCAAAGAATTAGAAATTGAATTATTTATTAAAAAGTTCAATGTTCATGTTATATGTATCAGTGAGCATTGGCTGTCAAGCTCTCAAACTAGTTTTAAGATATGTAATCACATTGTATCAAGCGCGTTCTGTAGAAGGACTGCAATTCGCGGTGGATCACTTATATTAGTTCACAAAGACATATCTTGTAAAAATCGGAAAGATATAGTGAGTCTTTCTGTTGAACGCACTATTGAGCTGGCCTGTGTGGAACTGGAGCGTTTTATAATAGTTTGCGTATACCGGCCCCCGTCTGGTGACTTTAACTCTTTCGAAGATTCGCTGGAGGATGTACTTAAGCGAGTGTGCACATCAAAAAAAGAATTAATTGTATGTGGTGATTTTAATGTGGATATTCTTGTACAGACGTCCATTACTGTTAGGTTGCTGGACTTATTTAAGTGTTTTAATCTGATTCCACTTTTCACTGAACCCACTAGAATAACTGCTACATCAGCTACATGTTTAGACAATATATTCTGTAACTGCTCAATTTTAGGAAAAGAAATAATCAGTAATTTAAGGTCCGATCACTGTGGACAAAAAATTTCTATTTTTAACCAGCCTAACAAAAATAATAAATTAATAAAATGCAGACCTATAACCAAAAATAAACTATTAATTTTTAAAGACCGAATTTCTTCTAAAATCATTACTAAGTCGTCTGCTTTTAACCAAAGTGATCCTTCATATCACTATAACACTTTATTCAAAAATATTAATGAGGAATTTAACAGAGTTTTTAAATTTAAGTCTGTTCACGTAAATAAAGAAAGTAAATTTAATGATTGGGCTACGAAAGGCATTTTCAAAAGTAGGAACAAGCTTTATGACCTATATGATGAAAAACAATATAATCATAGTACAGCGTTCCACGAACATGTGAGAACTTACTCTAAAATATTTAAAGCCGTTTGCATACACGCTAAGTCGCTATATATTAAAGGCAAAATTATAAACTCCGACAATAAAATAAAAGCTACTTGGGATGTCATTAGTGATGAAACCGGTAGCACTAAATCACGTGACCATAATCTTGAACTAATTATTAACGACAACAAAATCACCTCTGATAACGAGATAGCTAACGCTTTTGAAGATTACTTCCGAAATATACCACTTTCATTAACAAACTCTCTTCAATCTTCTCCGGCAACAGCATATACTCTCTTAAGAGGGCTCGTTGGTAAATGTAGTGTTCTGTTCGAATTTAAACATACTACGACGACAGAGATAATTAAAGTCTTCCAATCTTTGAAAAACAAAAGAACAGGTGACTTGTGGGGGATATCTGTACAAGTAATAAATAATATAATAGATGTTGTAGCCCCGCACCTAGCTGTAATCTTTAATAATTGTGTAGATCTGGGTACTTTTCCCGATCTTATGAAATGTAGTAAAATAATACCACTTTTTAAGTCCGGAGACAGAACAGATGTTAATAATTACAGACCAGTTGCTATTTTGCCGACACTTAGCAAGGTTTTTGAAAAAATTATGTTAAATCAAATGATTACTCACTTCACTGTTAATAACCTACTTCATAATGAGCAGTACGGGTTCACTAAAGGTCGTAGTACAATTGATGCGGGTGCTAGGCTCTTGAATCATATATATGAGGCCTGGGAAGCATCACAGAACGCTATAGGTGTATTTTGTGATCTTTCAAAAGCGTTTGATTGTGTAGAGCATGAAACACTAGTTTTGAAATTGGGTCATTATGGCCTTAAAAATAAAGCACTTGAACTAATAAAGTCCTACTTGAATCGTAGGGTTCAAAGTGTTTGTATAAACGGAGCTAAATCACCAGGATCACCAGTTTCAATTGGTGTCCCTCAGGGATCAATTTTGGGCCCATTCCTTTTTTTAATATACATAAATGATCTTCCATTCCATATTAGTAAGTATGCTGATATTGTACTGTTTGCAGATGATACTTCACTCATATTTAAAACTAATAGAGATAAAATAAATTTTGACGATGTGAACAGTACTCTCGCCCATATCTCATACTGGTTTTCTGTTAATAACTTAGTGCTTAATGCCAATAAAACGAAATGTGTTGAATTTGCATTGCCAAATGTTAAAAGCGGTAATAAGGACATTAAATTAAATAAGGAAATATTAAATATGGAAAGTTGTACAGTATTTCTGGGGATAACTTTAGACTGTAAGCTCCAGTGGGGGACCCATATAGCGACACTTGCGGGTAAACTTAGTAAGGCTGTTTATGCTATAAGAAAAATAAGGCAATTTACGGACGTTGAAACAGCAAGGCTTGTCTACTTTGCCTACTTTCATAGTATTATGTCTTATGGTATTTTACTATGGGGTAAATCTGCGGAAATTAAAACAATCTTTGTGTTACAGAAAAGAGCCGTTAGGGCAATTTATAAATTAAAATCACGCGAATCATTGCGTGAAAAATTCAGAGAAATAGATGTATTAACTGTAGCTTCCCAATATGTTTATAGCAATTTAATTTTTATTAAGAAAAATTTGAGTTGTTATAAACAAAAATCCGATATTACCGATCGGCAAACTAGAAATATGCACCATTTAGTGACTTCCTCGTACCGCCTTCGTAGGGTCCAGCGGTCATTTGTGGGGCTCGGTGTACGCTTTTTTAATAAGTTACCAAAGTCTGTTATTGATTTGCCCTTACAAATATTTAAGAAACATGTAAAAACACGACTATTAGAGAAAGGTTATTATACAGTAGAAGAATATATTAATGACAAAGATGCTTGGACATAGACATCTGCGACCAGTTCTACTCATGTTAGTATGTATGTATCTGTATGTAGGTATAAAATTTGTAATCTAGCATTATTATTTTATTTTTTTAAAAGATGTGCCGAGGAGTTTCTTTCGCCGTTTCTTTTTCTCCTCAAAGATTTAAAAAATCAATATTTAAAGGCACCTTAGCGAAACGGTGGTAAATGCAAAAAATTGACGTTCATAAGTGTATGCATCATACCTACATGAAATAAATGATTTGAGTTTGAGTTTGTGAGTTTGAGTTTGAGTTTAAACTGTCACTAGCCAGGAGCTGGTAGTGGTAGCCGCCCTGCCTGCGAAGCGTTGGGTCCCAGGTTCGACTCCCAACTGAGGCAGACATTTAACGTTTCTTCTCGGATCGGGCTCGGTCCCAAACAATGTATGTAGTAACATACATACATACGTACATGTTTGATTTAGACTTTTCTATTTTTTATACCAATTCGTCGTACATTTATGATAATGGCGTGTGTGCGCTCGTAATATTCAGAACTAGGTACTGGATAGATGGTGCTTTAAGATTATAGGCCTATGTAACCGAACTAACGTAATTACTTCTTGTACTTGTTTATCAATCTCAATTTATTACTTAGATGCTAACTGATGATGATGAGCTCGTGGAAAGATAACAATTTTGTGATGATTTAATAAAAATCGTTTCGGTGCAAAAGCCGGGTCATAAAAATGAAAATTAAGGGCGATGTCGCTGTGTTGGACTGAAGTGGAAGGTAAAAAGTCAATGGGCCAGTAAAATCTAGAAGGTGATGAGACGGCGCGCGGCGCGGCCGTGTCCGAGTGATATTGCTGGCGGCTATCTTTATGTTTTCCATTTCATTAGCGAGATTGGAATTGAATGTTGCTGTTACTAACACAGTTATGACGATGCATCAGGACGAGTGTTCGGACCAGCGACACTTCCACGTGTGGATTTTTCACTTGTCAATTTGCCTAATTGTATTCTAGACCAAGTACAAACAGAAATTTAGCTTTCTTCATTCTTCAAATTTTGTATGAACTGCTGAACTGGTGAACTGCTGTATCATACTTATTACTTTAAACCATTGTAGATTAACTTAATGTATTTTCCTATCAACAAAAAAGGCTAACCCGCCCTCACAACCCTTCTAACCTTGTTCAAAAAAGAATGTTTTCCCTAGTGTGGTTACTCTATCGTAGATAATTTCCACTAAGCCGTTTTTCACCGTCCGCCCGGATATCATTTCAAGTGTTAAATTTACCAGCCGCTCGTAAATTCTTTTCATATTTCCTTCGTGGCGTGACGTCGCGAGTCGCGTTTAGTCGAGTCGAGTATATCCAAGTTGTTTTTATAAATGTTTTTTCGGCACTTTGTTAAAACGATATGTTGTCTCCCGATACATATTAACATGAATTTGACATTAACATATTGACATTAACTGATGAATTTTCGTCACACATACAAATTTAAGATTCTTATTCGAGTTATTTCACGTCGATACACTTGATGAACGTACGTACGTTGATGAAACCATGATCCGACCTAAAATACGGCCACCTAAATAATTATATTAATGTATCACAAAATGTCCTCGACAGAAATCTAATTAAAGAAGCCGCTTACGAGTAATTTTACCGCGCGTCGTATTAAACTGGCATGTTATGAGATTAGGTGAGGGACCTAATATTTCGGTTATTGTGTTAGGGGGGCGGCTCATTACTTCATTAACAGTCTGTTACGTCATTCAGCTTCGCTAACGGTGACGTAGCTACATATTTCGGTAGGGAAACATGAACGGCGCATTGTGTTTCACCTGATGTTCAATTGTGGATGATATGGCGAGGGCTAACGTCGGAACTACATACTCGAGTGGCCCGAGGTCTTTTATTTTAATCACGGCTGCTACTTGGATAGCTCGTTAAGTTATCAGTTAGTCAAGTTGCAAGTAGAAGCTTATTTCGAGGCCAGGACACAAGCCGCGGGTTGGAGATTTGTTACTCCAAATGAAATACTAAGTATACATTATGTATTATGTATATTTGACTTAGTACCCATTCCAACTTATTCAATTGATTTATGTAAAATATATCCCGGGGTGTATTTTAGGCACCTTTTATAAGCGAGTGCTCAATTATTCCTTTTCTCCGTCGTGTGCAGTGTATTTATAAAGGCTTCGCGTGAGGTTTTATTCTAAATCTGGATTGGACGGGGCGCGCGCGTCGCCGCCCAGGTGCCGCTGCCGACACTAGACCAGTGCTGACGTCACGAGTGTGTGCACTTGTCAGGTTTTAATGCGCTTAACGGGAAACCAATTAACTTAATTAGACAACGTGAACAGATCCCGTTGTTTGAGTGCACTGTACACCCGACAATTACCACTTTTGGTTTCCACCTTATTTGAGATAAATTTTGTTCCTGGTTCATTGTTACACATAATAGGATAACTAATTTGTTTGTACATATTTTTACCTCTTTAAGGAAAAATTAAACATAAAGAACAATGGCCAAATTTCTATAGGAGCTGGACTCGACTTTTATTTTTGATGTCCCAAAATAAGCTATAGTTAGATCGGTTTGTTTTTATGTTCTAAACACCATCCTGTTTGAAAATCATTCCTAAATAGCCACGATTTTTTATAATAACGTCTGAAAGTCAACAATAATTTTGAGGTTAGAATCCACAAGTATCTTTTATCCGACTGTGGCGTAGCCTAAAAGTGTAGTTAGCGATAAGCGAGAAGGGTAATTATTGATCTTGTTTCTATTTGTTTCGATTTCTCAGAGAATTACCAAAAAAATAGAACATCTGTCAAAGATCACTAACCCCGTGTCTGTCTATAGTATGACTCAATAAATTCAATGAAATTCTATATTGCTTTAACTTGCACAACATGTAGTTTAGAAAATAAGGATGGCATAACATCACACATGAAGCCTATCTTGAAAGACTTCAAGACTTTATTGTGGTTTGACACCATCAATTCTGCCTGAGGAGAGTTAGTCGCTAGATACATACTGTCTTTCGGTATTCAATGCTCAAGTTGGACTTACATTGACAAATCGAGTAATGAAGTAGCTTACAGGAATAAATGTAGGTAGATCGGTAGGTAGTAAAGGTAGGATTTAAGAGTACTTAAAATGAAAGAAATAGGCTTGACAAAAATACTTTTTATTCATCATCCTCTCTTACAACTACAGCATCGAGGAATGCTGCTGGTTCTGATATTGTGGGCTGATGCCTGGCCCACCCAAGGTACCACACAAGTGTCATAACGTGTGCACAGCACCCAACATTTCTTCTACCAACAAGGCAATTACAACAATATTCTACTATAGCTTCCCTTCCAGACACATTATTTTCAATTAATATATAAACATAAAATACTTTTCTCGAAATGTGTCTGGATTTAATTTTGCCTCTTATTAGCGAATTATTTCCACTTCCTCTCAAACAATACTCATTTACATTAATGTTTTCTCTGCTTATTTCTATGCGATACCCTCCGTGAAACCTGACATGTTCACTATAATAGGACCTAGCCTGTCGAATCTGATATGTTCCTAGGGCAAATAATATAACTTCACTATATTCTAAATGGGGGAATATTATATTAGTATTGGAATGAGCTGTTATACTAGTAAAATCAGATGTGCGTCTATTCATATTCATTGCGTTTACAAAATGAGATAAATTATTATTTAATGGAAATCGTTCCCTAATCACATTTATGATTTGCTCAGCATCATTTCTATTTTTTAACCGAACACGGAATTTATTTAAAAGGCTTGCAGCTATGGTAAACATTTGCATTATATGTGGAACGGTTTTATTAAAAAAAATTGCCTGAATATTTTAAAGTCTCGTTTGAAGTACCCATTAACGACTTCCACCACCCAACGGCATATTGTAACGCAACAACTCCTGTTAGCTTGTTCGGTGGTGAGCTGATGTTGACCCTCAAGCAGGGATTCTGGCATATATGTTTTGTAGCTGCAAGCCTCTAACAAACTAATTGAGTCTCTAAATCCCCTGTCCAGAATAAAAATATCATTATTTTGAAAGTATTGTCTGAGAGGAGAGTTTTCAGTGAGAGTTCAGAGAAAAGAGACTTCATTATATCTGCATCAGATGTGGTAGCTTTGTATGGGCCAAAGCAGTCAACAATGTAGCCATCAGGTGTCACCAGCAAAAATGGTTTTAAGAAGTTTTTATATTTATGAAGGGAATATGTGTCCTTTTGGAACATATAATTGGAACTTTTGTTTATATAAATATAAGTCCCATCACATATAATTATCGTATTTTTATTATTTTCATTATAAATAGCATTTGGAATCATTAAATTGTGTTGCAACAAATGTTCACGAGATACCAAGCCAATAATGAAACAAATGTTCATCAATTCTTCCAATACTTTCCATACTTGAGAAATCCAGAAATGTATTATAAGCATTCTAAACAAATATGAGCATTTATAGGCAAGTAATATTTGTATCTGCTTAGAGTTGTTGCTCTTAATGGGTCAGAAATCCTATTTAAATCTCTGTTCCGGCAACCAGAAAAAACACAATGTGCTGCAATATTAGCTGCTCGTCTATACTGCGATAAAGTAATCACATCGGATTCTTCTTCAGGATGCTTGTTGGTGTTTGTAGAGCTTGTAGGTTCTTGGGGTTGAGGCTCTGGCTCTGGCTCCGGTTCCCGCTCTGGCTCAGGCTCTGGTTCGACCTGCTGCTCAATATTTTGCTGCATATTAAGCATTGCAACTCTCTTGAGTCTCAGCCAACAGGGATGATAAACATGGTCTGATGGAGTTGCCTGAAACAACATACAGCCTTGTCTTAACATGTTACAGCTCATTATTATTGAACCCAAGCAAATAAAGACATTGATATAAAATAATATTCGGTTGCAGTGATGAATTCACTATAACACTGATAACAATACAAAGAAAAAAGTGCATAATATATAAATCATAATTACCTGCCGTGGGGCAATTCTATTTTCAACTTCAATATGTATCGCTGGTTGTAACTGAGATGGATTCTCTCTCACAATAAGATCACGTTTACGCTTTCGCAGAGAACTTCCACAAGGTACGCAAACATGCATATGGCCACGGGAAGATGAGGCACCAGGTTCATTAGCCAATCCGGCGTTTACCTGCTGCATTGCCAATTGTTTACAGGGATCACATATGTAATCTTCTTCAGTAATCTAAAATAAGAATTAGAGTTGTTTTATGATATATGATTGTGTGTGATGGTTTAGTTACGTTTGAGTACTAAAATAAGTAGGTACGGTACTAAAATACGTACTACTATTGAAGAATTCCACCCGCAGATCTTAGAAATTACTCTCGTATCAAGCTCAAAAACGAGATGGCAGCGAAGTGTATCGATGCGTATGTTACAATTAACACACAGCAATCGCAGGGCTAGTTGTGGCGTCTGCATGATATATCAGGTCTCTCACGAATCCAAAACCAAAAAGCAAAATCGGTGTCCAGAAGTCAAAAGCACAGGTAATCGTCACAAGTATCGTTATCAGTCCGTAAAACAATGCCAAGGTCAAAACAACAGAAGGAAATCCAAATAGCGCACTTCGTATCACAATTCACAACAACGTCAACATTCAACAACAAGGTGAAGTGAAGAAGTCGAAGTAAAGCCATAATGCCATCAAGCCACCAAAGAGTATAAAACATAGATTAGACACAAAAACTGCGTTTTAAGCCACAATGATAAACTAATAATCGGGTCGCATCAGTGTTTCCAGATGCAAAAACTAGAAATACCGTGAATTCTACAAAATACGGTGTATTGTATGAGATTTGAGGTTTTCCCTATTGCAATCAGTTTTTGTGTGGGTCAAAATACGGTAAAATGTACTAAAAACACTAAACATCGTTTACAGTAGACCTACCGTAATTATGTGGTATCTGGCAACACTGGGTCGGATCGATGGCCCGATGGGTCGATGCCAAATGACGTTCACAGAGTACTTAATCACTACAATGACGTTCCGTTGTACGCAGTTGAACTAGACAAGTTAGTCCAAGAAAAGTTACACAAACAAAAATAAATGAAAATCTTTTTTTTGTGGCTACATAAAGAGATATTTCTTATGTTTTTTAAGATCTTAAAAAATAAGGTTATTTTTCAAATATATGTCATATTGGGACGCTATCGTTTCGTCGTCGGGTACGATTTGGCCATCCTTCTTTAATGAAATGCAGAACAGAGGCATAAGGAAGGAAAACTAAACATGTGTGCCTTTATATAAAGCTTATCGCACTCATTATACTGAAATTGTGGTTAATGGTATTAATTCTTGTTAACAATTAAAATTTTCTTCCAATTCAAGATTTAACCAACATCGGATTCAACTAAATTATATACGTTCTATGTATATTCTGCGAAAAAGGATAATACAAAGTGAAAAAATAGTTTTTTTTACTTCAATCCATTAATTTAAGGGTGGATTTATCAAAAAAAAACCTCTCCATTGCTTATGATTCGACAGTTATAGGAAACCCTTTTTAGAGTTTAGTACGCAGGACTACTGGCTTTATTGGTTGGTATTAGTTTTAAGTAGTTGATAAAACGTAAACAATTGCCATAGATTGAGCTGAAATCCACGAGATTATCTTTTGGCACCAAACGCCATTACCATTACTATACTCATGTGTAATGTGGTTAAGATGTAGGACGTAGAGCAAGAGTACAGACGAGGCAAACTATTTGAGGTAGAACGGAATGATTGAATTCAAAATTGTTTCAGAATTTTCTTTACTTTCTTGATTTATTAGAGCCGCGGCACGATTTCTCACGGGAGGAATACAGTAGGGATACGAGCCGAGCCGCAGCCGCACCTGTTGACCAGCAAGACAGTCGTTACCCTCGCCTCGGTGACGCACGGCACGGCGTGACGTCACGGCTCGCGTGCCGGCCGCCGACCGCCGACCCACTCCGCCACCGACCACCGCACCAGTCTCAATCCATCCACTGTGTGATACATACATACGTTCATTTCATTTGTCGATACTCATTACGTTCTTAGTTGTACGAAGACGTCGACCGTTTGTACGATATTTACTATTGAAAAGTTACTGTCAGTGGGAAGTAGCTTAATCGGCATCGGCCGCGAAGGTTAGATTGGTGGTGTGCCCCGATGGGATCGGCGAGCGGCAGGACGTAGTGCAGTGGACAGTGTTATGGTGGTGATGGGGATTATAATCGGTACGTGCGTGCCCGACGCGGAGCCTGACGCCGCGGCGTACGGCGCGCAGGTGAGGCGCCCGCCCAGGAGGATACTATACGGTAATTTATCCTCCATCTTCCTGTTTTTACTACTTCAAGCGCGATCCGGATTACTTGGAGATAGTCCTGATTACTTGGAGATTGTCGCTCGATATGACGAAGTTAGCACCCGAGATTTTTATTTGGTGTAAACTATAACAGCAGTGGTAGCCGAGTGGTTTGAACGGTGGACTCCCGAACTGGGGGGCCTGGGTTCAAATTCTGCACGCACCTGTAATTTACAAAAATTATGTGCGTATTAGAAAAAAATAGGATTTAATTATCACTTGTTTTGGTGAATGAAAACATAATGAGGAAACCGAACACCTAAGAGTTCTCCATAATGTTCTCAAAGGTGTTTGAAGTCTGCCAATTCGTACTTGGCCAGCCCAGCAGTGGGAAAATTATGAGTTATGATGATGACGATGAAAACTAACTACGGTAGGTATCGACGAAAGGAAAAAAATATGGACGCTTCCATGCTACGAAGAGGGCCCATAGTTAAACTTCTTCGAAGTCCGATGTCACCTCCGATCCGGTCATTCCCCCCTTGAGGCCGCGAAAGTCAAGTTTTCTTACGTTTTTGCAAATTATCCACTTGTTTTAGGTCGTATTTTGTATAACTTAATTCGTGACTTTTTTGGGTAAAGTTATATCTACTGAATTAATAATGGTGAAACGCATCAGTATAACTTACTAAATAACATTAGACATGGAGAATTTCACGTCACTTGCACGAGGAAATAGAATCCTTCGAATAAATTAATAAAATAAAATCTCTTAAATGTATGTGGTGTAATCTAGATTGGACTTTGATCTGGTATTTCGAAATAAACTGAACTACAATTTAAATTTCAAAAGAATCAATTTATGCTTTCTCGAAAGCCTTGACAGGTTTTGAAACTTTTTGCAATCAGATGAGATACTGACGTGAATTTTTCATAATCGATAAAAAATGTTGTTGATACATTTAATTTACAACACACACACACACACACACACACACACACACACACACACACACACACACACACACACACACGCACACACGCACACACGCACACACGCACACACGCACACACGCACACGCACACACACGCACACACACACACACACACACACACACACACACACACGCACACACACACACACACACAGAGAGAGAGAGAGAGAGAGAGAGAGAGAGAGAGAGAAAGAAAGAGACTGCGGCGATATTATTTCGTAGAGATTGTTATAAATGTAACAAAATGTTAATTTGGTTATCAACATATTTACCTTGATATAAGGTCCATTGCAACAGCTATGCGCGGGCAAAACATTATGGCATTGAATATTACGGCGGTATGTGTCGTGACGATAAAAAAGCTTGGTACACTGAGTTATTACGTCGGTATTTTTAAATAGTTAGTTGGTGTTATTTTGGTACTCAAGCACGTACCTACTTGTGTACCTTCAAGGCTATTTAGATAAGTACCAAAAAGTTGTGCGTAATTCCTCGTTGTAAAACAAAGTTACCCGTAGTAAGCAATAGATTTGCAGATATTACATTTGCTCAAGTCAACAACAAACTTTTATACAAAACTTTGTTTTTTGAAAGACGTAACGTCAACTTTGATGTTCTGCGTTGTCATTTTTTTATTAAACGTCCAATGTAATGCAGTTTTCATTTATATATTTTTTATGTATTAATTACACACCAACAACTACAAAAAGATAAAAGCAATATGTAAGCTTAGTACTAAGGTGCTAGGTACTTATTCCATGTGTAATATCTTCCAGTAGACCCGTAAAGAGGAGAATTGCATTAGTGAAGCAAACTCAGCGTGTACTTATAATAATAATATAACAAGATAAATGGATACATACGATACGTAATAGGTATAATCTAGTATACGTTATATACATACATGTACAAAATGTAATACATATATATATATATATAAATAATCAGCATGATTGATATGTTGTATACATAATAAATAATAGTCTATGTGCTCATTACTAAATTCTTCCTTCCACCATGTCGACGGACAAAAATAAGATCAATAAAAAAGGCAACCAAAATCCACTTAACAATGGCAACTAAAATTATCAACATAGTTCATTAGTTTGAAATACCTTAGCGTCCCTAGCTAGCTGCACTTAAAATATTTCAATGTTAAAATTTCAAGTCTCTTTTAGTTTTCATGCCATATTCTTATAGCAATAAAAATAGCAAAGAATAAGCGATGAGAAAGAATGCGAATACCGGCCAGAGTTGGTCTCGCAAGGCCACCAGCCGCCACCAGCCACCACCGGCAACCGATGTGGTAATGCCACATTAAACCGACACATCACGTACGGGGCTGCCCGCTCGCTTCTTCCTTGTAGTGTAGGAGCCGATGACGATTTGCGTCTCGGTCTTTTTGCATCTCAGTGTAAGTTATAAATAAGTATATAATAGAATATATTTTATTTGTTAACGGTCGGATACTTATGGAAAATGTTGTTTCGACCGCATTTTCCGTAAATAAAAATTGGGTTCGCGGTGTGCGTATTAGTTTTATAATATTATATCATATTATATTAGTTTAGTTTGATAATACATTTTAATTGCGCTTTTTAAACTAGTTCGTTACATATTCCTACTTTTATTGCGAATATGGGCTTTGCAAAGTATTTTAGCGATTCACAATAACAGTAAATACAAATATAATAATGAAAATAAAGTAATTCTGGTTCTGGAGTAAATTTGACGCATGAGAAAAGTGTAGACAAAAATAATCTTCTCCTTTAATGTAATGTTAATCGCATGCAAGAAGTCTCGCAGAAACTCCAGGTTTGACGAACATGTCTAGGAACATTGATAACTGTACCGTATTTGCTACCGCTCCTTTCCGGTATTTTGAGATGTCTTCTGATGTGAGAAGCTCCTAGACTATAAATTGTTAACGTATTGTATTCAACATCATTATATTTATCGCCGTGTTCTTCGCGACCAACACTAATGTTTATTTCGTATTGTGTGTATTCACAATAAATAATTAATAATATGACTGTATTGTCATCGCTATGCGTTTTCGTTCCACTATTGGACACGGGCCTCCTATACCAACCTAAGAATCCTTTGGAAAACACTTAGATATAAGTACATACATATATATGTACATAACTACACGTACACACAACAAAAAGAGTTCTCCTCCAGGGCCGGCGTTGCACTGGCGACTCCCCTGGTGTTGCTCGTGTGCATAGACGACGATGACCACTTACCATCAGGTGGCCAACACCCCGCGGTGTTAGCTGTAGCTGCACCACCTACTACGTGATCGCACAATCTTCACACCAAAGCGACTTTAAATGAGAAGAAATTTCTGCCATTGTGATAGTTTAGAGCAGTATAAACAACCGCGGTACTCA
Source organism: Ochlodes sylvanus (assembly GCA_905404295.2). Taxonomy (NCBI): domain Eukaryota; kingdom Metazoa; phylum Arthropoda; class Insecta; order Lepidoptera; family Hesperiidae; genus Ochlodes; species Ochlodes sylvanus. Next base: position 12,845,159 of record FR990136.1, read on the forward strand.
ATTGTTTGGTTTCGCAGATTTGAGTTCGCGTTTCGCGTTTACCCGATTCCCGTGAGACAGGATTGTGCCGAGTGTAGAGGACGAAATTATGGGATATTATTATCGTGTACAGATTGTGTATCGCCGTCAACATTTGTGGACCGAAATGTAGAACCTCCCTGATGAATATTCACATGCGCTAACGAACACATACGGTAGATATACCATTTACACAAGTTGTTAAGCCATAATGTACATATGTAGATATGTATGTCTCTCGATCAAATTAGTTGGTGTATTAAGAAGATAGAAGTGTTAAAGCTTCTGTGCAGGCTTTAGCTGGCAATTAATTAAATGTTGTGTAATACTCGTTCCGAAAACATTTTTGTTGTGTGTGGACATATACATTATAGTTAAAGTGTAGTTAAAAAACTGCGCTACGTTGCACCGTATCATACAGAAAAGTAATTTGTGTTTAATTAGCGAACATAAGTATTTAGCTATAGTTGAGGAATAATAAAATATGAAAAGTAGTTTTCTCTAAAGGTTCATGTTTCAAGTCAGTTAATTTTTTATCATTTAAAGTCCCAACGTAATTTAAAAAAATATAAGTTATTTATACAATTTGCGTGTCAACAATGTGGCCAATGTGACATTAAAAATTAAGACTAAACTACCGTACTAAACTGTAATCACAAGCAAATCAATATTTTTATTTCAAGTCCGAGATAGCATACGGTTGTAGTTTATTTTATAAATATTATTTCATTTTATAAATTTTCACTTTATTTTATAAATGTTCGCTAGGCACCGCGGTGTTCCTTGGCAGACGTTGAACGACATAGGTGACGTCCTAAGGTGACGAAATTCACTTAACGTCAGACTACTCGTCAGCCCATTTATCTATTTGCGTTAAAAAACAACAATGTCGCTCAACTCATTCATTAGCGTTTGATACACGAAGCTTATCAAATATAGCGACCTATTTTAATCAATGAGTAGCGTCCCTGGATGTGTGCGCCCAGCCTAGTAGGAACTGTCGTCTGGGTAATATAATGACCAGCGGGCAAAATAGTCGCACGATCTTATACTGACCACGACCACGACCAATTGCGAGTTGGTTACACGGCCGAGTGTCACGCAACTGTAGAATAACTTATGGCGTTATGACGTAAACGTGACGTCGTTTGTTCTGTAGGACGGAAGAGCTGGATAAGTTGTGTCTAGGTTCAGAGGAGGCTATACTTACATTCTGAATTTATTCGACTGCGTTTATACCTATATAATGCTACCTAGACATGTTAGAATTAACGGCTTCATTTTGGGGGGCATGAGTTTGACGTATGTTGAGAGTTGAGACCAGGGACTTTTTATAAGAAAGAAGTTTTATCTCAAGTCGCAGAAGTCTTTATCGCTACACATTTTGATTTCAAATAAGATTGTGTGAGGTGTAGTTTTCACGTCGTTTCTTCTCCTTCGCTTCCTTTACTTACTTACACCTATGTTATTCTAGCACAATATATATACACAAGTAGGTATACTAGTATTACAGGCATACTTGAAACGCTAACCCCAGTAATAAATACTTAAAGTAATAAATACTTTTAGCATGGCGCGCGACATTAAGTTCCTCATAAAATGGAAACCTTGTGCTATTTCAGTAATTACATTTCAATGCTAAAAAAAAATTCCTTGTAAACGCGAAGTTTGACTACAAACGCCAGGCGTTAAGAAAATAATACTACAGACTACATATTTGAGAATATCATTTGTATCGATTTAAAAGATTCAATTTCCAACACTTCGGTATATCAACTAACAGTATGTTAAAAGTGATAATAAGAGATTGACATCACATCTATAAAGGGCTACCTGCGCAGTGTATAGTAATTTACACATGTTTGTGTGTATGTTTATATTCTATTAAAATTACATAAAGTCCGCCAGTGGTATCCTATGAACATGAATTGTAATGTAGGTGTAATAAAAAGTGTAACCGTATCTTTCTAACACAATTATTATTAATTAATTGCTTTTAAAACAATTTTATTGCACCGTAGAAACGGTACTAAGTACCGTGGCGGGCGGTAGTACCGTGTCGCGCGAACTCTACCACCTAACCGTCCGTCCATACTAATTTCATCCTTCGCGTCCTTCTTTCACGTCAAATTCTTCTGTCACGTGTGATATTTGATATGAGGATAGGTAAGGGGCTGGAGAGTGACATAGACTAATTTTTTGCGGCAAATGTCTTATTTCCATGGAAAAACGCGCGTTTTAATAAAACGGACACTTAGTTCCTTATGTGAATATACATACTAAAACACCAGTTCACCAATTTAATGCGAATGTTAAGAGCTTCTTTGTATCTCTCTTATATTTTTCTGCCGCAAAACGTCCTTAGGCAAACCGAGGTACACATAAAAGTGGGGGAGGTCCGTAGAAGCACGTTCAGTTGTAGTTGTGATCGTATACCTCAATTTTAAGTCTGGTGGGTCCGTGCACTGCGAAGGGTCGTAGGTGGTGGTGGTGGTGGAGGTAGAGTGGTCAACCCCTAGGGTGGGGCAGGGGTTGGGATAGGGGTAAGGGTAGGGGCAGGGGTACGGGTAGGGGTTGGGGTACGGGTAGGGGTTGGGGTTGGGGTACGGGTAGGGGTTGGGGTACGGGTAGGGGTTGGGGTACGGGCAGGGGTTGGGGTAGGGCCATGGCGGTAGGGGGTTGGGCAGGGGGGGCATTGGTGGACAGATGCTTGGCTGGCCTGGCGGGCCAGGGAGGCCAGGGTGACCTGGGTAGGAGGGCGTGGTCGTCGTCTCCCTCTCGCAGCCGGTCACCGGAGGGCACGGGTTTTGAGGCGTAGTCGTTGTCGAAGTTGTACCTCTAATAGGTTCCCCGTAAGACAGTGTGTAGGGGGGCACGTCTTCCATGTTCATTATGCAGGGGGGCGGCGTCGGACAGTCCTCGGAGTAACCTAGGAACAGTGAGCTACCTTATAATTACGGTACGGATTCGTTCTTCGATAATCGTTTCTTCGAGCCGTGAAATATTTAATTAATTTATTGATCTTTATTTATTTTAATCCAACCAAGTTCAACAAAATTGAATCATGACCAACCATAATATTGTTTTCTGACAACTATTAAAATTCGATTAGATCGAAATTCGGTTCCTTGGAAAAAATCTTTTTATTATTTCCCATGACATACTTTAATAACAAAAATCATAGCTACTATCGTTGGTGTTTATTTATACTATGTCACCGTTAAATCCCAAAATACGTTAACATGCTCGTTACGCTCAGACTCATACATATTATTATCCATTACCATGTTTTGTTACTCGGCAAAGTTTATTCGTATTCTATTTGACAATTAACATAATTTCTGTAAAAGTGAATTTTGCCTACACTTTTTTCATGCGTTAAATTTTGATGTCCTCCACAACCTTAATTATGAATATTTAATCTAACCGTCTCCTAGGCATTAGAAAAAGTATTTTAAACAGGGGATTTTATTTAAGACTAGCGGCCCACCCCGGCTTTGCACGGGTGGACATTTATTTTTTGACATTTGGTGTCATATCGACAACAGCGCCACCTACGGGTCCAATTGTAAATCTAAACCATTCTCGGATCCACCTGAAGATACACAAAAAATTTCAACCAAACGGGAACAGCCGTTTAGGAGTTCAGACCATTTGAGACCAATAATAGTATTACATTGTTCATGTTAACATGTTTCAACCCCCGTATCTTTTACACCCTTATAACTATCGACTTGCACCCACCATAGTGCACGACGGGAGACTTGTACCTATTGCCACATACAAACACTATTCGTCTGCGATGCGTAGTTTTGGCTGCAGACTGAAATATAGGGGGACACACCTCCAATTTTATAGGTATATAAAATATATATTTAGGGAAACTTGCAGCAATGCCTTAAATCTAGATTAAATCTCTATTTTAGCTTAAATATCGTTCACCGTCTTGCACATCATCGAATTAATTTAAATCTCGATTTGAATAAACGTCAAACACTAATCGCCAATTTTGTCAGTTTAAAGACATTATCTCGATTTAGTGATTTCAATGTCCAATGACGTTGACACTTGTTTTGACTGAATAACGGGGTGGCAAAAGGACGCCAAACCGTTTCATTTTACGACACAATACAACTGTCATCGTTTTTTGCATTAAAACGCATCAACGGAAACGGACACGGACGGAAAACGCAACGCAAAGAATGAATGATGAAGGAAAGATCGACGTAATCTCGGTTTAGTTAAATCGAATACGAAATGTGTCATCCAAGATAAGATTTAAGTTAACTCGAGATTTTGACAAAATCGAGATTTAATTAAATCAAGTTTTACGCAATTTTGCTACAAGCCGCCCTTAAGATTTAAGATATACCTAGTAAGTAACGAAACAAAAAGGAACTAAACAGGTTACCTATTTATGACCTTATATTTTGTTGTTATGCTTTTCAAATGTTTCCTCCATCCTCTAGTTTCTGTTCCGCACATTTCATTTAGGGTTAGATCTAGACACTAATCAGCATTGCCCTGGAATGACAATGATATCTGGACGTCTGGATATCTTCATCGTACGGATTCATCGGTACGTGAATCCAGCAGCCCCATGGTTACGGCGATACGGCGTCATCTATCGTCTAGTCTTCAGCGGGCCGTCGTCGGGTCCACTTTCTGACTGTTTTTTAAGATTTTGTGTTTTCAATATTAGTATGTACTCCGTTTAGAACACTAGTGGCCTCGCCGTTGTTACGTTAAATCAGCCGTAATACTATTTTTTAATGATATTATTGAACTGTCACACATCTGATCGAAATTCTAAGTGATGTTTGTGTAGTTTTTTATTGATCAAAAACGTCGTAAGTGCAACAGATACGTTTGAAAAAATTGAAACGAATTATTGTCGGGAAATGGGCCATGATTCAATTTTGTCGATAGTACCTACATAAAGATATACAAACTAAACAAGATCTAGGTATTTCTTGATTCTATTTCATCATAATTTCATGTTGGGAAATATCAACACATTATGAACAATTTTATTAAAAATATATGTATTGTTTAATTTTTGTTATTATACTAAAGGTTTCCACGAGAATTTTGCAAGCTCCTAACAAGTTTACGTCGCGCTAATGACACTTACTTAGTTCCTGAACATAATAATGAACGTGGGTACGTTTATTATTATGACATGTTCAGGAACTAAGGTACATACTGTAAATACGAGGTTCCTAATTTAATGGGAATCTTATGAGCTTCTTTGTATCTCTCCAATTTTTTTTTTCTGAAAAACATCCTTAGGCAAACCGAGGTACCCATGAAAGTGCAGAGGGAGGCCGGTAGACATAGTAGCACGTTCAATTTCAGTTGCAGGCTCAGTCCACCCGTCGGGGTTGGATGGTGTGTGCGAGAACAACGTAGGGTACGGGGTGGGGGTGGAGCTGTGGTGAACCCCTAGGGTGGGGCAGGGGTTGGGATAGGGGTTAGGGTAGGGGTAAGGGTAGGGGTAGGGGTACGGGTAGGGGTAGGGGTACGGGTAGGGGTTGGGGTACGGGTAGGGGTTGGGGTAGGGCCATGGGGGTAGGGGGTTGGGCAGGGGGGGCATTGGTGGACAGATGGATGGCTGGCCTGGCGGGCCAGGGAGGCCAGGGTGACCTGGGTAGGAGGGCGTGGTCGTCGTCACCCTCACGCAGCCGGTCACCGGAGGGCACGGTTTTCGAGTCGTAGTCGTTGTCGAAGTTGTAGCTCTCATAGGTTTCCCGTAAGACAGTGTGTAGGGGGGCACGTCTTCCATGTTCTCTATGCAGGGGGGCGGCGTCGGACAGCCGTCCGATAAACCTAGGAACAGTAAGCTACCTTGTAATTACTTAATGTTTTGTTACAAACAAAGCCTTCGGCAACGTTAATTCGTACTCTATACGACAATTAACGATTTCTGTAAATTTAATGTACCATCATATATCTATCTATTACGAGTATATACTCGTACATATATATAAAATTGGAGGTGTGTCCCCTATATTTCAGTCTGCAGCCAAAACTACGCATCGCAGACGAATAGTGTTTGTATGTGGCAATAGGTACAAGTCTCCCGTCGTGCACTATGGTGGTTGCAAGTCAATAGTTAGAAGGGTGTAAAAGATACGGGGGTTGAAATATGTTTACTTGAAAAATGTAATACTATTATTGGTCTCAAATGATCTGAACTCCTAAACGGCTGTACCGATTTCGTTGAAATTTTTTGTGTGTCTTCAGGTCGATCCGAGAATGATTTAGATTCACAATTTGACCCGGTAGGTGGCGCTGCTGTCGATATATCACCAAATTTGTTTATTTATCATAGAGCGGTAGTAGGAAGTTAAAGTTTTTGAGTGTCTTTAGGTGGATCCAAGAATGGTTTAGATTCCCAATTGGACCCATTAGGTGGTGCTGCTGTCGATGTCATTAAATGATTATTAATTAAACGTACGAAGTTCGATTTTTTGTGCCTTTCGGTGGGTCCGAGAATGGTTTAGATGCACAATTAGACCCGGTAGGTGGCGCTGCTGTCGATAATTATACACCGGTACGAAGTTCGATTTTTTGTGTCTTTAGGTGGATCCGAGAATGGTTTAGATTCAAAATTGGACCCGGTAGGTGGCGATACCGTGCGAAGCCGGTGTGGGCCGCTAGTGTAATATGTTATGAAATGATATAATAAGTGTTTTCTTGTAGTAACAGTAGGATAGAGTTAAGTCAAAATCAGAAGCCTACCATTAATATTGGACTCATTTTTCTTGTGGCACTGCACGCACATGGCGCAGTAGAACTCCAACATTCCAGGGTATTTTTCTATTCGCGAATGGCACTGCCTGCACATCGAGAGGCAGTCCAACTCCCCGACGGATGGAAACGGAAGGAGAAGTATGAGTGACAGGACTGTGTACTGCATGCTCGTACTGGAATTGGATATTATTCATTCAACTAACTTTGTATAATTATATCAATTATACGATTAAATAGAATGTGACTGAGTAAAATGATATATTATATTTGTTAACGAATACCTGCCTTGATATTAAATTACATGTAAGTACCTATATAATCTCACCGAGGTATCAATTGTAGGTATACCTCATTTACAATAAGTTACTTAAATCTGAAAAAATTCTATAAAATTAAAAAATGAATAGGTGCATATTTCTTACCTGAGCTACAAACAGCGCAGCGTACTAATCTAAACTATACCTGTATGTATGGATGTATGAAAATATTGAAAATGTTTGAACGTAACTCGCCACTATTCACATTTCAGTTCCGTCGACGCGACCACACTAACTACAAAGCCGTACAAGTAACTGAAACATTTTTAACACAAATTTTCCTTCAAGCTGAAAGCTTTGGACGTGGACTGACTAAAGTTTGCACTACTTTGTGTCGTGCAAGGTTGACATAGTCGTCCGTTTGTGCCGGGTGCGTCCCCCGCCGCCAAACCGCAGCGGGCAGTGCGTTACATAAACGTATCAAAGTGTTATGTAACCAGCAATTGTGTTATGCTATATAACGCCCGCGACATGATTAAATTTATGCTTTTATATACGCAGCTCGATTTATTTGTGGTTTTTTTATGTTCGGTGTTGGGTGGCGGAGGTACCACCTCGGCTGTAGGTACTAGTATGATGACACATCGACCTCAGCCTCGTAGAATATCAACCTTGTTGGAAGGAGCCTCCGGGTTGTACTCCCGCACTCCCGCACTCCCGCAACAGCACTGGGAGAGGAACTCTGTATCTCAAGTGTTGCGTGCTGTTTGATTATTAATTCTTGGCAAATCACTACACTAATAGTAATAGCCCTACATTCCGTAATAATAAATAACGCTACACACTCATAGCCCCACAATAGGATTCCGTATCGTGGGTGCCATGGACAACACACACACCCAGACCAAGAACGGAAATTTAAATTCATCATTCAAATTTCCGCCTCGCTGGGAATCGAACCCTCGGAACGGCGATCAGGCGCGTTAACCATTGCGCCATCCGGGCCGTCAAACATGCCCTTCCGAAACCTAAATCTCATATAACATGCAATCATGAAGCACACGTGTCCATCATTTGACGATTCCAATACAAAGCGAATTGAATGAGTGAATCTAATCATAATTATTGACATTGATTTCCCTCCATCATAATAGTAATTAACGTATACGATACAATCAAATCGACCCCAGCCAATATAATTGGACGATCACACGATTGTGTTTTAATAACACGATAGTGCGGTATCGATCGCTCGATGTATTATGACGCTTCGTACTCCCCTCCGCCTACGAGCGACATTACCATAATCCCCTGATATGGTCATCCTTATAATATATTATTATCCAACTGATGTTTCCAATTTTATTATTTAACGCCAAAAATTTAATTTTTCGGGGTTAATGTTATCATGTTTACAATTTGAGATTCTTTAGTTGTTAAGTTGTATTTTTTGTTGCAATGCAAACTGTGGTGTGCATCGTTGTATTTGGTTAGTAACGTGTGGTGTGTGTATTGTTGCAGGTATAAAATGCCCGGTGTGCAGCAAGTTCGTGCTGCCGGACGACATCGAGTGCCATCTGGTCATGTGCCTCACCAGGCCCAGGCTTTCCTATAACGGTCAGTACCACCTACCACTTACACCCGGCTCGGCGGGTCACATGTATTGTTACTTCATTTAATGATGATACAATGTAACAAGATACGGGAACAATCTTAACGATGTAAAGATTCAAAAGTTTCATTTAATTTGATTAGTTTCAGTAACAATGATCATGTCTAACGATGGTCTTACTACCATTATTGCCGTAAGCGATAGTTCCCATTCAAGTTTATATTATCTTCAATAATAAGAATAGCCTCACATGCATATAACATTCAAGAATAGGGATTTACAGTTCACAAAATTGATTTTTTTAATACATAATCCTTGACAACAATCCCACCTGATGTTAAGTGGCGATGATGTCCAAAGATGGTAACGAATGTACGTTGCTAACGAAGCGCCGGTCTGATTCCAGAGGACGTGCTGAGCGACTCGAAGGGCGAGTGCGTGATCTGCCTGGAGGAGCTGTCGGCCGGCGACACCATCGCGCGCCTGCCCTGTCTCTGCATCTACCACAAGGGGTAAGGTCCGCCCACTCCCACCACACCTCATCATCCAGCACATTTAGGAACAACTAACCAAGTCCAGCTTGGCTATCGACAACGTTCCGCTCAAATCCGTTTGATTGAGTACGGTTTATCTATAATACATGGATAACTTTGAAGACCCCGCATGGACAGCTTACCTAGCGGTGACCATAGCTGTGGCCAGCAGAGAGAGAGATTGCCGGTTATCGGCGGGGCGCGCATTTGTATGACAGATAAATGTCTTTATTAGTGTTGTAACGTAATAACAACTAACACTATAATGTTGACGTTCTCAGTTGCTAGGCAACTCACTTAAGGATTATGGATAGATAATGGCCATAGTGGTACAAACAGCTGTGGAACGAACTTCCTTCATCGGTGTTCCCACAGTGCTATGACATTGGGTCCTTCAAGAAGCGGGTCCATCACTTCCTTCGTGGCCGGCAACGCGTTGGTGACGCCCCTGGTGTTGCCAATGTCCATGGGCGACGGTGATCACTTAACATCAGGTGACCCGCCTGCTCGTTTGCCTGCTCAGGCTAATAATAAAAAAAACACGAACGATAGCGTCGTCAAGCCTCTGACAAGTGTTTGTGTGCGTTCCAAGCTGCGTACGTACAGGCCGGCACACCAGCGCTCAGACCAGCAAGCGTTGTTAATACCTCTGTTTGAAGATAAGCTACTGGTTTAAATATGGTCCGCGCAGACAATTACCAATTATTCCATCGCGCGGCGCTCGCGGCCGCTCGAGACGACCCAGTTTCGGGGATTGTGGCCGACTTCAACTTGTTATTGTTATTCAGTCGTGGGAAGCGTTACTCGCTCTCTAAATGTTAATAATTGTACACTACGAGTGCTGGTGTTTTACTTAATGATATTTTTAATTCAAAATATTTCGGAGCTCATGCATAGTATCCAATAGCCAGGAGAACTGCGTGCCGCGGCACACGCTGTGCGGGGCATTGCTCTAGACTAGAATTTCTTTCTCATTGTTTCAACAGGAAATACCATATAATGAGAAATAACGAATAAATCTCACAATGTTATTTAGAATAAAAATAATTTTCCATTCCATTTCCATTGCAGATGTATAGACCAATGGTTCGAGGTGAACAGATCGTGCCCGGAGCACCCGGGGGACTAGTCGCGCTCCGGCCGCGCCCCGCGGGACGCCACACGATATGCACTTACATCCAGAGCTGCCCCATGCGGCGCTCGCGAGAGGCTCTCCGGGAGAAGTGCTTCGTTCGAGTGCCAATTGCAAGTACAAAACGCTTTGTGCGGACGCTCCGTGCGTAGTGCGGAAGTTGCGTGCGTAGTGCGGACGTTGCGTGCGTAGTGCGGACGTTGCGTGCGTAGTGCGGACGTTGCGTGCGTAGTGCGAGCGAACTGTGCGTAGTGCGGGCGTACCGTGCGTAGTGCGGACGTTGCGTGCGTAGTGCGGACGTTGCGTGCGTAGTGCGGACGTTGCGTGCGTAGTGCGGACGTTGCGTGCGTAGTGCGAGCGAACTGTGCGTAGTGCGGGCGTACCGTGCGTAGTGCGGACGTTGCGTGCGCAGTACGACTGCTCCGTGCAAAGCGTGTTGTGCCAGCTCCCCGTGCCAGTGCGCGAGTGATAGTTTTATACAATAACAGACTGCGCCTCCGGGCCTTGTAAATAAACTTATGCTAGTGAGATGTTTTACCATTTAATTATAATATTAAACAAAACTAAAAACAAAGACAATTATAGGAAACGCTATTGAAAATCCTCGGCGGAGTCGATCGCGTCATCACAGTTTAAGTTACGTTCGGACGCAATTATTGTTTGTATTCGATATGTATAATAATGATGTATAATGTGGCGTTGTACATCACTTCGTATTGTATAGTATAGTGACGTCGGTTTATGTTGCAGCGAGGTTATGTTCGGCCGCTGTGGTCGCGGCATACATATCTGTTACGTAGCTTGTGTATAATATATAATTTGATCTTTTTCATCTTGATAATAAAGTTGATTTGTTTCTAAATTTTTTACAATTGTTTCATTTGTCCTCCCGCCCGGCAAGACCTATTGGATCAAGCTACAATTCAATATTTTTTAGTGTTTGTATTCGAAGTGCCTACAGTACCTACACATAGTGTACGACATGCTATGAATCGTAATTTTGCTAGAAAACTTGCAGAATAAATTTAGCTTTTGATGAAGTTGTAGCCGAGAGAGTTGATGGTAAATGCGTCAGTTTTATAAGATTGCTGATGCGGCTAAGATTACCAAGCAGTATTTATGTATCATGTATTACTTGTTTAGATACAATTGTTGAGGATTTGTCATCTCAAAAGGTTGTATTGTTAAGTAGATTGTCGGCCAACATTCAAACAGTAATTCTCCAGTAAAATAAAACGCTATAATTTAACAAAGCTGTTTTAAATACTATTACGAAAGGCTAAGTCTTCCTGTTATATTTTATTAATGGCTACTAAGCTAAAGCCGTGCCGCGTGTCGGTGAGCGGTCACGCAACCACTTAACACAAGCGACGCGTTGCCGACACAGAAAATCTAAATTTTTAAATGGAAAGTAATTAAATCGTCTACTTAAACATATATCTTTATTAATATCACCAGAGACCATGTCTTCATACTTCACAATTATCTTCACGTAACATATTATCTACGAATCATTGCACTTAATGCACTGGTGTCCTACAGCTAGTCTGTACCGAAACAACAGTCGATTTACACCGTGATATTCACTTGACAGTTACACTTGACACTGAGCTGTCATTTTGTACGCACTGCGGGCACAACACTGTCAGTATTGTAAATTATACCGTATGGCGATACACTCAGGGCAGGTTATCGCATGAAAGTGCGATGTCGCGGCCCGCGCTGCATCCGCGCTCCGCCCCAGCTCATGCCACCTACCGACAGAAATATTACCACAATGTAATGACAACATAAATATAATACGAGTATTACTTCTACTACACTTAATTTCACTGGTATCTAGACTCATAATTTAAACAGTAAAGACGTCACCGATGCGTTGCAGGTCTATAAAGAGTCGAAGAACCCGAATAGGATAACAGCTAGCCAATTTTTGATAATGAAAGGTGCGTGCCGGGGTTCGAACCCGGTTCGGGAACCAAACGTCCAAACTACTCGACTGTCAGTCAATATTTCCTGGTTATTACTTGCCCAACTCGCAAACCAGACACTTCTGAGTAAAGTTGAAAATCCAATGCATAATGTTTATAATATAATGTATGTTTAATAAATGTATGTACAAAGTATATAATGAACTAAAGATATACAGACCCATCATGTACTGTGAGGCCGGCGCGAAATGGCCGAAGTGCTGGCCGCCCATCTCCCACGCACCACGGCCGCGACTGCAACACGACATCACACCGATCATTGAACATCCCTCAACACACAAAACACCACCGTGTAGCAATTGTTGTAAACAAAAATATCAATGAATTGCAAATCACTATAGACATCACAGTGAATAGTTACTTAAATAAATATACATATTACTGAATAGAATCACACAACACACCTACCAACCAAAGTTCCAACCAAAATTAATCAGACATGGTGTGCCAGCAGACGGAGGCGGAATTCAACTACAAATTAAAGGTTCAACGACAACATTCTGTATAACAAATATCTACTACAAGTTGTTGGGACAATGCTTATCTTACTAATTAATCAATATTGGACTGTCGGTATGTAACTAAATGAAAAAATGTGCAATGTAAACTTAAACAAAGTAAGGTAAAACTTTTGTCTGTTTGTCTTTTTTTGTTTAGATTTGGTTGCTACACCATAAAAAATATACTTTGTAACGTAAAAAATGTAAAAGATTATTGTGGATTGCCTTTTATATCAAATTAGGCTATGGGCCGTATTCATGTCTCAAAGGATGTTGAAATGACAAGTCTAACGCGTATACACGATAACCTGAGTATGCTGTGCATCACGTCAGCTTTTACTCTATCTCGTATCATATTTCTAGTGTTGTTAAGTTCAAAATGTGTTGGAATGCTCATGGCACAGTAGGTCTACACAAACATACATATACCTAAATACATACAACGAATTATTTATGACACGGAAAAAGCTCTGAAGGGTTGTAAGCTTGCGGGGAAACGGTGAAAAGAGAAGGGACCAACACTGGTCGACAGTGACAGAGGTGTCAAAGACAGAAGTTTGAAAGTTGGACACCAGATCTGGGTTACCAGCGGTCCCCACTAGTTAATGTTGCTCCAAGCAAATCACAATTGGTTTTTTTTAAGTTAACGCGCTTCACCATCTAAAAATCTAAAGCTACGTCGCCACTTACCATCAGATGGGATCGTAGTCAAGCGGTAACTTATATTCAGTAAAAAAAGCAACTCTTCAAGGAAATACTTCAACATATTTATTTGACTAAGAACATAATTATGTATGTATGAAATATTATATTTTATGTCAACAATTTTTTTTTTACGATTTTAAAAGATTATTTGCAGAGAGTTAGATTATGTGCTTGTCATATTATGGGACAAATGATATACAAGGTGATTTTTTAGTTACTTGACATAATATTAATGAGGGGCTCAGTATTCGATCCTCGTTCCAAATATGAAAAAAAAATCACCCTGTATTTGTATAAATACAGTTTTTATGGATATAGATAAATTGTATCTTGTGTTTTTGCATATACGCGCAAAGCGGGGCGGGGCAGTCGCAAAGCGAAAATCATACACAGACTAATAAACGTACACAAATAACATAGAATTTTTTCTCATAAATTTTACAAGCTTTTCAGTCGCTCGAATTTTTAAAGCTATGTAAAATTTCAGGGGCTAATTTCAACCAACGTTTGTATCGATGCGATTCAATTGAAATTTTGAATTTCAAAACGAGCCAATTATTCGAAAAATTCAGGTTCATTTACATCGATATAAATGAACCGATACAGTGGAGAAATTAGATTATCGGCTCAAGTGTTGTGAAGCGATTCCCACCTTCCGCTTGTCAACGAATGCTTCGCGCTCATTCTAATAGCCTTCGAAGGCAGCTGTACCCGACTTTATAATCTTCAATTTGTAATAAAAATATCGATTGATCTAATTATTAACAATTTGAATTTAAGTAGTTTAATGGTTATCGTACAAGTCTACATCGCGCCAAACTTTATGGCCTCTGACGCAATTTCCGCAATTTCACGCAATTTCCGGGTTTCGTCGTCCAAGCGGGGAGACCCCAAAACGCGGGACTTAACCGGAGTGTTCTTTAGAATATTGTCATTGTCATCCACTTATCCCACCGACACCGCGACGTCAACATTACTGACGCTCGTTTTTTCAGAGGTATTTTAATAAAAAGATCCCCCGAACAACGTAATTTAACCTTAATCAAGTGCTTTAAGGGTTCATTGTAGCCTGCACGACCGAAACGCTCGTTGACAAGAGGGCGGGAAGCGTGGGCAGTGGGCGCTAGTCGAGAGGCGGAGCCCTACCGTGAGGCTGTCGAGGCTCTCTCAGCTCAGCAAGTAATGTCCGCATCGGAAGCTTGTCAACAAAATAAGTTACATGGCAACGGTCACCCGCCGTCGATCGACCGTTAACTGGCGCTACCCGCTGGTTGTTCTTGTAAAAATATTCATATAATACATGGTATATTAATGATACGTATATAATAATAAATGATAATGCTAGTAAATATTTGTACCTAAATTACTTCTACTTTGTGACAATTCAAGCGGCTCTGTACCTAACTAAGTGGTGACCCTTCTGCCGTTTACAGCCGGCCAGCTCCTGGGTTCAGGTCTGACTGGAAGTCCAAGGCCAAACCAAAAGAGTGTTTCGGCCGTTGACTCACGGATTAATATCTAATCCTATCTTGGACAGTCAAACTAAATACGATCAAATCCAAAAATAATGCTGCCCGTTTTTTAATATAGTTGTTTTCAAGATTCGGGTTTTATGAATCGTTAAATATTTGTTTTGCCGTTAAATTTCATAAAAAATTAATACTAATCTGGAATTTTAAAATTTGAATTATTGAAATTTAAATTCAGATTCTAATTATAATTATGTTTATTATTAAAACAAATACCACGGTTAAATATTGGGGGGATATAACGACCACACTGACCATAGTCGGTGACCAATCCCAACCCCTAATACATCCCCATTGAGGAGCACCATTTTATTAAGTTACTTAGATATTAATAAAACAAGCATAATGAATACAGCCTATACACAAAAATGTACAAAAAATAAAAAATCCGCGCTGAAATTATTGCAATCTGATTAAAGGATAAAACGTGTAGGTTAGTTTGACAAAAGGTGTTGTAGGGTAGTTTGACAAAAGGTGTTGTAAGGTAGTTTGATAAAAGGTTTTGTAGGGTAGTTCGATAAAACGTGTTGTAAGGTATTTTGACCAAAGGTGTTGTAGGGTAGTTTGACAAAAGGTGTTGTAAGGTAGTTCGATAAAAGGTTTTGTAGGGTAGTTCGATAAAACGTGTTGTAAGGTATTTTGACAAAAGGTGTTGTAGGGTAGTTTGATAAAGCGTTTGGTGGGTAGAAGTATATGGGAGCCCACTCACAGATGGCGGTAGTGCGAGTGCACGGGCGCGGCCGAGGCGAAGCGCCCGCGGTCCGCCACCGCCACGCCGCGCCGCATGCCGCTGCGACGGGACAAACACAACCTTTATTTATTAATTTACTACTCCAACTTACACTTATATTATAGGACAAGCCCAATGCAATCGTGTAGTGCATAAAATTTCAAAATCATGTTATTTACATAATTTCTAAGTGCATTTATATTACAGACAACCGACATACTACTTGATTACTTCTCGATTAATCTCTTAAACTTCTGGGACCAGGAAAAAAGAAACCGGCGCAGTCTCACCGGTTGCCGCTGTGTCCAGGGTAGGGCTGATGCAGGGCGGTGAAGTCGTCCACGTGCAGCGAGGGCGGGCGGGAGGTGTTGGGCGGGCGCGAGCGGAACGCGTCGGCCCCGCCCTCGGCCCGTACTCGGCTCAGCGCCACTGGAAACACCATTCGATGCTTGTATAGCACAAAACAACATAGCAACACCTATAATATACAGTGGAAGAATATATTAATGACAAAGATGCTTCGTAATAGACATCCGCGACCAGTTCTGCTCATGATAGTATGTACTATGTATGTATCTGTATGTAGGTATAAAATTTGTAATGTAGCATTATTATTTTTTAATAGATGTGCCGTGGAGTTTCTTTCGCCGTTTTGCGGTTCCCCTTGTCGTTCGGTTGTCCTTGGCATAAAAAGTGGTGACGAGAGATTCATAATTTCTCAAGTATGCTACTATACTATTTTTGACACAATAACTCCTCGAACTTCTCGTTAATGTCCCTCCCTAATAGGTAATGTTGATACAGTACGACAATCCGCGAGCAAAACTTAATACGTATACAACGGCATACGTAGTTTTCTCCCTCCCACACAGAAACATACACATACAATCAATTAAAGTATATACAAACATAGCAGGACCAAAACATTTTCCACCCCAAAAGGATCATCATTAATTTTAAAGAGGAACGGACACGTAACTTACACCGATGACATTTTTTATTGCAGATTCAGAATCAGAAAAAAATTCTGCGTGGAATGATCCAAGTCTCGCGGCTGTTCATACACTGAAAATTGATTATCTTCCGAGATCTCAAAAGTTCACCGGTTCTGGTGAACATTTCCTATTTTGTGGGTTACAGCGTTTCCGCTTTTCACGTGGAAATGTTACTCGTTGTTGCCTTCGAGTGCCCCCGGCACCGGCCGGCGGGCGTGCAGTAGTATGTCGGGCGGTACCAACCGGCGGGCCGCTTGTCGTCGCTGGGCAGCGGCTCGGCGCGCGCGTCCAGGCAGCCCGCCAGCCGCCGCACGGCGCCGCGCAGCGCCTCCGCGCCGCCCGCGCCCAGCGCCAGCGCCAGCTCCGCGATGTCGCACGACACCTGCGACACCCACCACACCAACTTAGTTAATACGCAACTAGTGCACTATTCAAATTGGGAGATTAGCAAATAGAGTTATTGTAGACTTCAAATTTTGAAATTCATAAAGTTTCAAGTTTCAGCATTTTGAAACTTACACATTTGAGATTATAGAGCTTGTGAAGGTAACAATGTTTACCCCCCGTCCACACTATTATCACAACACAACATTGTCCCATTTCTAATCTCAGGACTCTTTTAATAATGTGACATTGACCAGTTGCACTCTATTCTACACCTTTGATAACTTTGTGGAGAATTTTTTTTTCACCGAAGCAAGTGACCATCAAATTTTACTACATACATAACTTGTTTCAAACTTGGAAATCCAGATCAAAGATGAATGCATCACATACATGTACACTGATTATTTATCTAATAGTACACCATCAATGATGACGAATTTTTTATCATGTATTTATCAAAAATTTTAAAGATACATAATTATATTCAGGAATAAATACCAACCTCCTCCTGGTAAAGTTGACAAAATAAAAAGGTCTCTCAGCTGCGGTGATCCGAAAACTTGTCGCTGCCAGAACCTACCAGTTCATTGTCGTTGACGTCATCGTCTCCGCTGGCCGCGGGCACGTTCAGCCAGTAGCCGCTGGTGAGGCGTTCGTCGTTGGAGTCCCCTATCGTGTAAATGGTCCTCGCCGCGAACTGCGCCACGAGGCTCTCGGGCGGCGGCAGCGGCGTCTCGGCGGCGTCCGGCGGGACCGCCTCCTCGTGTTTCAGCTTCCGAAGCTGCGCGGCTAGGAACGAAGCGTTTGATATAGCCTCCTCGTCGCAGCCGTTGTCCTGAAAATAAGTATTGCCATAAAATGGGCCAAATAATTGTTTATATCAATGGCGCTTGGCTATGCTGAGACATGATTTTTATAGATGTATTAAATTCTCGGAGATCCAATGCTAGTGAAGACTTATCAATGAAAGGTCGGTAAATAGTTAAACAGTTTCAACTGAAATAAACAATAACGAACCTTTAAAATCTTCTCCAAAGTAAAAACAGGATGATCTTCATCGGAAGCCGAATATCCCACCATATCCGCTATCTCGCTCATACTCAAAACACTCTTTCTTCCCACAGGTCCCTCCTCCTCTTCTGCTTTCAAAATCCTAAACAGATCTATGTACAAGCTCAGGCATTCCATCTTATCTTCGCCAAAACTTTCCAAAGCCCACTTGAAGTACTTCCCGAGAGTCTCCTTCCTCTTGGCGACAAACTTTTTGAACTGTTGGAAGCCGTACTCATGTTCCGTCAAAACGAAGTACGCCCGAAGCACCGAGGAAGCTACAGAACCTGTTTTCGTGGTGGACCCAAGGCAATCGGCGGTCGCATCCAAGATCGACATCAAGGATTCCTTATTTGGCAAAGAGTTGGATAATAATGCATCGGATGCCGCCGTCACTGGTATTAAAGTAACTTCGATATCGCACAAAGCGGCGAGCGCGTGCGCAGCGAACTCTTGGGCCGCTACATGTTCGTTCGACGCATTAGAAAGGCTCAGCACGCCGCACAGGGCGGACTGGACTTCGTTCGCCTTGGGCCCCCCGCTATTCATGGCGTGCAAAACTGCACATTTGACCGGCGCGTGGGACACGAGGCAGGCTAGGAACCCGAGTACTCTCGCACAACTTGCCGATGCCGGCTCCCCTTCCTTCATTTCTCTCATGACAGCGCCGACCGCCGCTCGGGCTACCGTCGCTGCAGTGTTCGGCGCCAAATCAGCTATTTGAACGCAAACGCGACGCAGCATATGCACGACCGGCCTGTACGTCGACATACAAATGATCTGTATCATGTCAGTCAAGTCGTTCGATAGAGCATGCAAGTGTGCAGACCATAATCTTCTTTCGTTCGATGCGTCCGCCAGCTCCCTGTCCGTGGGCGAGGTCTTAGCTTGCATAGGCAATGGAAGAGGAAGAAGCTCTGAGAATACTAAAAGTCCAGGCACGAAAGTATACGGCGCCGTCATTGTGTATGATATTACTTCGGAGCATAAGGATGTCCATGGCCCACGACGAATTGAATCGCCATCGTTAGCGTCGTCGGCTATCGGCTGAGCGTAGGCTAATAACGCCCTAACAGCAGCTTCGGCCGCTCTCGATGCAGTTCTATACCCGATAGAACCGATGGGGAAGGCCTTCGCGATTCCATAAGTTTTTAACAAAACTGGAGCAGCTGTAAGGTCACGGAACCTTGGTCCACGACTGCGCACTACCCTGGCAAGCATTTCATCGAGCAACCTTAGACAAGGTAACAACATTTGAGCCAACTGAAGTCCCCTAACCGACGCAAAAAATGAAGTGTGCATACTGGGCTGCTCAAAATGCGTAGTCAAACGATCCAAAATTCCTGCCAAGTGTGCTACTCCGTCCAGTGAAAATAGTTGAAGAACATTGTACTTATACTTTAATTCAACGTATTCTTCCGTAGGCGACTCGCACGCAATTGATACTGTTTTTTCGTAATCAGAAATGCAAAAATGACGTAGGATTCTCAAACATGTCATTAATTCACCAGGCAAGTCGGATGAATGTTCCAAGCTTGCTTTCAGAATTTCGACACACTCTGCCATATCGTCTCCAGAGAGAAGAGTAATTTTCTCGATTGGCTTTAAGTAGGGAATAACTTCTTGTAGAACACTAGAAACGCTCGGCTCGAATTTGTCATGTTCCTTCGATACGTTGATTAGCCTTTGTCCATATTTCTTCAGAAACGGTACATTAGCCGAATATCGAACAGCTGATACGATTAATTCAATAGCATAGCCCTTAGCTGGAGACTTTTGTTTCGATGGTGATTCCCCCTTGTTTCTGGTTTTCAAGTCGCTTTCAAATACTTCCATAAGACATTCAGCATTGTCTCCCATAACAATTATTTCCGGGACTGCTATTTTGCCGATACTTCCGAAACTTAAACAGTATAAAGACTGCAATCGGTCAATCAGCTCGTTTTCATCTGATTTTCCAGCTTGCAAATCGCAAACAGATTCCAAATAATACATAGCTTTTAACCTATATGCCAACTCGAGGCCCAAAATTTGTAAATCACTGTAGTTGCTTAGATTACTGTCATGAGGATAAGGAGTCTCTTCAGAATTAGTCTGACCGTAAGGATGTACCAAGGTTTTGAATATAAGGCCACTCTGTTCCATGTTCTTATATAAAAATACAAGACCATTGTGAGAGTTAATCAACTCATAAATGAAGTCGTGAATGGGGCTTGTGATCACCAAGTTGTTACACGTATTGGGGCAAGTTAGTAAATACAAACAAACTTCCAAAGTGCGATGGATACCAAAGAATTCTAGGAGAATTTCGTTTGAACATTCTTTATTTATTTCAAACTGTGCAGAAACTGGAAGGAATCTTTTCGGTTGTGACAAGTGAAAGCATTGAGATCGATACATGTACAGTATTTCAGCGAACGAGTTCAAGATGAATTCTACGTCGCTTTCAGATAGTTCCGGCTCATCAGACTGATTGCCTTCTGCAGTGCTCTTGCTAAAGTTAAAAACTAAATCGTGAAGTTTTGCAAGAACTTCGTAAATATTAAGCTTTTTGATCAAAGCGCTAATTGAGAATTTTAATCTTGCGAGAGGATTTGACTCCATCATGGAAATCAATGCTTGGTAACCATTCTTGGGTTTTCTGTCGTTATCACTCTCATTTTTGTTGAATTTGGGGAATATTGCATCTTGCATGAAATGGTTGATCGACTGCTTGGAGGAGAGACAAGCGTTCAGTGCTTTCAATATCATTAAACGAATACTTAGTGCCATATATTCCTTAGAGTACATTTCGAGTAGTAACATTGGAAAGTTAATTCCAGCACGTAACAAAGACTCCATCACCACCCCATTGTGTTTATGAGACATCATGGCTTCAGCGAGGCGGATCCCACATTTCATGTGCCTTATTTTATATGTGGGTTGTTGCTGTAATAATGCAAAGTCAAAGTTTAAACCAATTCGACAAAACGTTATTAGCAAATCTGAAATATCTGTGAATTCATCAGTGTCTGTGCGAGGACTATTTCCAAAAATGCGTAGTATTATATCGGTGGTCTTACACAAACTGCTTAGGTAAACGAACAATTGTTCACAAAGATGTACCCAATCTTCTCTGGAAGGTGTATCAATATCTTGGAATGTGCTGGCAAAGAACTTCTGTTCTCGCTTTTTTGCTGTTTTGACGATATCTGCTATCTTAAATAAATCTGGGCTAGAATCACACAGTTCTTCAAACGACGCATTCATAACATCCTTAACTTTGTTCTTTGAGTCTGAAAGTAAATGTATTTTATTTGCATGTTCATATTTAGTCCATTCGGCTCTAAAAGGATTGTAATATTTAATTATGTCGTCCACATCACAATATTCATTAACGTCATATTCTGTTTCCATGTATGGCGTGTCCATATCATCACAGATATCTTCATCAGACAATATTGGTTCAAACTGTTCAGCGTCCATCGATTCTTCTGGATTACGAATTGGTGATTCAGGTTTTGGCGCAGTTGCATTATCTATGATTGGTACTGTTACCAGGGTGGGATGTTGCTGCTCAATGTAATTATTATCAACTTCTTGTGAAGGACTTCTAATTGAATTGTTATGACGATAGTTTTGGTGATAGTAATCGATTCGTGGGATTTGTTTATTACTTCTGTCGTAATCAGGCGCCTCTTCCGATCGTACTGAGTTAATAGGACTTGATACATCTCCTTCTCTGGGAGATATTGGTCTCCTGTCGCCCGGCGGTGTTCTTGGTCTTTTCCTTGGATCATCGCGACTTGGCGACCTACTTCCGTAGCTAGACCCTCGAATCCGGCTATATGGTGACAGTCTTTTCCTGTCATATGAAGATTGCTTTTCATAAGACGGAGCGCGTCTTTCATACGAAGAGCTTCGTTTATCGTAAGGTGACATACGCTTATCATATGGTCCTGATTTGTCGTACGGTATTTTCCGCTCATATGATGGCCCTCGTTTATCGTATGGTGAATGTGGTTCGTATGAAGCTCCTCGGGATCTGTCGTATGAAGCGTCCCTATGACGACGATAATCGTCTTTTTTATATGAGCCCCTATCCCAGTCTCGATCTTTAGATATACCCCTCACTCTGTCTCTGTCAATGCTTCGAGATCTCGATCGACTCAGCGGTCTATATTCACCTTTGACAATATAATCCCTTTCCCTACTACGTGACCTTGAATGATGACGTTCCATTCTGTCATGTTCACGACTTCGTTCTCGGAGTCTTGATGATTCCCGACTGTGACCTATCGACCTATCTAATGAACGTCTGCGGCTTCTCGCGTCGCGTCTATCTCTGTCATGTTCCAAGGATCGAGGGCTGTGCCGCATCCTGTCTCCCTCTCTCTCACAGCTGATTTCTCTACGATCCTTTTCCCATTCGTTTTCATCTATATGGTGATATGTCCGCGGGTCTTTAGGTTGTTCATTGTTATAATAATCACCCCTATACATTTGGTTCTCGTAATTATCTGGATAATTGTTGGGTCCATACACTTCAGGATTGCTAGTAGCCACATTCCCTGTATACGAAGGAATGGGGTTGGTAGTGTCTTGCGGCCACTCGGGTGGTGGTTGCACGGCTTGTACTTGTGGAATCTCGCGGGCCACTTGTGGTCGCTGAACAGTTGGTGGAACATTTGTAGGGACTGGCATGTCATTCAGGACTTGGGTGAGAGTACCATAAACCGCTAATGTGATGGTTGTGTACCAACCTGTAAAAATAGAATACAAGCTTTTAAAAAGATTTTTTAAATCTGGTTATAAAATCAGAAAATGTAATTTGGGCATTATACTGAATGAATTTATGTATACTACGCATTTTATAATATGTGTAAAACAATAAAATATATGTAATATATTGTGCATATAATTCACCTCTAAGTACAAGACCGTCTGTTGGTATTCTAGGCTGATCAGGTCCCCCGCACTCCATGTGAATTTGTCCATTTTGCCAGTAATCAATGCTCCCTAAGGCTTCAAAAGTTGAAGCGCCTGGTTTGCTCAGATCATTCACAAAAAAGTCAATGTGAAACTTGGTAGGATTTGTGGCTCCCAAACGAACACCGCCAGGGAAATCACCTTCAACTCGAGCACCCAATGGTATGATGCGAATTTCTCTTACATAGACCGACTTTGGGAACTGTACTAGGTCTAAATTCAGCTCCTGTAAATAAGAGTTATTTACAAAGTTGTATTCAATGAAAACATTGTTTTTTTACTAAAGTAGTAGTTTTATTTTAGAACAATTATGAAATTGCAAACAGTACTAGTTTTACCTACTACAGTGCTTTTGTGAGCCATAAGCCATAATAGCCAAGAAAGATGTGAAAAGAAATACCCAGGGAAAACATCTGTTACTCAGACTTGGAGAGTAGACTTCCTCGCTTTTTGTGTAATTTTGAATTTGTAAATCATATCCTAGCACACTTATCTTTGAATTAATCAACAAGTTGAACAAGTAATAGTAACTTAATAACTATATTTATCAATAATATAGGTAATTATATAAAACTCTTCCATTACTGAATGACTTACAAACAATGAAAATACTGAACTGAATTTCTAGAAAGCTTGTTTTTACATAAGAGTTTTTACAAAGTTAATGTCAGTATAGTAGTCTTAGATATTTCTATGGGCTTGAAAATTGTTATTATCACCCATGGGCATTTTTAGATAATATTTCCATGACTACATGCCTGGCTGTGAAATTCCAAGCTTTGAATGTTATCTTTACATAATTCTAAATGTATAAAAGGCACAGTTCATGATAACAATCTCTCAACATCAGACTGAGAGACATTTGCAAGAATTTGTTAACATAATGAATCCGATTGTGTATGTTTATTTGAGAGTATTTGCGTCAGTGACTTCATCAATATTACATTACATGCAAAGGATTCTATATCTACTATGAAATCTGCCTTACTCTTACCAAATACAGAAAAATAATATATTATATAGATTGATATTTTTGAACTTGATGTTGTTTAATTAAGTATCTATTATCTTATATATATCCATTATGCATGCGCCGCTGAGCAAAGCAAAAGTGTCGACAATAATTGGGTATTAAGTAATAACCACAAATGATGTACAATCACGTTCACATACATCACACGTTCAATACAAGCAGAAATTTAAAATTATTTCCTGTTAATGGCTATGAATAAGGGATAGCCGCATTACAACATTGGATACCCTGCACAAACAGCAAGTAGGATAATAATTACATTTGATTGAACCTACCTCGCTGTTGTCGTGAGAAAAGGTATCGAAGAACAGAAGGTCCGGTTGTTCCGTGGACATTTTGTGCTTTATTATTATACTATTTATTCACAATATAAACATTGTATTGTAATTGGAAATTGTTTCCATAAATGCAACAAGACTTCAATTCGCTTCAACGATTAGAAAAATTATGGACGCACCGAACCGAAAAGACATTGACATTACAAAAGGACATGTGACAGTGACATAACTGACTGACATAAGCCATAAGTTTTTTTTCTCATTATGGCGTTGGCGAAAATACACTCGGCCAAAAACAAGTAATGGTATGGCACTGATGTCGACAATATTTGGAATTTCGATGCGGCCAATATCACGGAAAACAGATTATACTCAGTCCAAATGAATAAAATAATGTTATATTAATAGGGTTGCCTCACTCATAAACACATTATTTTTGGTTGGCAAAACATTTAATTTTGAATTATTGTTCGTATGCGTCTAATCTATTTATTATACATTTAATTTTATAAAACAATAAAAGCTTCTTTTAAATCGATAAGTTTCAGAAAGTATATATACAATGCCTGATATGACCGGGAAGCAATGTTTTGGATGTGTGTAATTATAGGCACTGGCTTACCAAAGTGGAACGAGGGCGGGCATTAGTGTTCCTTAAAATCTATGACAAAGAAACTTATTATTGAAACTATGATATTAGTAGGTAGGTACGTTACGGTGCGAAAGCGCAGCAAAAAATAAAATATAAAGAGACGAAACGGATCAACGACTGTCACCGGACAATAAAAATAAATTCGAAGTGAGAAAGCATGGATAATTACGGTAGGTATTGCGACTGCGGCGACAAAAACTAAATAAAATGTTTGGAGGCACTAGGCAGTAGGCACGAGCTATTTCTTCGGGCAACCTCTGAACATGAGTCGCACATTCACTGTGCTGTCCCAGCTAAGCTATTAGGAATGATTATTGAATCCTCTTATCTGCCTTAGCCTTTTAATCACAAGTGACGAATCAGTATCTTTGGGTCCAGATACCTACTTAAGAGCTACTGGATTCAGCACTCTAACAGGCTCTTAAATAATGCCGTATCTTTTCTTGAATTCCAAAAAAATATATATTTTTGCAACTTTTGAAATAAGTACTTACTATATTTCTTTTGAAAAATAAGTGTCAACGTCCTAATGCCTACACAGAGGTGCGGGAACAAGGAATTTCGAAAAATATTTTAAACACCTACATATAGTATTTTATGGTTTGTAGAACGATGACGAGTAATGATCAGTTGTACCTGTAAGTGTAACTGATCCATAAATAAAAGAAAATTTGGGAAATCTACTTGAAAATTTAGTTTATTTTACACTAGGGATGTGTTTGGTGTTAAGGCTGGCCGTATACATATATTTTAGACAGTAATATTTAGTTAACGATGACGACATTCGAAAACATTAAAAAGTAATTACATTGTTGACCCAAGTGGCAAAGAAACACAAGTAAAAAATTAACTTTTCTTATTCCCATGGACCCATAATTCAAAAATACCAAAAATTTCTACCCCTTGCACGACCATCCTTAGACATTCTAGCCATTAATATAATTATAGTAGTTGTATAATTAATTGTTTGTTATTATACTTAGTCTAGTCTAGCTCCCATGGGCTATACCTACCCGGGGTACGGGTGGCTGGTCCGGTCATTTTAGTAAGTACTCAACAAAATAAAGTTTTGTATTATTTGTTTTAAACTAAGTAGGTGTATGTTTTACTATTTTTGGCATTTTAATAAGTTCTTTAAAAATATTCGGACAAAAAATGGCAGACAAATTCAAAAGCCGGCCAGAATATAAAAAGTTTGTACTGACGAGTTTATTTGACACTTGTATTTACGTTGTGATTTTCCTTAATATTTATACCGAAATAATAAACGGCGTTTAATTTTTATCTTGATAATTAAATTATTATACATACGTCAAACGATGAAGTCAAGGTTAGATCTATTATTATTCAAATGTAACTATGAAAATAATGATGAAAATATAATTATTATTTTGTTTCACCTTACACTAGTCGCTTGTTAGGGTACCTATAGTTCAGTGATATTGCTTAATTTAAGTGTTTTCTTTTAATATTTGAATAGCTAAGAAACGATTAGAAAGTTAGGCAGCTGAGACAGCGGTAACAATCTGTGGGTAGGCTGTCCGATCTTTACGAACGGCCATCGTGAAGACAAAGTTGCTGACGGAACTTAATAGGAACCAGGAAGCCTACATTTTAACCGGCATTTTTTACCTGCTTAGTTTCGCACTCAAGCTAAGATGTCATCTTAGCTGCTGGGAAGATATTAGTTGCTACTTGCTGGCGCGGCACGAAATAGCTATTTACTTCTTACCACTCTTGATTGGTAATATTATGTTGACTGAACATAATAAGTAACATTATTATAATCGATAAGGAAAATCTTATTTTACTCGCTCGCTTATTTTATGACCTAATGAATTAAATCGCATGTGTCACTGTCAAGGACACACAATAATACATATAACAAGAACCGAGAAACTAAATGTATGTAGGTAATAGTGACACGCTCACACGTCTTCCGGTGATCGAACCTGGGACTACCCGCGCGAATTCCAGAGATTATCCAAAACAAACAGACAGACATACAGAAAGACAAAAATTGTAAAAAATGTTATTCTGGTATATATTATGTACCAAAATAACATTACAATTACACGCGGGCGAAGCAGAGGGCAAAGGCTAGTCACACTATAAAATACCTACAATTAACAAGTTAGTCAAACGGTCAGCCCATTCCCTTGCGTCATCGTTTTTTTAGGTATTTATATTGAGATTTTCCTTAAAGATTTTGTGCAAGGCAGTGCCAGCTACCACAGTTAGGTACTTAGTCGGTGGAAAAACACATGCAGAACTTCGCCCGCGCCGCACCGCACCGCACCGCACCGCGCCGCACCGCCCGCCGTATGTAAACAGTCGTGAGATCATTTAGTTATCATTTAATCAATCATCACGATAAACGTTACCTAAACATTCGATCCGAGTCAATGGTAGTATGCCATAATTCAATGGCTCGAGTAAAGATTTTAATTGCTTATACATACTAGCAATTACTCTTCCTTCGCATAAGTTGTAATAACTACTTGTGAATCTTGTGATGATGGGTTTTAAATAAAACAAACGATTTTTTAACTATAATGGTAACCGCATTTAAATCGGTTAAGCCGTTTCTGGGTTTAGGGGGAACAAACTAAAAAATACATACAATTATGAAAGTGATTTAAAAGAATTGTTGGTTGTTAGTGATATTGTTTCCAACGGTGAGGGGATATGGTCAGTGTGTCTGGGGAGTGTATTTACTGAGTAGGTCAGAAAAGTATAACGAACTTTAAAGATAAGGAGCGGCGAATCAAATAAATTAAACATAACCGAGTATACTGTAGTTGTTATCTGTCGACCTTGTTACCGTGTAGTATGTAATTAACAATTAACCTTGTTTAGGTATAATAAACAAGAGACACGCCTAAAGCTATTTTTTTAAGGGTCTTTCGTTATTAAGACTCGCGAAACATCGCGAACTAACATTAATATTGACGACAAATAAACCTACATTGGTATTAATTCGCCAGCACAATTAAACGAATAGAAGGATTGCAGTCGCTCGTTAAAAAATCACATAGTGCGTGTGTCTGTGATGCCTTTAAAAATTATTTGATATTAAATTATATCTGATATTTAATTATATGATAAACACTGTGTCGCGGGTGGCGGACAACACAAACTTTCACCCACAACGCAATACAGTAAACATTTATTTTATCACATAAACATCTGCTCCGGCTGAAAATCGACTGTCGAATCGAATATCAGCTGAAAAATATCGGCTCTTACTTACGGGGTCGTCAAAAATGACATTATAAAATTTTTTGATATCAGTTTTGTACTTGTTGCTATCTGTAACTGTATAATTATTTAGCTGTTAAAGGTGTGCTAAAATATATAAAACATTTCTTATAAGTTTTATTTAAATAATTTTCCATTTTATAAGTTTCTAAACTCATACTGTACTAGTACTTATTAATGAAAACATACCTATGCTACCTTCATTATTTTTGTATAATGAAGCTTAAAAAAATGTGCTCCAGGTGAGGCTCGAACTCACAACCCCGGCATTACTCACACGTACACTGTCTTATAAGTACCGTGCGCTAACCAATTGCGCCACTGGAGCCACGGAGTAGGCCTGCTGAAAATAACGGTGGATTCAGGAGGAGGTGCGAAATGCACTTTATATTTTAGACTAGCAGATAGAGAGACACTAGAGCTATTAGGCTACTAGATCAGCAGGATGACCTTTGACCAGACCCCAGGCCCCGCACACCGATACCTTCTCTAAAATTCTTTTGTAGGCTTTTTACTAAATGCTTATTATTCAATTGAAATATTTACCCATATTTGTAAATGATTAATTAGCCCTGTATTAGGGTTTCGTACCAAAATGGTAAAAAACGGAACCCTATTTATATGACTCCGTTGTCTGTCTGTCTGTCAGTCACAGAGCTCTATCTCTTGAACGGGAATAGGTAAACAAATCCAATTTTCACAGAATACGTGGCCGCTATAACAACAAATAATAAAAACGTAAAAAAGTTAGGTCCCAAAGGGACCCCCTTTACAAGAAGTAACCTTAAAAAAGGGGTTGCTTTATCTGATAAACCGTTAGGGATAGACACTTGAAACTTCAACAAAGTACATGTCATTATAGCCTCAAAGTCAAAGTTTCAAATTTGTCGCACCGTTAGAGAGTGCGCGCACGGGGGACTTGTGTCTGCGTGACATAAAAGTTTTTGTCTTCGTCGCGTCGCGTTTCTAAAGTGGGTGCGCTCACGAGGGCGACACTGAAAAATCTTTTTTGATATGGAAGCGGCATTTTAACCATTGCGCCATCCGGCTCGTCAATGTGAACGGAGAGTGACAATTTTGTCACCTACGCCGGTAGGCGGACATAAAAGTCACCCCAGTTGTCGCGTCGTAACGTGCGCGCACCTTCATACATATCCAAGGACTTGATAAGAGCGACGAAACAGTCACGGCGACAAAAGTCCCCCGTGTGCGCACTCTCTTAGTGTGTGACATTCATTTGTCATTTTCTTGTAATGGACGAAATAATTCAGTTATAAATATCTCTCGTTGGTACGGAACCCTACGTATGGTTGTCCGACTCGCAATTTACCGGTTTTATTGATATTGTAATTATTTCACATCTCGCATTTTTTTCTGTAACATACCTGGGTGTATCCCCGTTTATCCTGCTATAGTCATCTCCTGGTTGGGGGTTGTTAGGTAGACAGTGATATGCAATGAAATGAATTCTTTTATTCGAATTTGGTTTTTACAAACACTTTTCGGAAGTTAAACTACACCGTCGCTTCAACAAAGTGGTCTTGGAAGAAGCTGCAAGAAACTCCGAAACAATTTATTTTCCCAGTCACAGTAAGAGTTTTCAGACTAACAGTGTGACACTTCCGTCAATTCTAATGGATTTTATTATAATTTTTTCACAATTTAAACATTCTTACTACTAATATCTATATCTACCTAAGTTATTAAATAACTTCATTGCTTAGTTCATACTTCATACGTCCGCAACGTCCGTGTAAACTGTAAAATACCACTGCACCACTGAGTGACGCCTTTGAATGTGTTATGAGTTGAGATTGATACACGTACAAATGCCACAAAGACGGACAGTGACATACACAATAAATAGCAAATGCTGTATGGACTATAGAGTGACACTCAGATATTGTACACCTTTTACTTTCACTTTTAACATGTTAATTCTTCTTTGTGTCCTGTGTTCTCGGCTTTATACATATTAATGACCGAGCAATATCACTATCAGCGCAATTTGATTCAAACTTGCTAGTGATGTTCTCCACCGCCACCCCACCTGGCTGCGAGCGACGTGAGCCGGCCGGCGAGCGGCGGGCGGCGCGCGGGTCCGTCTCCTCGCGACTCGCGTCAGTCCTGATCAGTCGCTCTCGCGCATTCATTCGAGAAGGTTGTCGCTGGCCGTATCCGCGACACGTCACCAAACTTTCGCGTCAAACTTTCCACTCGAACCCGTTGTGTTACCAGTTGCGACCTGTTGAAGTTTCTGTGTGTTTTATGGTGTTGATGTGTGTGATTTGAAGATGCGGGGCGCCTGGCAGGCGGTCTGGCTGGCCGTGCTGGCGGCCGCGGTCGCCGCGCAAACCGACACGAGACATTTATCAGGTCAGAGACGGGCGACTTTTACTAAAAAAACTTTTTTTAATGGCCGCACGCCACTTATTTCACTCGTGTGACAGTGTGACACTTTTGCAACGGTAAAAAACGGCAAACGAGCCGACGACAATATTTTATTGCGATTATTGCATTAAACTTACTTATAAAGTAACGTAAATTTATTAATTAGTAAGTTGCAACAGTTGTTATTTAACTGGAATTAAAGTATTACTCGAGTTGTCTGGGCGAGGTGTAAAATGTACCGTTATCAATATTCAAATGAAGCGAACAAACTTCTTTCATTCCGCAAGTGGCCGACGGTCGTTAGTAATGCCTTTCTATTCATACCGTAGTCACTTATTGTATAAGTGCATAAAAACGAAACAGTGATTCGTTTTAGAATATTAAACAGATTGATACAAGTGGTGAATACCGAAACGGGGATAGACAATGGTGAGTTGGTGTGACGCTGACGTGGTGAGTCGTGGTGGCTTCGCCGTTGGTCGCTGGTATATTATTACTGTCCGCTGTCCGACGGTGTTCTGTTGCCATATCATTATTGTAGTGTGTTGTGCAACATGAAATGTACGCCCCTGTTTTATTTAAAGAGAAACTGGACAATCCATTTCGCGATATAAAAATAATAGAAAAAGGATAATAAAATAAAGTCGCCAATCGTTATTAGGCCATTGTCAATATCCTATCTATCTATTTATTAAAGATCCTTAGTTAGTGATAATATAATTAAAGTGTTGGTTGTTATAATTATTTATTACTTTACCTACTAACTTACCCAGAGATATTGAACGGCCGTAAGACTGATATTTTAACAAAGTTTAGCTAATGTTTCCTAAAATCGGATTAGATTATGAGTTTGTGACATGGTTTTGTTTTCGACCGGCCGGTGGTGTGACTGCGGCCGGTCGTTCGGTCGTTCGGTCGTTCGGTCGTTCGGTCGCCGGTCGCCGGTCGCCGGTCGCCGGTCGCGCGTCGACCGAAAGACGCGGATTCACAAGTTCCATGACCCTCAATTTTCAATCAATATTTATCGCATTTCGGTGTCAACATTATTTTTAAGTTTCTTCATGTTGACAGGTAGTAGATATACCTACATATTTTATATTATTTTTATATTGAGTCATATTTTTAGGCAGGTTCTGTTGTAGATTTTGAAGTTTTTAAAGTAATAGGGCATAAGGAAAATAGTACATTTCGTGTGTTAGTTTCTTTTAAATCAAAAATACGTCATACTAAAACAAAGTTATATATTGAGCTCACGTGGCAGTATATTGTATTTTATTTTAGCTATTGTATTTTATTCGTATTCTTTTAATTTGCTTTATTCACCCTGATTAGTAAAAACAATTAAATTTACCATTAATAATATTGTTTTCGATCATAAATGTTTTTATAACACAACAGTGACGCTTGCCACACACTGACTTGGGAAAATATAAAAACAACCTTGAACATTTTATTTTCATTAATATATGCGTGTCACACGCGAGCCCATATAGTGGTTTATTTAGTGGAATCTTCCGATGCCGGTAAACATCACAGACAACAACAAATCCACTTACATACATAAAATACCTCTTTTGTTTTTTTTTTTCATTTATTTAAGAGCTTTAACACAAAGATAATGTCGCTTTATAAGACAGTTAATCAAAACATAGGTACAAAAATATATCGATGACTCCGCAGCCTAGTTGGTAGGGACCAAGCCCGCGGAGCGATCGGCCTCGGATTTGATTCCCGGCCGGGGCAGATAATTATTTATTTGGAGAAATCCTTTGCTCTCGGGTAATGGGTTTTAGATTTCTTAATCACGTTGTTTATGACACCCGCGATACAGGGAATCCTAGTAATAAATATGTAGCAATTAGACGGCGAAAAATTATAATAATCTCATACTGATCTGTGGTATTAAGATTGTATAAATGAATTGAAAGAGTAATGTCGGTTGAATGAAGGTCACGCTGGCTGTTATGTGTGTCACTGGTAGCCCGCCGCGTGCCCGCTCACAGCGCGGAGCTCGGCCGGCCGCCGGGCCCGGCGCGGGTGACCACTGCGGAGCGCTCGGCTCCCGGCCGCGGCCGCGTGTAGCTATAGAGCATTTCTGCGATGAAAAGACATCAACGCGCGCGATTGCGATGTTCTTTGGAAATATTTTATATTATTAATAAAAAAATGTTCTATTTAATATCAAGTTGTTGGGGTGTCGATTGTGTGTTGAAGGTTTTGACGGATCAGCCGCAATTAGGTTAAAGTTGATCTGTATGGAATGCCGGAAATAACGGTTTGTTTGGTCGGAATAGGTTTCATTCAATAAAATCAAAACTGAAATAAAATACTCGTGCACCATCATCCAAAGCATAATAATTGATCACAACATTGACAATATCCAAATATTGGCTCCTTTTATCTTTAAAAACTACAGGCATTTTAATGGTCCTGGCGAGGGTACTTAATATTGAGTTCAATGTGAGGTCACATAACGTAATGATAAA
The DNA here is from genome assembly GCA_905404295.2 of Ochlodes sylvanus. Taxonomy (NCBI): domain Eukaryota; kingdom Metazoa; phylum Arthropoda; class Insecta; order Lepidoptera; family Hesperiidae; genus Ochlodes; species Ochlodes sylvanus. Next base: position 12,878,423 of record FR990136.1, read on the forward strand.
TAGTTTAGAGGGAACAGTTGCACATGCACATACAGACATAAATATAATTATGCATTCATTGGTACCTTGAGCTTCCGCTTGGCTTCTATAACTTCGCTTCGCTGTACTTCGGTAGAAATATGTAGCGGATTATTGTTATTATGTATGCCCATACAAAGCTTACCTACATAAAAATATAATAATCGTGTCAATCAGAAGCAGAACGCTGCAAGGCAATGGGAGTTTCTTATCGTTTCTTCCAAGACTAGTCGCGGTCCCGCTAGTCTCGGTACGGTTTTGTTGAAGCGGAGCGGCGTGGTTTGACCTTCGAAACGTATGTTTTGTACCTACAAACCAAATTCGAATTAACATTCATTTAGTGTTAAATTGTTAGCAACTATATATTCTTTGACGACTCTGTATATTAGCGTCCCTGCCCGTGAGGCTCGCGCTCCCGGGTTCGATTCCAGGCCGGGAGAGACATTTGCGTAACAGATAAGTGTTTGGTCCCGAGTTTATCTAATGCTCTGTGCCAGTGTCAGCCAGTTCAATTCGCGGATGGGCTAACCTTCAATTACAAATGGGCTCTGCGGGTCTCAAGGATTCATTCCCAAGTGTAATTTAAACATTGTCAGATGCTTATGACGTTGTACCATCTAAAGTTGTCAGCTTGTTGTCACAGTGAAATTCCACGTCCGGCGTCCCCGGTGACTGTGGGTGGCTGCGGGTGGCTGCGGGACGAGTGGGACGTGTGACATTTTCATTAACACGTGGCTACCGTTACGCGTGAACGATCTAGCGGCCGCGGCTGTCTGTGACTCATCTTGTGCAACAGTGTTTAGTAATATCTAGTTTTTATATTGGAAGCTGGTGCACGTCTCCGTACGGGGAATTATTATTTTATACTCATGCAAATATTATAATAAGAATAATAACACTATAGAAACTTTCCCGAAAGCGGGGAATGATTCGGCTGCGGATAATCATGTTTTTAGCAATAATACATAAATAGCTTTTCAGATATTTTGTGACACAATTTAACTGGACAAATCGTCATAATTCTATTTTTTCGCGAGACACGTTTGGCGTGCGTTGACATGAGCTGCCCGGTGTTTGGAGTCATTTCTCACTCCAATTAAGGTGCTTCAAAACGGCAGCGCGGACTTCGTTTCTATAGTGTAATTATTCTATGTATTTAGCTTCCTTTGGCAGAGGTTTGAAAAATCCTGTAATACTAAGAATAAAGCAGAGTAAATCCCAAGTGTAAAGTGAATTGGTTTCCATTGGTTTTTAAACTCATACTTTACCCCTATTTTACATTCCTCTTTTAGGTGATGATTCTTCTAAAATCCTTAGAATGTAGTTACTGCTCCACGCTTTTTATGGTTTAGTGATACTCTGCACAAAGGTCAATGTGTCAAGTTCCTGGCTCAGGCTGTGCTTGGTCTGTCGGTCAATAAACGTGAGCGTTCTATTAGTAGTTACGTTGCTTGTCAGAGATACACTTGGGACATGTTCCCACGAGAGGGGCCCTCGCACCTCCCACCAGTTGGATTGTAAATATTTGGGTTGTTGGACAACAGAAATCCGTTGAAAAATAGAATTGATAGAAATTTTGTGTGCGTTTGTGTGCGCTAATCTCAGAAACGGCCTAACCTATTTGAGTGCGGTTTGTACTTATGTATTGTGGTAAGATTCACTTAAAATGCAGTGTGTGTTTTATTTTAATCCGTTAATAAATAAAAAAGTTATGTCAGTTTAACCCTTAACAAGGCCGGGTGCGGTCACCATGACCGCAGTAGGTGGCAAAACTACCAATTTTATACTCTTCCAATATTCGATGATACTCGCCTCTCCTGGTATCTTCCTAACTCAGGTGATTAGTACGAGGAGCGGCTTAATAATAGTCGCACGCGTCTTTTGTTTTGAGTTTTAACTATTTAAAAGTTTGCAGCGGTCACAGTGACCGCACCCGGCCTGTTGTGTGATTTTAATTAACTAATACCTTTCTTGGTTTAGTCTACATTTACCTAACAAAATGGATCGTTATGAAGGAAAAATACAATAGTGGCTTACAGAAGAGGATAATGATGCCCCTGCCTTTGATGGTGATAACACAAAAATATGATACCTAAAGAACATGCGGTCATGGTGACCGCACTCGGCCCGTTATGTTACAAAAAAACCACCCGGCCAGTTGAGGGTTAAAGAACCACGTGTAACGATTTTCGAGTGTGGGTACCTACTAAGGGACAGTTGGCCCGAAGCGAAGCGCGGGCGGTTTAATAGTTTTCAATATACGTTTGATGACGGGTGCATTTGACAGAAGCGTAAGAAAATCTCCGTTATAAACGAAGCAAACAATTTCCACCAAACCGTAAAGAAAATTTCAAATGTCGCCTTCACTTCTTCAAGCGGGTATCGCTGGGAGTACTGCGACGCGGCGGCATTTCAATAATACGGATGCTATCGGTATTGTCTCCACTACAGCTTACAACCTTTATAAATGAACATGTCCGCCGCAGTGTGCACGGACCCTAAACGCATTAACTCAATCTCCCCTGTTATCAGACAGTTAAAAACGCATTTATGTTCAATAATGCGCGGCGAGATGAGTGGTGGTCGGTGACTGTCGGCGTGGTGACGCGGCTGGTGGCGACCGCTCGGAGCGTCCAGCGACGACATTGACCGCCGGAAGTCGATTTGTCTCGACGTGTTTGTCCGCTCAATAAGCCACTTCCGGTCGTCCGTCCAATCTGGACGTGGTGCGACGCAAATTCTATCTTATCCACAAACGTTAGAGTCGCTTTTGGCTCGTGGCTGTCTAGCCGAACTACTGTCTACTGAACTAGCCGAAGAGCGTAAGGATTGCACTCAGAAAATTCGTGTGAATAAAATGCTCGTTGGATGTTACTGCAATTTAAACGGTATTCCAATGCATTAAGGTCGTTTGTCTGGGGTGGTGTTGACCCCAATCCTCAATTTATTCGGGTTACATTTTGACGAGTGAAATTTGTAAAATAATTTTAGTGTCATGCAAACATTGGTGTGCTTAATTAAATTATGTAGTTGTGGCATTTGATATTTAATTACAAATAATTATATTGAAGTACTCGTATGTACCTGTAGAATCTATACAAGTAAATAAAATTGGAGTGTGTTTGTATAAATAAATATGAACAAACCGCTTTTTACTAATTGCATATGGATGTATGTATACCTGATGTATACATGGTACATACGTATACGTATGTATACCAAAATAACATTTTTTACAATTTTTGTCTGTCTGTCTGTTTGTTTAAGCTAATCTCTGGAACGGCTGGACCGATTTTGACGGGACTTTCACTGGCAGATAGCTGATGTAATAAGGAATAATTAAGGCCACTTTTATCTTCGAAATTGCCCCGTAACAATTAAAATTCACGCGGACGATTTTACGGGCACAGCTAATTAATTTGTAAAATATAATAAGTATTTTTATTTAAGTATGTATGTATTTTATCAAGCTATACTAGTATAGAAAAATATGATACAACTCCGCCAAAATTTATGGTGAAAGAGTCGAAACAATGTTACGACGAAATGACCTGATGATTACTTAGAAGACAAGAATGCTTGCACGCCTATATTCTAAGTTGCACGCGTATTTTAAGTGAAAAATTTAATTCATTTGTGATTTGTTGCCGCTTCTTCTGTCGGGACTTTCCGCGGTGGTTGGACTTTTTAAAGCGAATGCGCAGCTATTTTAGGTGTTTGCAAAACCTACTTTGGATACACATTTTCCTTACCTTACAGGGAGGGCATGTGCAGGTTGGATTTGGGGCTTTACGTATTTTATTAACAGAATGGAATCATCGCGCAAAACATTAACTTTTGGTCATTAAAATGTTTGGTGCAAACATAATCTCGATGCTCGGACTGGTTATGTAACCATGACTCGGCCGTCTCTGTCGCACTAATTAGGAGAGATAAGGAGAGCGGAACAGGTTTCGCGTCGCCTTGAACTTAGTGTACCGCTAGCTAGTGCGAAATATCGCGCACGACGATCGCTCGCCGGGAGGTCGCGTGGTCGTGCGACGGTGCGACTGTCACTGTTTGCCAACAAGAGACCTACAACAGAACCTCATACCACCACGCTCCCTGACGATCAGTGAGTCGTCATTATATTTTATTCGTCCGCGATCATTTTTTAACCAAACTTGGCTTTCGCTTATTTTTTTTTAATCCGAACTCAACGAACGTTTCGAACGATCCGAACGTTTGAATTAAAAATCTCAAGCACTGCTTACGTTTATTTCGTTCTATTTAATTTGGAGTTCCCTGCGAAACAATTCAACTTCATACAAATCTACCTTCTTAAGGCTTGTAAGTCAGTATTTATTCTGCGCTCGAAGCTGGTAAACAAACAAAACGTACGTATACCATTACACGATATTCACAGCGCTCCAGATAGTGATACTGAACAGTCCGCGAGCACGAACGCGGCCATACAGAAACGTAATGAGGTGTAAATACAGTACAGTACAGCTGAGTCGCAATTAAACCGACGGCGGCAGCCTCCGGTAATTGCGTCACCGATACAAATTTTGTGCTGTCTTCGCAACCCGCAGCGACCGCAGCCCGCAATTAATCGTGTCGGTGATGCACACGGGCGCCGGTAGCCGTGCCCCGTGCCCCAGGCGCCATGCCCCATGCCCCAGTCGCCGCACCCGTGCGCCAGGCGCCGCTGTTGCTTTCTCGACACTCGATAACGATCGTGTATCATATAACGTGGTCATGTAATGCACTAATACATTTTTAATTGTACCTAATATCTTCGATATCATTCAGTAGTTCGCTGTATCATTGAAAATTTATTTCTACTAGATTTTAAAATGATGCTGATACAATCGCATGGGATTTATGGTTAATAAGAACGGCTTATAACCAATTACACCAATTGGATGTTGTTTTTCGTTTTGGGTTAAGTTCCGGACGTGTGTAACATTGACAAGTACGCGTACGCGGCCATGTCATTATGTGAACTAACTGTGTTTTACGATGTGTCATTGTGGATATATAAAATTGTTAAACAAATCATTTTTATTAATTAACGTTTTTACTGTCTGTCCTCTTCGTTTTTTTGTCAAGTTGTCAACATCTGTTATCTGTGATGCTTTTGGTGTTACGGCTGTCTTCGGGCGACCGCGACCACTTACCCAGGCGGCTTGACTGCTCGTTTTCGGCTGTTAACAAAAAATGATTGTTAATTAATTTAAATTGCGCTGAAATCCTTTATCGAGACATTAAGAATCCGCCAAGTGTGCACGGCTCACATTTGCATGACTACCGAGACAACCGACTTCCTCCAGTTCCGCTCGGACCCGCGGGTTCCGCGGCGGGGGCGGGGCGGGGCGCGGGCGTCGCGTGCGCTCGTTCCGTAACAACCAGCGCTCCTTCCGGGGTTGTGCAAACTCTTTCTATTGTGTGCGTTGGTTAAGCTTCATTGAAAGGTAATTCTATGTAGGGCTGCCCGCGCGGGCCGCCACTGATCGACGAAGAATCAAGAAGATTAACCATAATAATATACTTACATTGTAGTAGCAATTGCTGCTATCTCGATGAATGCTTATTTGATAACAGTCGATTAAACAGGTACAGATACTTTACTTTAGTCATACATAAAAATAATATACCCACACTGACTAAAATGTGATATGTTACTAATGTATTATTTACAGACATATTGTGTATCGCACACGTAGCCTACACACACACATACTACATATTTCACACTAAATTATGTTTAAAACAAGTCCAGTTTATCAATGTGTCAGCGGCGCAGCGCTGCCGGCCCTCGAATGTTGATCACAAATGCTGACGCGATTGGAATTCTAAAGGCGCCATCGATTCTGTGCATCGCTTTAAACCTATAACGGTGACCGCCGGTATAAATAAATACGCCAATGAATACCTAAGCGGTTTAACTATTGCTGAACCCACCTGAGACCGGTATTTTAACTTGCTCAAAACATATTCTAGTTCATTCACGGCGTATCAGTGAGCAGTACATTGCATAGTGTCCGAGACTTAATCAAAATTGTTTAGTGCAAACACAGCGAGGTACTATAAACATACCGAATGCTTGTTTTACGCTCAGGTCATTGACTGCAATGCTTCAGTGGTCATGTTGGAAAATTATAAACGAGGTTCTTACCTTCTGTTTTCGTGAACCTTATGGAAGGGTATTAAAGGTTATATTTGATCGATGGTCTATGTAGGTTTCACGATATCGTGTGCGGTGTGGTGTTGATAAAATTAAAGATAATTGGAAATGGTTTGCTTATAAAATATTAATTAAAATTCTTTGCATCCAGTGTTTCTGGTTTGCGTCAGATAAAATTAAGGTTACGTATTAACCTGCTGCAAATTTTAATTGGACCAAAGTTCTTATCATCATCATTGTTCACACGAAAGAGCACCAGGTTGCTACGAGGTGGGGCTGCAGCAATACATTACGACTTGAATGCTACTCCTGGTTATTGATATTGGAGCTATTCTCTAGAATGTAACTTTAAAGTTAGATAAAAATACATCATTATACTTGACATGTATGTATGTATGTATGTATGCATGTATGTATGATATTCTTACCTGATGGAAAGAAGTCACCGTCAGGCATGGCCATTATCAACACCAAAGCGTTCCCGATCAGGAAAGAAGGAAGAAGAAACAAATAAATAACTGGCTGCCTTTCAGCGGGAACACGCCAAGTGTCGCGAAGGAGTGGAATACCTTACCTGCGTCAGTGTTTCCGCCTACGTGTGACGTGGTAGTCTTGAAGAGGAGAGTGAATAGGCTTTATCTAGGTTAGTGTGCTCAACAACTCAAGAACTTCATCACCGCTTACCATCAGGTGGGATTGTTGTCAATCACTACCTTATAAGAAGTAAAAAAAAAAGTCTTACGACACCCCTTCCGACATTTGAATGGGATTTGTATTCTGAGCCGTCCCAATATAGCGAAAATCTCTTACGATAGGTGAAGTTAAAGCTATTCTACATAATTTCTTTCGTGAACGTCGATGTAGAAGTTTCACTTAAAAATAGTTAAGCTACTCGATCTCGTTAGAATCTATCCGACTTGATCCATAGTATCGGAGCCATGTTAAGAGCGTGGACTTGGAGGCTGCCAATGATTACTAAGTTAGGCGGCAGCTTGCCCTGCGCCGCGCGTCGGCTCGGTGACTCCGGTCCTGTAACTCGGCCTGAACTGCTGGCGATTTCCATAACGTGGTTCTACACAACTCATTAATATACAATTATGTTTTAGTACCATCCGAAATACGTATCATATTCCTAAATCTGAAAATTAAGTTTTTATCTTAATTTATTTTAACAGAAGAGTTAAAATTACGCTACACACTGATAGCCCCATTCAAGAACACACAAATCTGCCGAGAACAGAAATTTAAATATTGTCATTGGGCATCGAACCTAAGCCATTACGAATGACAGTTCGGTGGGTACCATTGCACCATCCATACGGTTGATTTCACGTTTAAAAATAATTAAAATAAAAAGTGGTGCCGGCCCAGGAGTAGTTAGGTAAAAACTGAAAACCATTGCTAATGTACATATGTCTCACACAGCAAAGGAAATTAGTATACTTAATGAGGTACATACGTACACCTATTTATAATTCATCTCGCTAAGTGCAAGTGTAGTTATCGTATGAATTAATTAATGTTTAGTGCATAATAATTGTGGGGGGCATGATCCGTATAAGGTACATTGGATGCGTGTACACTGTACAGTGTGGGCGGTATTGCCGGCATAGATCGGTGACGATGACGAGTAATGGGGTTTAACAGTAATGTATTATATCCTATTAATATTATAAATGCGAAAGTTTGTATGGATGTATGAATGTTTGTTACTCTTTCACGCAAAAACTACCGAATGAATTTTGATGAAACTTTACAATAACATAGATAGATAGATTATCTTTATTTACAATATAAAGTACATTGAGTCGTAACACATCACACACATATAGCTTACACATCAGAATAACACATAGGCTATAATTTATAAAGATATGGTGTGATTTATCCTAAATATATAACTTTGCAAACCGAAAGAATAAGTTTCCCGAAGCGAAGCGAGGGCGGGTCGCTAGTCGAAAATAATTAAAAGAAAAGGAATGATTTCCTATAAAATGTAAATATTCAAAATATATTAATTATGCGGAGGAAATAATTAAAATAATAAATACTTTTCTTGTTGACGTTACATAAGTACATAATTAGTACATACGTTACATAATTAGTAGAATTGGTAACCCGTTCTAATTAACAATAAATAAATAAATAAGAGTAGGTTGTAGTGGCCAGTTAGCCTCTCATCCACACTACATCTTAAAACGTGATGAATAATAATGAGGGACAAAGTCTATTGTTTATAAAAACTTCGTCATTAAAATAGATGTCGTACTAAATATTCATATTATAATAATAAGCACCCATTAGTTGTAATAAAACGAATGACGACGAAGTATAAATACCTTTGTTATTTAGTTGTTACATAACTTTACGAATATACTTCACCGAAACAATAGGACAAGTAACTTACTAACTTAGCAATGGTGCCATGAATTTTAATAAACTAAATATTGTTCTGCGAAAATAATTCCGAAAACACGACACCTCGTGCGAACTGGGTGAAGTCTTACAATAGCATTCAAGTATTTTGATTCCTCCTAATGAAGTTTTATTTAACCGACAATTTACAGTTAAATTTTACCGTTATGTTCTTTTATTTTAAAATTGGAACCGCTAAGTAACTTCAATATCAATTATAACTTACATTTAAACGAAGTGGAGTTGGGTACGAGTACATGTAATAGTTTTTAGCGTGTTGGCAGAGTTGCCTCACTTTTAATAAGTTAGACTTTGCTAGTTCGGAGGAAATAAGGAATTACGACTAATTATGAAATTGAAACTAGCAGTCAAAAGGTTCGAGGAAATGTTTAAAAAACGCAATTCGTGTACTAACTCCAAAACTCTCTTTAGAGATGTCGCATACTACTAATGTTATAATTACTTCTAGCTGGGCGATGCATTTTTTTAACCGACTTCAAAAATTGAGGAGGTTCTATGTTTGTCTGTTTATTAACAACAAAGTTTGACGGGCCTTCCCCGTTGCAAGAACACGCAATTCAACAAACATATTTTCAAGACGATGTGTGTCACTTCACTTCACCGTGTTTGTGATTTGTCACGTCTCTAGTAGGTTAAACTAGATCACGCGAGTTCTCTGTGTATGCTTTTAATAAAATAAGACAACACTATTTCTACACATTTATCTGTACAGTAATGTGATGATGATGATTTTAACTGATGTGTGCAGAAAAAAAAATGTTTACGTAAATTTAACACACTTAACTGTTTCGTTTGAATGTCTGTAAAAATGGCAATTTACTATGCTTGCCGTAACGCGTATTTACACGTGGCCAATCGATTTGAACATCTAAGTGAAGAGTTTAATTTACCAACTGTTATGAGACATGATTGGCGCGAGTGCATCAATGAAAAACCCAGCCGCGTTCACTGTGACCGTTATTAGCCTAGCCGCACACTTACAATATTATTGTCAATAACCTGAATATTGACAATAATATTGCGAGTGCGGGACGTTTTGTCGTACTTTGTGAGTTATTGACAATAATATTATTGAATTTTTTATACACTAATAGAATCAAGCTAGGATTCCGTGTTTCGTGGATGCCATGAACACACAAGCAAACCTAGAACATAATATTTGTATTCGTCATTCAAATTTCCGTTGCGTTCGAACACTTCATTTCGCTGGCATGATAAACATTGCGCCATACGGGTTTAAGTCGTCATGGACTATAATATAGGTTTGCGGCTAGCGGCTAGCGTATTCAAAATCAGTAGTTGAGTAGAGATGTAACCAATGAAACGGACAATCGCAAGTATCGCAACAGGTCGGTGGCGGGCGCGCAGCGCGCACACAGGCGCACGTGTGCGGCGTTCCGCACCACGCCGCGCCCGCGCCGCTCGCGGTACCGGTCCGTGCCAGGCGCTGCCGCCAATTATACCGACGTGTTTACAAATACGTAACCCGGCTTTTAAGAACTTAACTTATACGCTGCCTTGTGCACGGCGAGGCTCGAGTTGACTCGAACTTGCTTCCTTGACAGGTATTCAAAGGAAACGTTGATTTCATTTTGATTTCGGTGTTAACGACGTCCATGGGTAACGGTGGCTTACCTTCAGGTGGCCCTCCTGCTCTTTTGACGGCTATTTACATAAACTAAACCGGTCAAATGCGAGTCAGAGTCGCACACATAGGGTTCCTTACCACCGAGCGATATTAACTCTAATTATTTGGTCAATAAAAACAATACAGAATATATATTTTTTAAGAAACTAACCAAGTAATGTTCTAACACCGTCACGTAACCGGACTAACTATTCTAGTCCCCATTTGAGTCTTGTTCTAAGTCGGTCACGGCCGAGGAAGGTGGTGCTGCATGCTCGTTTGCTATCTTAAATCCATAAAAAAGGACCAATTACACTTATGACGTCACGATCACAAGGGCAGTTCACGCTATCTACGATCATATAAGCAAAAACAAAAAATGTGTCAGCAATTAGGGGTAAGCGAGATGTCTGAGATTATCTGCCAATAACTTTATTGTGAACGAGCTGTTGTGACCATAATTCACTCTACAATTGGATACTGAACTAAATTGAATTTCAAAATCTTTTATTCATATAAACACTTACAAATAGTACGTCAGATTTTGGTTATGCCACTGTTACGGATAACTTCTTTATCATGGAGAAGAAAGGACGAAGTAAAGATAACTCTAGTCTACATTCCACTAATAGAAACTTAATGATTATTTTATTCAATGACACTAAAATATTTCTTAAATCTTTTAATTAAATAAAACATTAATAAGGTTTATGACCAGCTTGTTTGTAGTAGTCATTTTATTCTATTTTATTTTGCTTTATTTGCGAAACATACAGTGATATATTATCTATAAACAATTAAAAAATTTGTATCTATACACCATCTATAAGTTTCCGAGTTTCCGAGTCATAGGTTATATAAAACCGGACGGCTTTCGAGTTAGAACTGTCCCGGGATTCTCTATCGCATGGACATATAGCACAAGATGACAAAACAAATGTTATGTCTGACATTGGCACATTTACCGACACCTGAACCAACAGCGACTGACTGCTCAACGCTTCATTCACAATATTTAACTATGTTGGTACTTATGTCTATCCAATTATCGAAAATTATCGAGGAATATCATTATCGTCGCAATTCATAACTCTCTTAGTTTCACTTCTGCGCCCGGGTCTCCTTATACAATGTGAGGAGTCTAGGCCCTAGTCCATCACGATGGCCAAGTGCGGATTGGCTGACTTCGCAACTTTTAGAACATTTATGAAATCTTTTTTTATTTATCCTGCATAGATTAGTGCTTGATTACGCCCCCACCTGATGATAATCGGCAACGTAGCCCTAGAAGGTAAAGCGCGCTAACTAAATCTTTTAAAGTGCGCAGATTTCTTTACACCGAATTTATATAGTGCTATAATTTTTTATGCAATATGTAGATTTCTATGAAATTGCATACGGGACTCGAACTCAAGAGTCGAAACTCCCTGCTTGGGAGACCTACTACCCATTAACGGACTACCAATACTGGAGATTGGGAGTATCGGTCAGCTTGCTGGACACAATTAACGGCGAAATACTGCGTTTACCTTATTTAGTAAATCAATTGTGTTCCGCGGATATTCCCCGCTCGTAAAACCCTCGTTATCGGCTCACATGGCACAAACAATGCGAGAGATTACCGCGCAGCTCGGCCGGGCGGCGCAGCGGCACGGCGGCATTCGACGGCGCATTCCGCGCTCGCGTTACAATGCCAGTATGTGCGGAATGTCTATATCGATGTTCTGACAGCGGTTATCATAATCACCGTCGTTATCTATGCGCTCGTATGAGGTAACGCATCCCTGTAAGCTCATGCTTTAAGCGCGTTAAACCGAGTTCGTTTTCTAGCTCATTGCTCTCTCCCATCCCAAATTTACTAAAGCGAATTACATGGTAACCCTTGTATGTGTCAGATATTAAGGATACCATTTAGAATTCACACATATAGATAGATGCAATATGCAGGAATAGTAGCGAGGTGGTACAAACACAGGTTAGGCTCGTATGGACTTTGTGCTCTACGGATAATCTACGCTGAGTTTTTAATACGAACTTATCGCTGTAACGTGGATTTGTTGCGTTCTTTAAAAATATCTACCAATAAATAACGGAACATGCAGTTTAGCTTTGACGTCTTTGCGAGAGGGAGGCTTAACTCTGCGCTAGTTGGCTCTGACCCTTGACCCCGGCAGCAATTTGGAGTGAAAGGGGAATTCGAAACAATATGTTATTACAGGTTAGTGACCTTTGCACAATATATTGTAATAATTCAAAAGAAAGTTACAAAAGTGTAAATGTTGTATTAGTAGTAGAAGTGTTCTGAAAAACACCATCATAGTCTTTTACTCTGCTTGCATATTTATGAGTTCCCAAGTTGACCAGTCGTAGCATAGTCGCTTCCTATGATCAGGCGTAAGCAGCATGGCTGGAGGTGACTATTGGTGACCTTCCACGCTAAAGTGGTGAATGTGAGTATATCGGCTCTGAGCATCGACAATAGTAAATCGACCACCTCACCATTGGATTGGCATTTCAACTGCCTTTCCATTCACCAATTCTGCATTCACTAATCGTATTGGAGAGTCCTAGAACACTGATGTTAATTCTATCGTGTCTTCCATACACGACGGTGACCACTTACCATCAAGTGCTCGTTTGGTTGTCAGTTGGCTGTTTACGTAAAAAAAAGTATCTGTCCGTGACTGTATAGACGTTAACGGCTTGAGTAGGTACACACCACTGGGGCAGCGTGATGGGGTACGTTTAGACGCTCGTAATGGTGGCAGACCCATGCCCTGAAGTGTCGTTAATCTTTCTCCAAACAATACTAATGTAACCGACCCAGATTTTGCTATTGTGTCGTTACTGGACATTCAGCCTATGGAATTATAGGCTTCATGGTTAAGCAATAAATGACATAATGGCATGTGTTCTGTGGGGTTTGGGTAACGGTTCTGGTTCATGTCGTGTTTGTGAGTGGCCGATGTCAGATGTTTCACAACAATTTTTTTTCCTTGGTATAAAGTCAGATATGTGTTGACGGCGTTGTTGATTCGATTACGGCTGACGGTGCTGATATTTTGGCTTTCCGTTCCTATATTTTTTGCCAGCTGGTTCATGTCGTCAGCTGTCGGATAGAATACAGCGCCTGCTATTTATTTTTCCCGGCGAGCTCCGTCAGCCAGCCGTCAGTCTTCGTCAACACAGACCTCTCGTTAAACTGAAGGAAATGTAGTTGGATCGTTTAAGAGGATATCTACAGTACTGCTTTAGCAAATATACAGGGTGTCCCAAAAGTTGTACGACAAACGGAAATGGGAGATAGCTTGAGGATGGACCTATTCGATGCCAAAAAATCACTTTAGTAAAAGTGCCACCGTTTTGGAGATATTGACCTTTGTTTTGTTTTTCGGAAATTGGGCACTCTTACCCTACTTTTATTTGCTGAGACCACAAATGGGCAGATATTTTAATGAATTCTTTTTTCACATACCCTCAGATAGTTGGTCTACAATTTCAGAATATAATTTAGTTCAAAATATTTGAAAATACTGAGAAATTAGGTTCTATTTTGGCCTTTTTATGTTTTTGATTTTCTTGTATTCAATTTCAACAACGACATGTGGAAAAAAATTGTACTGGACCAAGAGTGCAGATTACTTTAAAAACTTGACTGTTAAAAGGAGATTTCAAAAAGGTAAAATACTTGCTACTTTAATTGGAAACTTTTAAAGCTATAGCCATTTCAGTGTTGAAGGGTATTAATTTGAAGCTAAAGTGATTTTATGTTTTAATGCTTTTGAGTGATTATTTTATATTTTTTGTTATAAATTTGACTAAAAATATTTTGTCTCAGTCATACTTTATAAGTGTTCAAACTGTCTCTATTCAACTGTAACAAATAATTGACAATTATTTAAAAATTACATTTTTAAAGATCCTCACTCATTTGTGCTATTTTAGCTGCAGCTGATTGAATTGTACTGATTTATTGATAGGTGGTGGAGTCTAGAGTTCACCCAGAGTAGTACCACCGCCCGCCACGGTACCTAGTAAACTTTGGCTACAGAACGATGGCTGTCCAGCACACTATGCCCGTCAAGTACGAGTCCATTTGGATCGGGTGTATCCTCGCCGTTGGATCGGAAGATTAGGACCAATCCCGTGGCCCGCTCGGTCACCGGATTTAAATTCTCTGGATTTTTTTTACTGGGGCTGTATGAAAGACAAAATCTACGCGAAAACCATAAATAACGCAGACGAACTAAGGAGTGCAATTCAATCAGCTGCAGCTGAAATTTCCCAAATGAATATAATGTCTTTGAAAAGATCTTTTTTGAAAAGGTGTCAATTGTGTGTTAGAGAAGAAGGGCGACACTTTGAACACCTTTTAAATATAGCACAATAAAATGTTTTTTCTAACCCGAACACAATTGCTGTTAAGACAATTATTACATGGTAGAAATGGTACTAGGTACCGTGGCGGGCGGTGGTACTACTCTGGGTGAACTCTAGACTCCACCACCTATCAATAAATCAGTACAATTCAATCAGCTGCAGCTAAAATAGCACAAATGAGTGAGGATCTTTAAAAATGTATTTTTTAAATAATTGTCAATTATTTGTTACAGTTGAATAGAGACAGTTTGAACACTTATAAAGTATGACTGAGACAAAATGTTTTTAGTCAAATTTATAACAAAAAATATAAAATAATCACTCAAAAGCATTAAAACATAAAATCACTTTAGCTTCAAATTAATACCCTTCAACACTGAAATGGCTATAGCTTTAAAAGTTTCCCATTAAAGTAGCAAGTATTTTACCTTTTTGAAATCTCCTTTTAACAGTTAAGTTTTTAAAGTAATCTGCACTCTTGGTCCAGTACAATTTTTTTCCACATGTCGTTGTTGAAATTGAATACAAGAAAATCAAAAACATAAAAAGGCCAAAATATAACCTAATTTCTCAGTATTTTCAAATATTTTGAACTAAATTATATTCTGAAATTGTAGACCAACTATCTGAGGGTATGTGAAAAAAGAATTCATTAAAATATCTGCTCATTTGTGGTCTCAGCAAATAAAAGTAGGGTAAGAGTGCCCAATTTCCGAAAAACAAAACAAAGGTCAATATCTCCAAAACGGTGGCACTTTTACTAAAGTGATTTTTTGGCATCGAATAGGTCCATCCTCAAGCTATCTCCCATTTCCGTTTGTCGTACAACTTTTGGGACACCCTGTATAACTTAAATGCTACATAGTCGTATGCTTCCACATATATTTTCTTGAATATACTGGATATTATAATTTTATTATCTCAACTCTGTACCCTGCAGTAGGTCGCTAATTATTATGGTCGGTTTGGGCCAAACAGACAGACCGTTTCGGTTTTATTACCAACCCGACGACGATGGCCGTAGCGGTCGTAAGTCGTAACTAATCCGATAAGACATTTGCTAATAGCTCCGAGGTCAGGGTCGCAAGCTCTGCTATCTGCACCATAACTGATCTCGTTGCCATGACAACGATAACAATTAACTCTCCCAATAGTTCCGAGCTAATAAAACTGTCGTAAAGGGCCGTCTGCTCTCCGTGATAACTGGCTCAATCCTAGCCGAGAAGCAATTCTAAGATGGATACAGCCGGTTAAAAGCGGATTGTACCAGATACAGCGCTCGTAACTGGCATTGTGGGTTACTGTTTTCAATTGCGCTTGTGTTTGAAGATTAGAATGAGAAACAGCTTAGTCGACTTCATGTACTTAACATATTTAGCGTGCGAAGATCAAAGATGAAAGTTAATTCGTAACCAACGTAGTTGTATACTCCGTATCTATCTACTTAGGGTTATGTGGTAATAAGGCCACCCACCGTAGACATGGTATCACCGACATGGTATCACCTGGTGTCTCGTGTCATCAGCGTTACATGTCGCACCTGCTGCGTCTGATTGTAACGCGACAATACCGAACGGTACTCGCTACATACAGCCTCCGTTCGCCGCTCTCTACCGCTAGTGTTACCAGACAATTGGCCAGATAATTTTGGCAGTATTGGGACGGGCTAGAATACTGATGCCATTCCTATGTCTGCAAACTCGAAGAAGTCTCAGGCGCCAAACCTACTACTTACTTACTTCACCTCTACTTCGCTACTTACCATCGTAGTCAAGCGCTAACTTATATTCAGTAAAAAAACGAGTTGTCTTGTTCCGGCTGTGGCTCGTTTGTCAGTAATAAGATAAAAAAATATAGTTTAGTAAAAAGTTGGAAGTTCTGTAACTTTTTTTATTATTATTTGAACAAATCAAAAACCAGACAGGAAGCCAAGTGTAAGCCAAGTGCAGTCATATCCGAACAAATCCGAACAGTTGGTAACCCTGCCTGCGACAATAGTCTTCAATGTATTGTTGACGACGAATCCCACGACGTTCTTGCTCCAAACAATAAGTATTGCGACACGACTCGAGTGTCGCGTGTTCTTTTCCTATGTTATATGATACGCAAAAACAATGCTTTAATTATATCTACTGAGATTGGAAGAAGGGAATAAACTAAATGGAATAAAGCTGGATGCTTTCAAATATTGAAACAAAAATGAAATTGCGGAAAGTTACGAAATCTATAAAGTAGGCTACATTGTTAGTGAATATCAGCGCAGGTTACAGGTAACCTCGACATTTTATGCCTCGATAATATCGCCGCGAGGTCGGCTGCCGGCTATCGGCTATCGGCGATACATTTAATGAGATGTCCCGCACAGCGCTCCGGCTCGGCACCTGTCCGCACCGGGGACGTCGTAATTGGTTTTCACCATGACACCGAGACTTATATTTTTATAATAAAACTAATTAATGATTTTGAAAGGTACACATTGTTCTTAGGCCACACAACGTCAAAGCTATTGCTACTATGGGCTGTTCGAATGCAAGATGCGGCAACAAATAAAACAGAATATTTCTGGAGACATGGCAAAGATTAGTACTACTTAGCTATCTACTACGAAATGAGATGCTATCAAGAATTAAAACTCATATCATCAGTATTTCCGAAAGCACCAATTTAAGCAAATCCTACAAGTAAACTAGATACTTGACTTACGTAAATCATAATCTTACATAGACCATGCCACCATCATTATTTCTGCAAGCCAAGTGGTTCGTTTACTAGTGCTTTTACATAAATAATATTGCTTAAATATACCTACCTACCGCTGTTTGACACTTGTATCAGGCGCTAAAGGTTTTCGTATTTTCGTGTGAAGTGGAATATACAGCGAGCGGCGCAGTTCCTATCATAACGGAACAACTGAAAAAGTTTTGTTTGTTTTATTTGGTTTTCGTTTTAACAAAAAATAAATATGGCGGCCGGCCGCGTGAATGCTGTTTCCTATGAGACCGCCGCTGGTATTTTTATTGCAGATTTTTTCAGCAATATCTCACATCGAAACCGATTGTGCATAATTGTAACTTTTACAATTATATTATTATTATAGAGCTCAAGATCCGTTGCTCGGGGACGCGCTTTAAGGGATGAATTTCTGGATAAAACTATCCTATGCCCCTTCCGGGGTCTCATATTACCTTCATACCAAAATCTTAATTAGTTCAGTGGATTAAACGTGACGTTAAGTTATTATGGTTATTACGATCAATCCAACACGTAACAAATACGCACGTAAGTTCCAAGTAACATTTACTATGAAGTTTGTCAGACAATAATCCGTGTGTAAGTTCGCGGCGTTGATTTACGGTGTATCCGGGTTGGCAATAAGCCGGGTATCCATTGAGTAACGTATCCAACCTAATCTCGGGCCATGTGGATCACACCACCTTGTAATATTTTATGCGAGTCAATAGATTTACTATAGTAGGTAACATATCTTAAATATTCGCGCATAAAGTCTATAGAATTCCGGTATTAACTGGTATTTGACGGAAAGTTGGTATATGGACATAGTTGGAGTCCCTAAAGGACATCGGATAGTTTTAATTCCAGTAATATGTTGTCTTGGGATAATTTGAATGGTATTTTGTCGTGTTCCAACTCCCAATCGAGAAAAGCCGCGGGCAAAAACTAGTAATTAATAAGTGTATCTATATTAAAGGATGTAACAAATAATAGTACGATTTTCGGTGTGTGCAAATACAAGAAGACGGCAAACAGCTGGCAACCAGAGCTAGGTAATAGTGTTTAGACTTACTGTGTGTTCTAGTGATAACCAAGGCCCTGCAATTCGGCTCAAGTATAATGTTTGCGCGCGTTAAACTGTGTGCTGTTTCATACGAACATTACCGCAGTGAGCGCCGACCGAAAGATACTTCGGAACGCTTATGCCCTGCTACTAAATTTCAAGTCGCGATACGGACTACAAGAAATGCGGTCAGTCATAACAACTATACACAACTTAATGAGGGTAGTACCACACCGTGATCGAATTTGACCGAGACTCTAACTAACAATTACTAAATGGACTAAGTACCAGTACAGTCCCTGGCCCAGTCCTCATGCTTACTAACGAACTGATCAACTAACGTTCCTAATAACCCCCGCTGCAAACTGAGCTAACTATCCTATTGATTTCACTCTTGTTCTGGGTGGCTACATTTGTCATGGGCGGCAGCGGAAGGGTAGTGCTGCATAATGTACTCTTTTTCTATTTTAAATCCATAAAAAGGTACATTCGTATTTAGCGTACCTAGTCCATAACAGAACAGTGCTACTATTTTTCTTTCGGGGTTTGAATACAATATAAAAGCACATACCGTGATTTAGTGATAGTACAGTACCCCCGTAGTAGATAGTACCTCAAGTGTCCCCTATACATTGGAACATGTCGCAGTGGTCATATCACAAATTTCTCGAAACATTCACATTTACAACTTCGAGAGGCAATTAGCAGGACTAGCCTTAGTTCGCATTGTGTCCAAAAAAGGCTCACATAGCGATTACGTTAGCATTGCTGGCAACTACGTGGCACACAGTGCTCGGTCAAACAACAATACAACTGGATGGAACTTAATTGGCATTAGGAACAGGAAGCTGGCGGCACGTACCAAAGGTCACGCTTCCGCGACACGGACGAGCCATCGAGCTTATTTATTGTAGCAGGAAAGCCTCCGCCGGCTTATCTCATAATCTGAGGCTGGCGACAATTCGGCATCACTAGATCACAGGAAGTGAATAAGTGAATTTGACATTACTACTGGTGTCCTTCGTTATCGCCGAAATTAAGGAAGATAAAGGAGTCGTACTGGCAAAAAAACGTCATGATTCATGAACGCTTTCGTTAATGGAAGGTAGGTTTGATAATTTTGGTTCAGTGTTAGATTCCTTCGGAACACTGGGCAGGCGCGTCGAAGAGTCACAGCTTCTATTGAAAAGAATGTAATAATTTCCCTGTGACTAGAATCTAGTTAACTGATGTATCAATCGTATCACTAAACATTACGACTGATTTTGTTATTACATTGGCGTGTTTATTAATAAGACCTAAGAATATACGACACTTCTCTACATTTCGTGATATCTCTAGGAACGTCACGAAATCCCTGATATCCTCCTACGACATATGGTATAAGTATGTGTATATATGACTAGAATAATACGTTCGGAACACGTTTATCCGTGAAGGTTGTCCCATTAAGTCTGATAGGTACATAAAAGATTGTCTGATTGGTATATGAATGGACGCGAATGTACGTTTGTCACGAATAGGTTGCACTTTATCAGTAACATGACAATTAGGTATTACTATCGACGTAGTACCGACCTAATTGGGTGATTGGTCTGAGTGGTCAGTGTGAAGAGACGCGTAGACGGTAGAAATGATGACTGTGTAGTGTTATTGAGGCAATAAATTAACGCACGGGCTACATTTATTAATGGCCACTGTAGTTGTTTATATTTTATTATAATTTATTATTGTTTTTTATTATTAACGATATTTGTTTTAAATAATATAAATACATTATTGCTTTTATTTTTAGAAGATTTGATTAGGTCACATTTATGGCGAAATTGTAGGTATTTCGTCCAAACTTTAATCGAAACTATGTTAATGTAATATTTTACCTATTGAAAACCGAGTATAATAAATTTACCTACTGATTCAAGCTTGCATTAATTAGATAGCATAACATAAAATAAAATAAAAAGTAAAATTAAATTAATTGCGTGACTTAGGGCAAAGGCGATTTTTATACGAAATAGGTGAAATTAAATTAGACAAATTATTAAAAAATCTTAATGGGCAAATTAAATAAGCTACGTGCTTACCGTAGATACATAATGTTATAAGATAGCCGTTGTTTAAACAAGCGACTGATAAAAAACTATGCCGCGGCGTTGCCGGCTGCGGCATGGTCGTGATGTGTGAATACGTATACGAGTAACGATAGCTTCCTTTATGCACCGTACGTGATTCGGGTCCTACTTCGCTGCGACTAACTCAATATTATTGTGAGATAAAAATAGTTAAAACAACTGCAAATACGTATACTTGTTTCTTATCGCTATTGTTTACAATTTTAATGTTTACTTACGTCTGGTAGTGTTACTTTTTATATTGTAGTATTTAGACAATAGGATTTCTGTGACGTTCTTAGAACTAATTTACCAGATTTAAAAAAAGAAATTTTGAAGCGGCAATAGAATAAACTGTCTCGCCATTATTTACGCCCCTCAGAATACAATATTTAAAAACTACTTAATGCAAATATTAATTTAGATCTTTAAAGGAGATATTATATCTAAAACATTAGTGATTAGGATTACCGAGTACGTAGGGTCCTACTCACGTTATTGTTGCAATGTTTTATCGAACGTGTTTGTAGTTGTTTTCAGTTCCGTGTTAAATTTAAAGATTATCTTTGGCATTTTGACGCCGCCTCATCTGTTCATAACATGATAACTTAAGGGAAATGCCGGGCGACATTATTCCGCAACAAATTTAATAAGAGCACATTTACGGAGTCCACGTCTCAGCCGTCGGGGGTCGGTGTGAGCGAAGTTGTGCCGAGTTCCTGCAACTTGTATAAACCGGAGAGAAATTAATATCGTGTAAAGCGTGTTCCAACTCAATATCTCGTATTGAACTACAAAAATATTCTTATTCGAATTTCATCAACACTTCTTTTCTTTCTTTCGACAATACTCGAATAAATGCGCCGTATTGGAGCGGCATAGAATACTGACCCCAACCTACGCCGATCATGTTTTCAATATTATTATTTAGTAATTGATATTATTGCTGGTACCTTTCGCTGGCTAGCTGCCACCCTCTTAACTGAATCTCGTGCTCTGCCTCAGCTTACGAGCTAGTGCCTACTTTCATTTTTTCTAACAACATATAAAGCGCTATACATTTAAAGCATTATAAGCGCCGGCAACGCATCGGTGATGGTTTTGATGTCGCCGATATCCATAAGCGACGGTAACCACTGATCGTCAGGTGGCTCGTCTGCTCGTCGAGTTGTGTAGCAAATTCGCAATGTATTACATCCAGAGCGGAAGCTGCCATCGAGATGTACGTTAGTACTTATATCTCGATGGAAGCTGCTAAGTTTTTCAGACAATTGCTATAAGCCTAAACGTCCTCATTAAATAGAAATGCTTGATCAACGCAACACCAATTACACGGTTGATTCGCACACGGATACGGCTGTGTGGAGTGTGGAGTGACGGACGCGTCGCCGGCGGTGGCTGTGTTCGGGTCTGCTCAGCGGTTCGTCGTTCAATCGGCACTAATGAGTGCAGCGCGGGCTGTTTCCACATCTGAATGGATCCAGCGATGTTGGTTAGATACACGCTATAGGCTATGTGTCGAACAAAACATTGGACTAGGGTTCAAAGGCAAATCATTTAATTTTGGTCGGGAGCTAAGAACGGTATAATTCAATTGTAGTTAACTAAAAACTACTAATTAATTCAAAGCATAACATAAAAAAGTATAAATAGCTACGGCTTGTGTTTTATATCTCGGGACTACATTTTATAAGTACATATTTTAAGCGCGATTCAAAAAAATATCGGAGGCATCTGTTTTAAGCTCTGCATCGATAACTATTTCGATTCAGTTATGTGAAATAAAAATAAATAATTACACTTATTACTTATTAAGTCAATATTGGACTCCAATGCACAACAACAACGGACCCTTTGGGGCGTAGCAATCGTTCGCGAGATAACGTCACGTGCGCAACAAGTCATTGCAGTAATTGTAATAAATTGTAGAAATGTATGAGGATATTATAGAAATGACCGCGACTACATGGCCGTCTGTAGGTGCCACATGCCGACTGTTACCTGGAAGTATTAATAACATAGTACAGTTTTCCGTCGTGAGGAAGGTCCAATAAGGAGCTACCGTACTCATTATAATAACACGTGTAATTTTATAGTTTTGTCCGACCAACCGCCGTGAAATGTTTGACCACTCGTTTGTCGTATGACCTTTGTGCCGTTCGAAAAGTCCTGGGTTCGATTAGATTTAAATGATAGGCTTACATTTCTGTCTTGGTCTGGGTGTGTACTTGTCCTTGTGTGTTGTCCATGGCACCCACTATATAGAGAATCCTAGTTTGGGGCTATGAGTGTGTTGGTTTATTATTAAGATGCGTTTCTGCATGACGCAGTGTCATTAAGACCTTCGTATCTACGCCTTTTTGGTCGGCAACGCATTGGTGATGCCTTTGGTGTTACTAATGCCCGTGGGCAACGGGGATCAGTTACAATCAGGTCGGTTAATAATCGTAATCATCTAATTAAGTTTAATCGTTACTTAGGTTAACTTTTGCCACTGTTCCCGAAGCATAGAGATAATCCATGTTTAAGAAATCAAAAAACTCCGTGAGAAACAATCCCAGCCGCCGCGCCGGCCCGGCTTGAACTAATAATGAACAACTGTTACTAACGTCTGTCCGTAATGTTCTTCGCGAACATCATTATATTCTCCATTAACTCGTTTAAATGTTTGAGCTTCGGAAATAATAAATTTGTAGTAGTACGAGTAGTGAAGCAGTGTTTAATGAATGCTTTTTCTATTTTACAGGTACCTACTTACGATTGATTTTAATCTATCGTGATTTTGGTGGAGAGAGGTAGCGGTCGTAATGGAGTTATTGGTGAGTACTGGGCCCTAATACTGTAAAAGTTTTTTAATGCAGCGGGTACTCACGATTTTTGTATTTGTTTTTTTTTATACGATGCAAAGTTAATCCTTGACAACAATCCCACCTGATGTTTTTGACCAACTACCATTGTAATCGGCAAAATCGAGCCCATTGCAATAGGTTAAGTGTTCGCGTAGATACTAAGTTAAGTCGATGATTTTGCGGACATACAGATACAGACATACATCCCGGTGCGTATCTTGCTAGGATTTTTGATGGAGAACGCTAAAACTAATACCGGGGAAAGAGTTAGATTTCCTACATTGAAATAAATTAAAATTTTACATTCAGTTTGTGTTTAATTAAAATCGATAGCTAGGTATCTAAAAATATACGTTAGTATTGTTCGTAACTAAACGACTAAGCAATTGACCTACTTACAACTCCACTATTTGATTACTATGATCATTTATGTTATGAAGAAAAATATAGTAACATTTATTACTATACAATTCAAAGATGAATGCTGTATCAAAAGAACAATCGAATATCTTCGCCAAGCCAATTTGTACCTTACTCAATCTCCATACATCTCAATTTAAATTCTAAATTGGCATACATAAAAATTTCCGTAGCCCGCTTTGTACAATGGTATTTGTATGGTTTATTAAAACGTCTGTGAATTACCATACAATAGGATGGGGTGAACGACTCGTGACGTCACGGATCCTATCCGGATGTGTGACAGCTATGTGTGACCGAGCGCTCGTGTGTGGCTTACTGTCGATGGTAATTTGTGACCTCCCAGATATTCTTTGGTAATCTCCACTTGGAAAGATCGTATAAAGTCAGGCAATTCAATTTTTACAAACTCCTTACTACATTATATAATTATTTATAATATTATGTAAAAAGCTAGATTTTCCTCCTGGAGTAAACTGTCACTGCAGTCACGGTCACACCTACATTAACTAAACATCGTTAATTTAAGAACCATAGACAAGAGTAGACCTCTTGAAGGATCAGATGCAATGTCCCGAACAAAATATTGATCTTCTCTTAAGCCTTCGTGATAAAAAAGAGTTATTGATTACAAATAGTATTTATTGTAGATTAATTGTAGATGTTGCAAGTAATCTCGAGCTTACAGTTAAGTAAAAACGAATGACTTATCAGTTAAGCAAACTTTAACCCGTTTAAAGCCCATTGAGCCACTCCGAGGGCCACAAAGCCATCCTCCCCGACCTCCCAACCTCGACCGGACCTCCGCTGCGTCCCGGGGGCGCGTGTACTTCGCTAATGGAATCTCCATATTAGAAATTAACATTTCAAATTCGAGGATTGACGAGATCTGTTCATTTCGCTTACTCTGTGTTTACTATCTCTATCCGTAGTATCCGTTGTTTATTCTGTGTAAGGGCCCCGGGGCCGGGGCCCGCGGGTGGGGGCTCGAGTTAGTAAAGGTCGTAAGGTCGCCGATTTGAATAGTGAATGCAATTAGTTAATAACAACCAATCTGGTCTTGCTTCTCTGCCTTGATCATATCTCCCAAGTATATAGTTCGTAACGAGGGGGTTTAAATATTTTTTAACCAAGTATTATTACAGACAGATATGACGTCAACATGTATGAATGTCGCAATGGTTACCATGACCGCCGGTCGAAGGGTCTTTCTTGGATTCGATTTCCGGCGAGGAATGATGAGTTTGTATTTCTGTTTTCGGTCTCGGTGTGTGTGTTTTTGTCTTGTCCTACCAAGAATCCTAGTGCGGGGCTATCAGTACAAATGTAGCGTTATTTATTAATACCATAAAATGTCTATTTACGTTTTGCGATCGCAGCGGTCGTAGAGCCAAATACAATGCGGGTCGTATTTACATAGAGATCTAACCGTTTTACCTCGCCAGCTCAACATAAACAGCGTGGAATGTGGATATAATGGATAACAAAATATTCTCACATTCCAAAACTAGGGAAGGCTTGAATTACGTGATATCCTGTGCAAGTACACTGCGTGTGGCCGCTGCGGCCGGCGACACATAAATTGGTCGAGCATTGCACACAACCGGCACCGCGGCCGCGGCCAGCCCCGACTTGGAGATTGGCCAATGGTTAATAGCTGGTGTACGGGCGGCAACATGTGCGAAGTCACCCGAACATGTACCTTAAGTACGCAATTATATCTGAAACTTGATGTATCAATCATCGTGTCGGTTTGTAACATTGGTCCATAATTATTGCATCTCCTAAGTAAGAGAAAACAAAAGACAACGATTATGAGATTCTAATAAGCTGTAGATCATTTAAATGTCAATCTTATAGTTTTGATACAAATACGGGTTTATTTCAGACGAACATGAAAACCAGCAAACTGAAACAAAAAATCTAAAAATTAAAAAATATATACTTACCTCAAGTAATAAAATATTTAGGTACTTAAATATTGGCAGATACTCAGTTACATTACAGTTAAAGTAGGTGGTTACAGTCACATAACACCGGTAACGAACCAAAGTATTTCGACTTCAGAGACGTCGTTCGATCGCAGAACAGACAGACAAGCGGGCACTTATTAGCTTTATCAGACATTCCCGCTTATAGAAGGTTTCATTAGAAGCTCTCGCATAATATTAGCGTTCACGTATTACATTACGTAGTTTCTAAATGATTCAAAGTGATTGCTCTAAAGTAGTTCGTCCTGATGGACGGGCGCCGGGATGCCCGGGTGGCCGCCTGGGGTTTATAGCTTCCTAGTACCCCGATGGACGGATGAAGATTATATTATGTTGGTAATGCGATTAAATAACCATTTTCCTTTTGGGTCAGTGAACCGGCTGGATAGAATATCATTCAGTTAGGTTCGCATCTATTGACGAACGTATGTTCTTTTTATGAAATCTTTTATCGTCCTCACAAGTTATTGTCTTAGATCGGCTCGGGTTTCTTCGGGTAGGTTCTGGTGAAGCCTCCGCAAATATCTTTGATTAACAAGACGTGAAATCATAATCATGTTTGGTGTGTGTGATTAAATCATGTAAAAGTATTTATGTGTAAAAGTAAAAAATACACAGTAACTTTGTGATGCATAATTTTTTATCCCGTGTTACAAAAATTCCCGCAATGTTTAATAACCCGAAATCTCATCATGTCTGCAGTGTGAGAACGTGAGAGCGTGTTTTTCATTTTTTATCCTTTTATGGCGCTTATAACATTTCTGTAGTACCTTTATGTCAAAAATACTTTTACATGCTTTAAAATATTACGATGAATGTTCGTCGTATATTGAGTTTATATTTTTGATGTAAATAGCCGACAAACTTAGCAGCCGACATATAATCAGGCTACGAGCCTGATTATAAAATATGTGGTTTAAGTCGTCCATGGACACTAAAGGCATTATGAATACGAAAGAAGGAAGAAAGAACATGAAAGAAGAAAGAAAGAATCTACTAGGGCTACTAGTTCTGAAGCCCCACCCGGAACATTAAGTGCAATTCTGAAATGGAAGTTAGAGTTTATTCCTATGTACAAAGACTTTGTTATGTAGCCTACAATGATCCTGTCTGAAGTGAGTGTAGTATTCATATCTTTCACTTTATTTTCACTCACTTTCTGCGACCTGCAATAATGGTTGTTAAAGTTTCGAACGCAGGCTTAACAGAGCATAATTATTGTAACCAGCGAGTTCAGCCAACTGTATTTAATAGCGCTCTAAAGCCTGAGTGCTACTATTAATATGAAATATCATATTAAAACACTTATTGTAAGTAAATTTCTCGTCTAAATGGTCAGTACATGCTCGTGGCTGGCCGTTGGCCAAATATCCCAGACGTGGGATCATTACGGAGCAGATTGAGGTGCCCGCCCGGCCCAGCGCCGGTTTATGGTAGCCTGGTGACTTTTGAAAAGTATGATGTAAAATATCCATTATTACGTCCTTAGCCGGCCCGGATTTTGGCAGCGATTTAAACGATTACTTTCATTATAAAAGTACTTGGGTCGGGAGAGGCACATGTTCTCATATAATATCATGGGATTGTAGGCACTTTTCAGTAGACTAGTTATCCGCTCTGCGGTTGAAATTCGACCGTAATTCATTCTGTCAAAGGGTTGGACCCTTTGATACATTTCAAATGTGTGTCAAACGTATGGCAGAGTCAATAGAGTAATTTATATTAGTTTGTATAAGGTTTTTTTATTGCATTATTTTTTAAAAATATTAGCATTCTGTACTCCTCTTTATAAACTATAAGTGTGCCAAGCATACTCCGTCGTCCACGCAATTTTCGTATAAAGGGATACAAAGTTTTCGCTTCACGTATTAATATAATGATTATTGGAAGAATCCCAATATAAAATGTAGGTCGATGGTCAGATTACAAAGTATAGGAATATGTGATTCAGATATTGTTGCGTTTGGTTTTGATACTGCGTAATGTAATGATCGTAAGATTCAAAATCAATTTTGTTGTTTTAATATTTTTGCTGGCCTTGCCGGACCATACGATCCAACGATCTAATCCCACCAACCTTCGGAGGAACTTATCCCTAATCTCGTTTCGCTCTATTTAAATTTGTCGATATTTATTACATATTTTGTTTTATGTCTTAAATAACTGGAGTAGGTATTAATTTAACAACATGAATAATTTTGTATTTTTAAATTTCTATAAATTTTCATGTTTGTTAAAAAAATATAATTTAAAAATACTTTCCAATAAGTACCTGCTATAAATGTACCAACGAATAGTTAATTTTAAAGTGAGTCAGTGTTGTTAACTTAGCTGTATTACTATAGTTTATTCACCATTAATAAAATTCATACGCGTAGGGCTCTGAACCACAATTGCTCCCAATCGCTATTCGACTCGTACTCATTATCTACTACCTAGTTACCTACACATCATGTACGTCATATCATTTAGTTAATCACACCGAACGCTGATTACAATGTTATCTTTACGTCTTCCCAAACATCAATGGCGATTGTTCTTGCATCTTCCTCGCTCCTGACGAGTTTGTGTACATTAGAAAGAGAAAGCAGCTTTGAATCACGGCGGCACGGCAGCGCGGCTGCGCGTGCGCTGCGAACCGTTACCTCCTGCTATGTGGGGCAAGTTATGACATTATTAATGGTTTTTATTTTGTCCAAACCACTTTTATATATTATATATAAAAAGTAGTATACTTTTATGGATACCCTACACATCCATTACCTATGAATGAAAAAAAATTAAATCACGATTTGTTTTTTTATTCAACTGATAATGTTGTGGAGCTATAGACAATAATATTATTAAATATTAAATAACAGACGAGGTGATGACACCTTGCCCCTCAGGTAGAACGTACCTTCATTGAACGAACCGTTCAGATTATAAAATGTTTCGGTATCGTAGAATTCGTAGAGACAGTGAAAACCTGGGAGCTTGCTTCTTTCACAGCCAGAAAGGCGTTATAATTTGATATTACAGATATCCGTGGGCGGCGATAATCACTTACCAACTAGTGACTTTTGTCGGCTATTTAAATAAAAACAATGATTAGGTGAAGTGAATAAACTTTGAACTTATGTCTGAGTAAACTAAAATTGGGTCTTAACACGCAGTTCAAAATTTATTCATATTTTGACCTGCTTCTAGCATACGTAATCATACGTTTGCTAAACCAGTAGTTTTATACTACCCGCCGTCGCTCGTACCTTGTACGTGGTCCCATGCACCGTTAGTATCGCGTTTCGCTGGAAAGCCGGCGGTTTGTTAGGCAAACGGGTCAGTATTGTACTACAATTGGACAAATGTTCAATATCGTTGCTCATTTGTGCTTTTTGTCCTCTCAACGGCCTTTATGAGGCTTTGATTCGACACCTCTGATGTTTCGGTCGGTTAGCTCGACGCTAGCGTGTATGTGTTTCAATTGATGGCATTTGGTTAATTGAGATGAAAATGGTGTGCCTATCATAATCATACTTTTGTTTTTAATTTCGCTGTGTGCCTGGCCTAGTAAGCTATCGCCCTCGTGCTTGAGTTGGTAAACGAGTCTTCGTCGGAGAGCAGCTTAGGGAAGATTAGACATGAGAGTCAGCGGTTTCTTTCTTCTCTTCTTCCCTGACCATTTGTGATGCCTTTCGTATTACACATGCCCATGAGTGACGTTGACCACTTACCATCCGATGGCTTTGCTCGTAAAATATTACGTTGAACTTTATAAATAAATTCCTTTATTTAACTGAACGCAGTCTAGCGCCTAACAGTTTGAATGCCAACAACAGTTACATTTCCAGGTATTATTTTAATTACCAAAAAGAAAGGAAGCGATTAACTATAATTAATTGCAGCTATATTCATAAAGTAGAAATCATCGTTAAACCGGTTTCACCCAGATTCTTTGCCAATTTTATGACGCGAGCTTCCTAAAACCTAAAAGTAACGGACGTAGGTAGTTAGATACGTCATCACTTCGTTAATTTAAAAAACATTTACAGTTGCTGTTCTTAAAATCACGGTAACCTTTGACGTACCCACAAAATTTGTGATAACGTCGTATTTACTAAAAACTATTCATAAAAAAAACTCCTCGCTTCGCTTTAGCTTCGCGCTTAGCTTTAGGGAACCTAAGTATACCTTAGTACTCGAAAAATGTTTAGACAGGATTCATACTAGCGGTGTGGATGTATTCATACCCTCATACATTACAAGCCGGTGTCTACTTCACACCAAAGTGGGTGCTCGGTGGTATTCAATGTAACGTATTCAGCCCTTCAAACTGTAGAAAGGCCTATAGCGAGCTGGAGAATCGTCAAACGCATAATTGGGACCGCGGCGCCGTTGTTAAATCAATTGGAAAGTGCGCGCCCCACTTTCTAGCTTTTGGGCGTTTGACTTGCTTTGCTGAATATAAAATTTTATCTAAATTAATTAGGCGTTGTAAAAGAACAGGGCTAGTTATATTTTTGGTGTGCTGTGACGATTTGATGGGCTGTGTTCTGTGATGATGTACATTAAATATTTTACGTTAAATAAAAATGGTATTGATAGAAAAGCTCGGTTATGCCCGATTGGTTCTATCAAGTTGGTGGTCCGTAGAGTAGCCAGGCAGGTAAAAAACAGAGTACTCTCAGGATCAAACTGAGTGGTCCAGAGTCCAGCGGCCTCCACCAAGAGTTCAGCAGGTTGCTATTTTACAATTGATTAAGCCCCTTGCGTCACAGAAGCGAATAACTCCTAGCTTGATCCATTAAAACGTCCGACTGTTTTTAACCAGTTCCGGACGGTCACCGAAACAGAATGACCACCTTACCACCTGACTAAATTACCTAATCCTATTTTCTCAATGTTATCCTCTGGCATATTATCACATCGATGGTATAATAAACTCTTCCTATAAATTTGTCATGCATTCATTTATATTTATGTATTATATTATACTATACCTCTAAGCATCCACGACGGAACTTTTTAACGTATCGGCTTTCGAACCTGAACAAAGCTCTCATTAAAACTTGTGTGTGAGTGAAATCATCGATTATAACAACTCGTTGCAAACTCGAGGAAGTCACGTAACAATTCAGAAGCAGCATAAAAAATCTAACTGGAATCCATTGAAGCACTAACTGGAACCGTAGTAAACAACTTAACTATACGCCAGTGAAAGTAAACCGAATTTTACAACACTTTCTCGCTTTTACTTCGCAAGTTCAGAACTCAATTCCATCTTTTTTTATAATCGCTCGTAGGGTTGCTCTTACGGGGATTTTCTTTAAATTTGTTGGGTATTATTAAGCTGAAAACGAGGATAGGCAAAGTAGCACCACTGTAGACGAGTCTAGGTTAAAAAGCAACTTGGACACGGGCTGTAGTGCTAGACCTTCCAAAACTTCCTCTGATTCCTTCTGATTGTCGTCAGAACAAATTAAGAAATTTCAGGAATGGAAATTATCCAATTCAATTATCACAAAATAGGTCACCTGAGTGGCTTCACAAATACGCATTACGTAGTATTAGTGAATTACTAGAAAAATAAACTTTTTCAATTGACTACCTGAAACGCCTCTCCTGCTATTTGTTAGACTTGATGTACGATTCCGTCCGAGGAGTACATAGCCCTGCGTCACCGGATAATAGATCTTCGGTATAATAGCGAATCTAGGTGATCCAGAAAGAAGCGGCGGACCATTAGTGGCGGTTTTCGAGCGAAGTGTGAAATCAATTTGTGAAGAGTACGAGTGTCGGCTTTGTTACGAGTAGCTCTGAAATGACTGTTCAGGCCGCGCCGCTTCGGCAGTCCGGAATTGATTGTCGCGCTAGATGAATAGATTACAAGTCATAAAGAATACATCTTTGAGACTCATTTACTTTTGTCTTTTAAGTTCCACTGACATGGAAATTCCAACGAGAAATAGATTATTTTAATTGTTGTTAAACATACATATATTAATTGCTTTTAGTTACGACTGTCGACTTTTATCTTTTGATACCAGTTTCTTTTTTCATTTAAACAATTATTATTGTATTATTTTCACGGATATAGAAAACGAAATTACAAATAACTAAGAACGACTGCATGTAGGTTTGTACAAATCCTGCCTGCCAAAGGTCTTGACCCGGATGGCGCAATGGTTAACACGCCGGATCGCCGTTCCGAGGGTCCTGGGTTCGATTCCCAGCGAGGCGAAAATTTGAATGATGAATTTAAATTTCCGTTCTTGGTCTGGGTGTGTGTGTTCTTGTCTTGTGTGTTGTCCATGGCACCCACGACACAGGGAATCCTAGTGTGGGGCTATGAGTGTGTAGCGTTAAATTGGACTATTGGTGCGCCCACAGATAATTTATATGTATACTGGAAAAAACTCAGTTAAGCGGAGTGTCCTTTGTTTGTGCCTTCTGCAAACCGACCAGAATAGCTAAACAAGTAAGATAAAACGCGAAGGGTGACTCAATGCAAATGGAGAAGAGACGCCATTACAAATAAATACTGATGTCGTATCTTCAGATAAAATGTTTGTACAATGCGCTGGCTCCGCGCGGCAATATGTTCCTTTGAAACCTACTCCGGACAAACGTTGCCGGAGTCATATCGTGTTCTGCATGGCTTCCGGTTCAGCGTCTATACTGTAATTGCTGTTCTAGTATTGAATTTTGTTTACTGCAACTTGTAAGATTTCTTAATATTGATGTGGCAGTATTTTTAGTTCGTCGTCATTTGTAATGTATTAAATTTAATTGCGGTCTTTGCGGCCACTCACTGATGTTTGGCTCTACTTATCACGACACAATGATGCTTGAAGCAACATGTTTCACGCCAATGTCGGTACGTGGCGGATGAGCTTTTGGGTGGGCTTTTGCTTAGTGGGCAACATTGATGATTGTTATCAATCCTTTATTTATTTTACGTGGTTTAATTTGGGCGAAACTGGTTTAGGTTGACAATACGAGATGTGTTCCATTTCAATGGTAGAATCATAAAATGACGTGCACCAGTATATCGACATACCTAATACCTACCTGCAAAATTAAATTATTTTGAATATGAATGGAATCGTAACTTTGTGTACTACACGTACTTACATTTTAATTGTTAGAATAATAATTGCGACATCGATTTACAAAATGAGTTGGATCCGGTTGTAGATAAATTGCCCTCTAGGTTATGTCTTATGTGTATAATATCTACAGTGTACATAAATTTAGCGTTAAATATTAAAATTTGAGTATTGCAGAAGCAGTCAAGACAAAAAAAAACTTTATGATAAACAAAATAACATACCAAAGATATGATGCATATTTATGTACAACAATTAACTCATTTACACGCTATAAATGCTTGCTATATGTAATTGTAAATAAAATGTTATTGGCAAATGGAAACATTTTAAATATCCTTTGTGCGCGGCTGGTTTACTCAGTACAATATGTTTCATAACACGCGGGAACTGGTCCCACCGAACGCTATTTTTGTTAGTTTAGCCTTGGTGATATACCTTCGCGAAAAGATATTATGTATTATCAACTTAGAATAATTACTATAGAAACCAAGTCCGCGCGGCCATTTTGAAGCACCTTAATTGGAGTCAGAACTTACTCCAAACATCGGGCAGATCCGTAGTGTTCAATGTCAACGCACGCCAAACGTGTCTCGCGAAAAAAAAAGAATTATGACGATTTGTCCAGTTAAATTGTGTCACTAAATATCTGAAAAGCTATTTATGTATTATTGCTAAAAACATATGATTATCTGCAGCCGAAGTTCGGGAAAGTTTCGGTTTAGTGCTTCACTTTAGACAGAGCGCTTGTATGAAGACTGTCTTTCTATAGTGTAATTATTCTAAGATTATCAATGCAATATTATGATTTTGTCATTAATATTAGTACTGGTATTACTGGTATCATTTCGTGAAGTCACCGCCCCCTTGCCTGAGACGACAAACGTCTCGTCATGTTTCGGCTGGGGGCGTCAGAGTCACTACTTCCTTCCTTCTGCGTTCTCTCTGGTCCGACAACGCGTTGGCCTTTATTATCACGAGAGTGACCACTTACCATCAAATACCTCGTTTGCTTGTTACTAGGTTTTACAAGTGCTTATATCCCAGCGATAAAAGTGATTGACGGAGTTAAGCAACTGCGGGTGAGTTCAGTAATTCAATTGGACGGATGACGAAGCCGTGACGTGATTGGGAACGGGTTGTCTCCGTTAAACAGCAGCCTTCAGGCGGTATAAACACTTTCAAATCATTATCCATACTGGATAAAGATTTATAACAACTTCAAAATGTTACTATTATACCATTGCACCATTCTTCACTGATTTGGGGATATCGGGCGGCTCACTACTCGCTTCTCGCGTGCGATAAGACGTCGCAGATGACGTCACCTCGTCGTTTCACTGGCAATGTCAAGACAGGCGGCGTGGTTAATTATTATATTATTATGTTGAGTCAGACATATTGTCATTGTAATGAGGTTATTAGCGTAGCGATTTTAGTTAACGTTTCAATGGCTGCGTCGACATTAATGAAATGTTTACTTGTCCCGTTTGGTATTCGACATTTGTTATCACTTGATATTATCATGGACAATATTACAGTCCTAGTGACCCTGTTTGCAGAGTGAGGGCCTGAGGGGTCCTGGATTTAATTCGTGGTGCGGAAAGGACAACCCCAATTCCCATACAACCTCAGGCCATGACTTGACAAAACTGAAAATTTGCCATCAATTAGAACATAATATAATGTATAAGTGACACAATTTTCAGGGCTGCCAGCAATGGCCATTTAAAGTAATCGTAGGATAAACATAAGGTTTATAGGTTATAATTTTCGCAAAGTAGGTATTGAGTGTCACTTTGAGTGTTACCTGTTTATTGAAGGAAATATCAATAAATGATAATGGTACTTAAGTCAAGTTTTGTATAATTATCTTTAATAATAATATACTAATTGTAAATTCATATTTCTTGACTTCAATTCTTTGACGTTCATAAGTGTATGCATCATACCTACATGAAATAAATGATTTGAGTTTGAGTTTGAGTTTGAAAATACCCGTACGTACTACGTTCATAGTACCTACATACTTATCAGTTATCATTAGGTATCTATTAATTAATTGCGATGATCTGTAAACCTATAGGAAAGTACGTGCATTTGTAGCTAGTACAATATTAAAAGGCAGTTCCTTTAAAACAAAAAACACTGCTTTTACTATTATCAATATGACAATTTATTAGCTAAACCAATATTAGGCAGCTATATGTAAGTAGTCTTCGAAGGGGAATTCAAATTAAAAACAGTTTCTTTTTTAAGATGTTTAATCATTATCATCTTCATTATAATATATTAATACATTGTCCAAGGATTGTGCAGGAGGCGCTATATTCTCTTGGTACCTTGCCCAACCAAGGTACCATATAATGCTCATAGTATGAGCACAGCAACCCACAGTCCTTTTCCCCACCACGCAGTTGCAATAATATTGAACTATGGCATCCCTCCCGCTTTTTGTACTATCAATCAAAATATATACAAAATAAGTTTTTGAACTTATGTGCCTAGACTGTATTCGGCCTCTTAACAACCACGTGGTCTCCGATACCGACAGCTCTTGTAGTAGATAGCTGTCGACCTCTCTGCATACTTCAATCGTATACCTGCCATTTGCTCTTATATGCTCCCCATAATATGACCGAGCCTGTTTTAATTGGTATGTACCAAGTGAGATGAGTATAAGCTCACTAAATGATAGCTCAGGAAATTCTCTTAAATTATCTCGGTCAACATCAATGGGCTGACATTCAGCCCTACGTCTATTTACGTTATTATTAATGATGTAATAACTTAGTCGGTTTTCTACATACATATATTGATGAATCTTCTGGAGAATTTCCTGAGCGTCATCGCGGTTTGTTATGGGGGGGTGAAAAGCATTAATTAGAGCGGCTGCTACTACAAAATCAACCATTAGGTTTTTAGAGGCTGTGTTAAAATAATCCTGCCTAAGCAGTTTAAAGTCGCGCTTAAAACGCCCGTTGACTACCTCTACTACCCACCTACATATTGTAACTGCCCTGGATTTGTTCGCTGCTAAAGTTGGAAGTTGGGATTCACCCGTCTGTAATGAACCTGGAACATATGTCCTGTAGCCATAATCATTAAGATATGGTAGTGCATCGCGAAACCCCCTATCTAAAATAAAGGCGTCACCAGGTTGAAAGTATTGTCTTAATGCAGAATTATCTTTAAATTCATTTTTCATAATTTCTGCATCAGAGGTAGTAGCGGGATAGGGACCCAGCACTTCTACTATGTATCCATCTGTACACACAATCAAAAACTGTTTTACTAGATTTTGGTACTTGTGGAGGCTGTAAGTTTTTTTTTTATATGAGTAGTTACTGCTTTTTTGCACATAAATATATGTGCCATCTAAAATAACTATTGGTTTTATATCACCGTTGTAGTCACCAAACAATCCATTAGGAATTAAAAGATTTCTATCTATTATTTGTTCTCTGGTAATATTATTTATTCCCATATGATGAGGCACAAAATTATCCATTACGTTTTTTCTAGCTTTATTTATAAGTGTACCTAGAGTACTTTTTGGTATTTTTAACAGTGACGATAATCGTTCATCAGAGTCTCCAGTTCTTAGCTTTATTAAATAAGCAGCTAATGAAGTTGACCCCCTTTTATTATTTAACAACTGAGGTAGCCTACTCAGAATCTGTTGAAACTGTACTTTATTAAAACCTACCCAGTGGTAAAAAATATGGTCATCAATGCTGTTAATATTTTCAAAGTCCAGCAATTTAGATTCCACATCTTTTAGGGTCAACATGTCTTGTATTTGGTTTGCTGTAAACGTGTTATTTATATTTTCAGTAATTCCATTTAGGAAATCCCATGATGTGCATGATAAATGAAAATCACACAAGCGGTTATTAGGTGGTACATAATAATTGTACATTTTTAGCAAAAATTGACGCTTATTAAGGGGAACATTATTTCGTTCTCTTCTCTGACACCCTTCAATAAAACATCTGCTCTCTGTTACACTTGGTCTAAAATAATCGGGCAATATTATGGAGGCTACAGGGCCAGTAGGGATTATCCTTTCAACCGCTTGAGGTTGTTGTGCTGGTTGTGATGGTTCTTGCCAATTATTTCCTTCTACTGACGAAACAGGCTCATTGACCGTTGATGAAGATGAAGCTGATGTTGAGGGACCCGAATGGAAGTGTCGAGATGCTGTTTTTGCTCTTTGCCAACAAGAGTGACATACAACACTTGAAGCACCAACCTAAAAATAAATAGCAAGTTTGAAAATGCTTCAGACTGATAGAAATACAATTTCTATTTAATATTTTTTTAAAGATGTGTGTTGTTTAGTAATTAATGCTTACACACTCATACCCTCGCAGAAGCATTTCTTGTATTGCAGGTGGCATGGACAATACAAATAATATCACTAACACCCAGGACCAAATAAATATCAGCCCACCAGGAATCAAACATGAGAATGCTCACTTTGCATTCTAGACTTTAGAATAGACTTTATTGCCTTGGTGGTGATAGCCCAGAGATGAACAATTCAAAATCTCATTCGAGATTTAAGTAACCCTGCTGCACACGTCAATAGTGTTCTATTACTGTTTTTTAACCCCCCTCAATATTTTTTTGGCAAATATATTCAATGTACGTAATAAGTATAGATAAACGCTATAAAACTACACACCGTTCTTGGTAAGATCCATTCCTTTATAACATCCCTTATTCTGCGTTCTTGCTCAGGGGCAGTACATAAATGGTGAAACCGTATTCTTCTTAAAAGAGACCGTCCACAGAGAATGCAAACTCGACGGTGCCCCATAGATGACACCTCTGGTCTGTTTTCAACATTTAATTCACTGCTGGCGACATTCCAACAAGCTTGGCAGACAAAATCATTAGAATGGACCTGAGAAAATATTTAGTTTCATTAATATTAAGTATGCTTATAGTCAGGGGTCTCAAATGAATTACATGGGTATGTATAAAAATCTATTAATAGTAGCAGTAGCAGTTTAGAGATTATAGAATAACTAAGTACTTACAACTCGAGGAGCGATCCATTCCCGTACAATGGCAAGTATCGCGTCATCGTCCAATGATCTTCTTCCAATAGCATTACAGCGATTGGTTGCTATTCCACAATTAATACACAGATTCATGTTAATTTCAAGCAAACCTGTAAATACAAGAAATAGTGGTTATACAAGAAAGCAGGATTCAGTTTAACCGGTGTTCTAGCCAATGTCAATAGAGATTGGAGGATACGTAATTCAGTGTTCAGGCAAAGGTCAGTCAGGAAGCAGTCGATCTCGAAGTCCAGTATTCAAGCAGAAGTTGTAGTACAGATATATAAATCGCAAAAACAACGTGAAATCGCAAAAACAACGAAAACACATTCACCAGCGCAAGAGTACGAAAGCGAATAGAACAGGAAACAGGAAAACAGATTAAACAGAACTCTAATCTTAGTGACATTGACATTTTGACATATGTAGTGATTGACATTTGACAAAATGGACGACATTTTTAAATCGATTCATTGAAGTACTCAGTATCGATTTTTGTTTTCTTCTAGACATCAAACCACCTCAATAAAAGAATAGTAGTTTATTTGTATATTATGGATAATATCAACATACATTTTAAACATAATTCATTTGAATAAAGACGTGTAACCGTGGGAACGACACCCAACAATCGATTATTAACTCGATAGTTAAAATAATGTAACGTTAAGAGTTCCCATGTCTACGTACGGGCAAGCCCTATTTGCGTACTATGATACACATTTACAGAGATAGCCTTTAATAATACGATTAAAAACTTATAGAGTCATAGTGTCAGATATTTACGGAGACAGTGATAAATAATAAAAAAAGAAAAAATTAATATCTCCATTTGGCCACTGACAATAAAGCTAATATTTATTTACGTAAAGTAAGTAAATAAGACAATTTTTTTGGTATATAATTGATACGTGTCAAGTCTTGGCCGGAAATTGGGTCTCTCCTTTATATGATACATTTTTGATGATAGATGTTTTTGTGTGGTGGATGTATTTTGTCATGGCGTAATGGTTACCATACTGGACTGTCGTTCAAAGGATCCTGGGTTCGATAACCAGCGAGGTGGAGATTTCAATGATGAGTTTGAAATTCTGTTCTGGTCAGGGTGGGCGTTGTGATCTTTAATTGTGTTATCCACGGCACCCACGACACACGACAATCCTAATGTGGGTCTATGAGTGTGTAGTGTTATTTAATTATTTTGTGTCATTTGTGTCTGTCCATATAGCTCGTGCCGTACAATCCTTGTGTGCGTGTGTGTGAAGTGTGGGGAGTAAATAAATAAACGGTAACACACTCATACATCCGCACTAGAATTTCTTGTGTCGCGGGTGGCATGGGCAACACAAATAACACATCACTAACACTCATGACCCGAGCACAAACATTGATCTGTCACATAAATATCTGCCCCGGCTGGGAATCGAACCCGGGACCCCTGGCATCGCAGGCAGATTCACTACCAACCGGGCTACGTTGTCGTCACTAACTTAGCTGCATTAACTGTAATTTGTTCGAAGTGTATCGCCGGGAACTAACACCATCTTCCTGTCTTATCGAACTTGATGCAACCTATTACTGTATAAGACACGTCAAACGAAATCCGATTTGAGAAAGACGATAGACTGAAAATTGGTTATTCATATTGCCAGTGCCAGCTTTCGACAAAGCCGAAATCGAATGGGGGAGTGCGCGCGACATTGTATTCCCTCCTTTGTGCTGCTCGTAAAGTTATCAGAGCGTGCCAGTGAAACAAAAACCCATTTAACCTTCCTAAATTTCCCATTTAGTTGAATAATCGTTTATTATAACGAAATAACGTTTTATTGTTTACATTGTCAAGGTTTGTATAGTTTGCGCTCTACTGTTTATCTTTTATATCTAGAAATATAATGGTCTGTGAATTCAAAATATCTAGTCTGAAGTTTAAGGTTTTACGAATTTATGTGAGTTTAAAATTAATTGTACAGTATCTGTATATCTATTAATATGTTAAGGGTTGAAATAAAGATAAACTTTCTACCCCCCTTTTCAAGAAAAGCACGCGTGCGAGATTTGGCATGTAGAGTTTTATGTATAAAAAGTGTGTTTGTGGACACGAAGTGCAGTAACTCAAAAAATTTATTAAAGGAAAACTAAACTGCAACGCGGATCCAAACCAATCTATTCTCATGATGGTGCGCACTGCTGACCAATCGAGGAGGCAACGCTAACGCCAACGCCACCGCTGCCAGCGCCAAAGCATTTGTGCGTGGTGGTCGAGCAAAATTTTTACCCGCCAGCCTATTGGAATGAAATTATATTCCTAATTGCCTTTCACAAGCCCTTATCAAAAATCAAACAACGCCATCTATTCAACAAATACTTACGCGTAGTTCCGAAAGAAGCGGCAAGAATCTCCCAAGGATTTTCTACTCGCACAGTAACTATAAAAATATTGCAATTTCATTCCACCAAGCATCAAGGAGTTATGCGACAGTAAATTTATATTTCTCGATAACGCAGAGTTATGGTATCTTTATTACTTCCACACACGAAACATACATTTATATACGAGGCGTTCTATCACAATTACTGCCGACCATTGTAGGTACGCCCTTTGTTAACGACACATGTAGTATCATAAAATGAAAAGTAATCGGAAGATCTCTCTCTACCTGCGTGTGTGTGCGTTAAGAAGTGGGACATCCTAACGTCAGGACTGACGAACCTTTGGTACAGTGCAATGTCTTCATTTTTATAAAACATGACTTGGGTAGGTACTAATTGGACACTAATACAATTAAACGTCTCGTGAGAATATTTGGAGAACACCCACATTGATTTGTATATTTTACTTGTTTAATTTGCGAAAGCTTTACAAAATATTTATGAATGTATATAAATATTTAAACGTAATTTTTAAATGAAGAGTAAACGAAGCATAGCAACGGCTATGTTGTGTACCTATGACAAACGAAGACCAAATAATAAAGACGTGTATGTTACTGATGTTATCCCGCCCGTCGCCGCGTCGTGTCCCCTCTAGTGACGTGACGTGACGGACGACGACTACGGACGGACGGACATACGACTGGTCGTAGCGTGGATGTAGTGTATTTGTCGCCCGTTCCCGTTACTTTGGTTTATTGAATTAGGCACCGCGCACACGAGTCGAGTGTCTAAGGTCTAGCATAGATATTACTGTCGTCGGTAGAGATTTCTTGCGTCGCGAATGGTATATAATTATGGACATTCATAATGAACTATTAACATTAATACACTCATATCCCAGCTCTAAGATTCCCTGAGTCGCGGGTGGACAACACAAAAAATATACCACTGACATCCACGAGCCAAGGGCAAACATTACATTTACTCGATTTATTTATTTTATTAGCCGATAAACGAACAAACGGGCCCCTTGATGGTAAGTGGTCACCCAAGCTATCACCGAGCAAAGAAAGAAATAACTGGACAAGCTCCAGCCGGGACATGACAAGTCGATTGGCGGCTAACTGGTGCGAGAGGATGGTGGCTAGCCAGCCGGGCTCCAGCGTTACCACAAAGACCACCACTACCTCCCGTTGAAACAACAGATACCCTGGTATGCCGGCATGGGAATGGGTCAGTATTCTAGGCCGCCCCAAAATGGCCCAATTACTCAGCATTTAGAGAGACGGACAGCGCAATTGTACACGGACGTGTTATTGACTAATGCTGTCTAATACCATTTAACCCGCGGCACCATTCCTTGGCACTGATGGGCGATCGATGGGCCGATAAGCTCCCGAGCGGGGCAAGTAGACAATTAGTTGGATAACATTACTAGTCGCTGCTTGAGCGAGCTTAGCTCGGATTGTGACGGTGAATTAACCATTATCGGCGTGAATTGCTCGCTACATCGGTTACAAATAAATCCCTTATAGGTACTTGCGTTATACTGCCAATCCGCAGTTGCCAGCGTGGAGGACTATGGTCTGGGCACCTCACACCGTAGAGGAGAATCAAACCCAGCAGAAAGAAAGCTATAGTAAAGTAGTGGTAGTAGATCTTCTTTCTTTCCCGAGCGGCAACGCGTCGGTGATGACTTCTGCGCTACAGATGTCCATGGGCAACGAGCACTTACCATCACTTACCAGTTTTTACATATTTGTCGTTGTCATCGATTTTTTTATGTATGTTCATCGATTACGCAGATATTTATGATCCGATTTACGTGATTCTTCTTTAGTTTGATGCGGAATAGTTGCCATTTGGTCCCATAAAAATTTAACATAGTTTGGCTTTGTAGTTTTCTTTTTATGAACATTTTTTTCAGTAAATTGTAAAAAATTGTTGTAATCAAGAGCGGGATTTTCTTCTTTTAACTTTTTTATTTGAGCCTTTAACAATGCAGTTCAAAAGTTTTTATGAATATAAATTGACTGGACCTGGATTCAGAGGTTTTGCCATTTTTATGTCTCTAGACACTCCTTTAATAAGTTTTATTTACAGTACCGCCATATTGATATCCTTGTCGGCGCTATTGTGAATTAAAACATGTTATATTTTCAAAATCTTTTTAGCATTATTTTAACACACTTTAAAACTAGTTCGTGCTGTCGTTGATCGTTAATGTTCAATTTATATGAAATGAAATGAAATTTATTTATTCGAAGTTGGTTTTTTACAAACACTTTTCGAAAGTCAATCTACGCCATCGCTTCGACAAATCCCTACCGTGAGTAGTCTTGGAAGAAGAAGCGGCAAGAAACTTCCAAGAAGCTTTTTTTGCTACTCACATTACAGATAGCACTTTATTACTACTTACTAGCTAGAATATCAAACTCA
Source organism: Ochlodes sylvanus (assembly GCA_905404295.2). Lineage (NCBI taxonomy): Eukaryota > Metazoa > Arthropoda > Insecta > Lepidoptera > Hesperiidae > Ochlodes > Ochlodes sylvanus. The sequence continues at coordinate 12,921,192 of FR990136.1, forward strand.
TGTCCAAGCATTTTTATCTTTAAAATAATCATCAAGTTTGTAATAACCTTTCGTCATAAGAATGCCTTTGACATGATTTTTAAATTTACAGTATGGCATTTCCGTCAATTCGAACGGAATTTTATTATAGATTTTAATACAACTACCCATGAACGAGCCACCAGTTTTACAAAGTCTGAAGTTTGGTACAGTCAGTTTATAGTTACACTTATAGTTACACTTACAACAGGTTAGATAGATATCTCGTATTGATTCCTCATTTTTGTATCCAAAAACATATGTAGCTAACTACATTGATCTCGTGTAGTACATTAGTAGTACATTCACCATCACGTGAACCGGAACAATCGGTTACTAATCGCATTACGCTACCGGTCCTCCGGATGGGCCGTCGTTACCGGATTATCGTCCTGTAAACGTCGACGTGCGGTTAACTGGTGTCGTACTCGATTGCAGATCGTTGTGGATCATTTAACACTAAGTTGGTAAAAACAAGAGTAATAGTTGAGACTGCAGTGAATATTTATGAATGTTATGTAAACGACCGGCAAACGAGCAAGCGACCCACGATGGTCAGCGGTGAGTGTGGTGACGGTCATTGACATCGGTAACACTACAGGCGTCACCGATGTCTTGCCGGCCAATAGAGAAGGAAAATAATACGAATAGAAAGTATTTTTTGAATTTAGGATGGAAGAAGAATTATTAAAGTGAAATGGAATGGAACAAACAGTTGAAATTAATGAAAAAAGTTCAATGTTAGGGCGCGTTCACATAGAACGTCCGTTTTACTGGATCTGTTTTAACGGGTCAGTATTTCCGTTGTGTGTGGGATTTTTTACTGTATCCGGTATACTGGATTCTGGTTGAAATCGCTCATACACTACATACGCTAATAACATATCCGTTTAAACGGATCCAGTAAAACGAATTGCTGTTTATTTTGTTGGATCGGTATTTTTTACTGGATCCAGAATACTGGATTCTGTGTGAAATCGCTCATACAACTACATACGCTACTAGCATCTAGTATTCCGGATCCAGTAAAAAGGACGTTCTATGTGAACGCGCCCTTAGTCTTCTAGGAAGGTTATGATAGTGTTACTTGATTAGATTTTGTTTATATAAAATAAACACACGTGTCACTAATGACCGGTAATGATCTGTTATTGACTAAACTTCATGAGAGGTACCTTGCTTCGCGAGGCACGTTCAGCCAGCGCCCCTGGTTAGCGAGTCACCATATCTTCAATATATATTGGAATAGCGTGGCGAATGACGCTATGGACCTCCTCAGTAATAAAGATTGATTTGTGCCGAATAGCGACTACTAATAGGAATAAAATACGAAAAACGATCAAATATAAAATACCTACTAACTGTAATGACCTGATTTTTGGGCTTTCCATTTTCCAAAAACAAATGAATTGAGAATGAAAATGTGGAGAGGTTCATTATATCAGTGCTTGTCAGTCCTGAAATCCAATACGCGTGAAATTATCCGCAAGCGCGGTCCTAATCCTAGTTGGCGCGCGTGGCATCCATAAACACAGGTTGCAAATGCTCGCATAATTGAGTAAGTCGGCGCATTCGATGCAAATCTGAAAATGCCGGAATACACAAGTAATCGGCTTGTCGCGCGTCCGGTAACCACGTCCAACATTCATCCGATAAAGCTTATCGGATATGATAATTATGATATTTTCTCGCGTAATTAATAGGTAACCGTTTTACAGTAATTGTATTTTAAACTCTTTATTTACTCGCATGCATTATACAATTGAATCTTTGGTATTCGATACTTTTCACTCTTCTGAACTCACAGATGATTTTCATGACAAGTTTGGGTGGGATTTGTTGTATTTACCGAAAGATTTGTATAAGTTAAAGTTATTTTATTAACTTGCATACTACTTAACATTTGTGCAGAAAACGTGTCAATTTGTAATAAAACTCTTGTAACTTACACAATAATATAATCATAAAGGTTGTCTCACACAGCTGATCAGTGGTCACAGTACTCAATAGTGACAGATTGTTTCCCTGTAACTTTCCCTTAACCTGTGTTTATGTTTGCACTGCAAACGGCAGGTCGAGATCAGAGTTGGGGCGGGAGCCTGTCATTAGATGTTTTATTAATATTACGAATTCTTCTTTTCCAGGTAAACGCTGTGTTGTAATTAAATACAGACATCAAAGACGGCCTCAGCCCCGTTTCTGCTTATATGAAATACAGAATTGTAAGCTATAATTATACTATTTTTCATTACTAAAATATTTTTAGCGTTCAAAACTCATTCTCTTTAATCTGGTATAATGTCGCCCCAACAAAATTAGTTGTTTGTCATACATACCATGATTAATTGTGTTTAGATATCTGTGGGCACTATATTGACGATTATTTGATCTACCGCTGATTGATTGACACAACAATATAATTACCCAAAGCGATGCCATTATTAACCACATGCATTAAATGCCAACATTAGCTTGCACCGCAGTCGCGATCATTATACCGAGGTCTTACGTGGTGCAGTGTGCTCGCAGGATCTAGAGTGGTATCAGCAAATTACTATGCGCTAAAGTTTCTCGTACATTTACACCGTATAGCTCTCACAGAGCCCAGAGGATGGACGCTAACCGACGTTACTGGTTGATGCTTATTAAATTCTTGTCCTATTACCGATCTGTAGACTTGAATATTAAATTTTATAAAAATGTCATATTCATCAGTTCGTGTTCCTCACAACATCTTTGACATTACATTGCATAAATTTGATTACAGCTAAGAATATCAACACAATAATACCTTGTATATACTTACCCCATTCTGAATCAAGGATCGTTGATTTTATGATATTCTCATTTTATATCTCACAAGGGTACTCTTAAGACGCATTTTACAATAGCAGACGTCAGTAATAAATCTTATTCACCACCGCATTCAATACAGTTTTCAAGTTTTCCCAGTGTTACGGGGAAGTCGATCATATCGCCGGGCGCCATAGGGTCGCACTCTTCATTAGGTGTTGCCCGTTGCTTTAGCGCATTCCCCGTCGTCGGTTCGAATGCAACATTCATGAGGAAAATCCGCCATTGTTTTGCGGATGTGCAAGGATTGTGAATTTCCTGCTTCTATCAGCATGGCAAGTGATGTCTTTCTAACGTATGTAAAGATCTAAAAATAACCTTTCTATCTAGACTCTAGAGACATGATGTTTTGAAATGTGAACTTATTGACAAGTAGGCTTATTAGAACTTCTGCTTAGTGTCAAATTTTATTTGATTTATGTAAATGGAATAAAATAATATATTATGTTAAACCGAGAACATATTAGTATCAAAACACGGCATTACGGCATTGAAAGTTAAAGTTACAATAGAGGGAAATAAAAAATCCCATTAATGGCCCACTACTGAGCTCGGGTCTCTTCTCATACCTGAGGAGGCCTAGAGCATACTCCACCACGCTGCTCCAGTGCGGATTGGTGGAGTAATAAGTTACTTCTACTATAATTGAGCCTAACAATAGGCGCTCATTCTTCTACTGAAATGTAAAATTATTAAACTTGTAAAATATGTGTGACAAAAACAGAAGATACTCTAAAATCATGAAATCCACGTGACATAATTTAGGATGGCCTCGTTACAGCAATCGCTACCATTGACACGTACATAGATGCATTGCCACCACTAAAGATGATTTTGCTAGCGAGTAAAGCCCTATCTTCCTCGCCATTACCATCCTCGGGGAGCTTGGTACAGCGATGATTTACGCCAACTGTGGCAATTAAGGTGTCTACGTAACTACCCAAGTTACGTTCAAGATGTGACTCCAACGTTCGCACGATCCAGTTTTTCTGGTGCGAGCGTGTGACATCATAGAGTAATGAAACTGTATTGCGACATCATGGCTGATAACGGTTAGGAATCGTTTTGCTAACGCAAATGTTATCTAAAATCCTTGTGAGCGACTAACACTCTTTTTACCATAAAAGCAGAGGCTATTGTAGGATAAATTATTATGGGTACGTTCATAAAAGTCGAGTAGTTCTGTTGTTATAGAAGTCGGATCGAGTAACGTCCATTGCGGAAACCTCAATAAAATTTTGACTGTAAACCTGACGTACGTTTTGATGGCCGTATTGAAGTTTGTCCATTCATGACGTTTTGAGAACCCTCGACTGAAACTACAATACAGGATAAAAAATAATTGTATACAATACAATACAATTGCTGTAGGTACCGTAGTGACGTCAAATACCTAAGAGAGTATTACCTCGTAAAATTAAGGAAACTATAGTTTTAGGATTCAACAGCGATCACTGACAGATTTATTATATATTATGTATAGAAAGACACCTCTTTTCTTCATTACTCTGTGGAACATTCGCCGACCAGTTGATGGGTGGTTATTACAGTATACCAGAACGTTCGGCGGTAGATCACAGCTGGTGGCATGTAATTGGTCAAAAATGGCCGACGTCGGGATATAACCATAACAACGGCGCCGTGATGGGCGTTCTCAATAAAGCCTTTGTGCTGGCTATCGAATGAGCTTTGACGTTTTTCTGGAGCACGCTTTAGGTGCAGCGGCCAGCCCATGGGGATAACAAACTAATACTTATAATCAACCTCAACCGGTCAGAGTGGCGCCAGTTAGGGGAGCCCTATGTCTAGCAGTGGACGCATAAAGGCTGATGAATGGATGGATGGAATCAATCTCAGATTTGCTTGTTTAAAATTGTTCACAGATACATGTAGGTATATTAATGATTACATGTAATCTCGTGAGTTAAGTTTAAACATCTTATGTGCGAGTTGTTTCAATTATTTCACCGGTGTCACGCGCTGTGTCAAGGTACTCTTAATATGAGTTGTTGAACTGAATTTAAATTATTCGTTGTTCTTGTAACTTATTTTATGGTACTTCGTTTTAAATTCTGACAAGAAATACAACAGTTTCTGAAGGGTTATATTGCTGTTGTCTGTAATCGATCTTTTCGGATCAAATGCGCTAATACTATTAAAGGGATCTTAAAAGTCAGTGTTATATCCTCTTCCTTTCCTGGCAGCAACGGATCGGCGACGCCTTTGATGTGGTAACGTCCGTGTACCTATTACGATGACCATTTACCATCAGGTGGCTCGTCTGCTTGGTTGTAGAGTTTAAAAACAAAAAATACTTCACTCCTGGTTAAACCGAGCAAACTGCGCGTATTTAATAAAAGTGGATAAATGCATCAAGAGATTTAACCACGCATTGCATGCAATTGCGTGGATTCGTTCTTTCCGCGGAACATTTCTGCCGAGCGCCTACTCCGGTTTACTCGGCGGGAGTACTTCACATAATTCATACGAAACGTTATTATAACAAGAGCTTAGTCCCCGTCGTAATTTCACGGTTGTTGCCGCCGTGCGTTTGCGTATCATTACGTGTAATCCTCTCAGACAATCATTCGTCTGACTCGTCTCGCGGGCCTTCGGAAATACTCGTTACCTATCGACTATTCATTGTTCGGCCGCGGAGGTGGTAAACGGTATGATTGAGGTTGTAACAGCTTGCAGATAACCCCGTCCAAGTGGTCCGTTCTTTTTATGGAATTAAGGTAGCAAACGAGCATGCAGCACCACACTTCCGCTGACGACATAACAACTATGACCAACCTAGAACAAGACTCAAATCGGAACTACTGATGGTGCAAACATTAGTTGGTTAGTTTGTTAGCAGGTACGAGGACTGGGGTAGGGACTGTTAGTGATAGTTCGTGCAGTTAGCAATTGTTAGTAAAAGTCTCGTTCTAATTCGATCACAGATGTGCTGCTCCCCTTAAGGACTAAGATGGTCGCCACTAAAAAGTGTAATAGTTATAATAGTTTTTCTCTAATGTCCTCAATGTGCAGACATCCATCAGCAGTTATATTATAGAAAAAACTGGCAAACCAGGAGACCAGTTAGCTGATGGTGATTGGTTGCAGTCGCCCATGGACATCGGGTACATAACACCACAGTCGTTGCGAGGTGCTGTCGGACAAGAACAGAGAAGAAAGAATAAAGATTTTTCTAAGTACGTTATCATAGTTTGTAGCGATTATGGTCGTAATATAGGACGTTTCGCTCCATGGACTGTTAGCTCTGTGCTGATTCTCGTTTTCTTATCAAAAGGTAAACCTAGTTATGTCGATAAGGTGTTATTTACGAGTAGCACACAGTAGGAATTGTGTGAGAATATTGACCACAACATCAAGAATGTTTTGGAAATGTTTTGTAATCTAGTATACGAACTAAAATAGCCGAATCATCATCATCACCACAACCTGTACCATTGCCTGGACACGGATCTCCTGTCACAATGTGTGAGCGTTGTCCACCTCGCTGGCCAAGTGCGGACTAACACTACACATCTTTGTGAACATTATGAAGATCTCTCAGATGTACATATAATTCGAGTGTGAGTGTATATGATACTGAACTCCTCCTAAACGGCTTGACCGATTTGGTTGAAATTTTTTGTGTGTCTTCAGGTGAATCCGAGAATGGTTTAGATTCACAATTGGACCCGGTAGGTGGCGTTGCTGTCGATATATCACCAAAACATTTTTTAATCATAATGCGGTACGAAGTACGCTGGGACAACTAGTATAATATAAGTTCCGACTTCCGACAACTCGGCAGTCGGGGCTTCACTGTCCCCGGGCGAGACGTCTTGCCCGGCCGGAGAGGTCCCTTTGCCAAACAGATTTTCTCACGATGTTTTTTTTTCACCGCAGCAAGTGATAAGTAATTTCTGATTCGCACATGATTTAAAAAATAAGAGATGTGCGAAGGATTACACCTTAGGCCTTCCCGTTCAAACCGCTAGACCATCACTGGTATAAACAACAGTTTAGACAAAATAAATGACGAAGCATCAGAAGGTACGAGTGGTACTAAACTACAATTTGCTATTTATTATTTGTTATATTGTTTTGACTGTTGTTATAATATTATCCGAGTGAGTCCCTTTCTTTGCTCTCGATAGCGACATCTTAATTAATGATGCTGACCTTCATTTAATTACTGAACTATTGTTTTCTTTAGACATCACGACCCTCGTCACAGTCGTCGCGAACTCGAACTGACTGGTCGCGCGTGTAACGTCATTATGAGAAATACATAGTCTACCAACGATAGGTTCTATAGACGTAATCGACTTTACGATTTCTCTAGTCATTCCTAAGTAATTGCTTACGGATCGTATCATATAATTAATATCGGATAATATAGATATCATTAACCATTACGTCTCAATTAATTAGTTTAGATTACCTTGATATGACGCGATTTTTTTGTTTTCCTATTTTATATAAAAGACATATAAAAGTTGAAATTTCAAGTGAAGATATTTTATCCGAAAATCCTCCCTTAGCCAGCCTCTTTGCGAGAGCGACTTCTCAGCGTCTCATGTATCATAATTTTAAAATTTAGGTACTAGGTACTTTCTTTCATCTTAAAAACTAGTGCTCAGTGCCATAACTTGTCATTTCTCTGTATTAAACATTGTTGCAAATAAAATAAATGCTTAAATACTTATACTTCTGCACCAGGTTCGTCTAGGTCACGGGTGGCATCGACAACACGTCATTACTAACACTCAACTTGAGAACAAACATTTTATCTGTCACATAGATGTCTGGCGGGAAGCGAACCCTTCGCAGGCAGGGCGACTGCCATCTAAGCTACGGGGTCATGAAATGTAACGTCTTGTAAATTAAATGTTGTGAATTCCACAAGTTTGGATCAAAGCTATCGTTTCTTGCTTGCCCTTTGACTTCTGTGGGTAGCCCAAGTTTATTGCGAGCCAGGCCGCCCGCGACACGGCCGACGGTTTTTGCGTAGCCGCAAATGTTTCAACTTCGATTGGAAGATGACTCCCCGAAAATTTGTTTAGGCGAACGGTTCAAGGGATTCGATTGTTGTTTTGTGCTGCTTTGTCACCAAATTAGTTTTTACTTATGGTACTCGATGTACGCTTTTAAACAACAATTAATGACGCTAGATTAAAATTTAAAAAATATTTTTTAAAGGTATTTTTTTTCTTTTTTGTAAAAAAAACAAGAGTTTTTAATAAACGATTTATTAATAATTATGTTCTTGTTTATAAAAACCTATTAATAAATCGTTAACAAAATGATAATATTGACGTGCTATTAAAAGTAATATTTTAACAAATACAAATACAAAAATATTTTATTTAGTCTCCAACACAAATTACAAAACATGGCATAACACAATAATGATATCAATAGTTGAGTTGAGTTTGTAATCTGTGGGAGACCTGGTGTCTATACTAAGCCTAGGCCTGTATCTTAGCACACCAGGGACCCCCTAGATCATTAAACTAGAAACTAAATGTATGTCTGTGTGCGTGCATTTAGTTTAATATTATCCGAGGAATATTGATTATTTTGATCAGCATATTAACCAGAACTTTAAAACTATTTCGTCCTGTGCTAATCGCTTGGAAACTGTTAATCATTTAATATTAGAACAACGAGGGAACAACTCGGCATCGCACCATCGATACACGGAACAATCGACAAACTAATTTGGAGTAAAACTAAATTTAGTTGTGAACGGTCAAGCGGTCAGGTTGACCCGAAAGTTCTGGACACCTGGCGATATTAACGCAACTTTAATACCAATTTGGGTCCACATTGTTGTCAAGTGCCCCTCGGGGTAACTTGCCACGTTATTGTCGAGTTCGGCACTGTTCGTGGATAAAGGAACGTCGGAATAATTGTTCTTAATTTGACTCCAATGTTTGTTTGCGGTGAGGTTTGTTTTATTTTAACAATGACAACGCAATAATGGTTTTGGTTGGATGGTCATGTTTGGTAGTGTATAGGGTAGCTGGTCAGTGCTTTTTCATAGATTCTGTTGTCAATATCATCAGAATCCAAGAATCCATAACAAAGTATTCGTACTTTGTTAACTTTAAGGTTACATATAGTTGTATTTTGTATTGTTCATCTACAGTGGTATAACACTGCTATGCTTGTTATTTTTGAAGTGACCCTTACCGTTCCAGTTTGGAGAGCTGGGACCAGTGACACTCACTGATGTAACGATCTATCTCAGTGATCAGAAGTATTCAAATCTGTAAACACCTTTGTGTTGGGAAGCTCAGAGGAAGGTTGGTGGTGGTGTAATTTTCTCGAAGATTCCACGCTTGACAGTCGCGTTGAGCTCTAATCTACCCATGTATACCCATCCTTTGTATCGCCAAACCTCGTAACCAATCTATATCTAAGCAGCACATCAACTACCGACGCAACGTCTGTCCATGTGCTCGAAGCTAATATTTTAGTCAATAATTTCTCCTGGTAAACCTCAATCCATTATCTCTCTACATCTAAAATATTACCTGCAGCAGGCTTTATATCGAGAAATATATAAATTTAATAGGTTGGATTCAATGGATTTTCCATTACGCGTTGTATTGTGTTTATTTCCACCACAGAGAGATTTGCGCGCCTTTTTACAGTAATCCGGTAAAGGAATGGTTCCGAGAAACCGTTCCTCTGTTTATAGATGGAGCGTTCCGATTAAATTGTTCCTGTTTAAGCTCTCTTTGATATATCTGTGTACGTTTGAAGTGTATCGTTTGTTTTCTATCTGCACAACTGGTTGCTTTAGGGGATATGCTTTGTGTGTATTCGTACGGAATTGAAAACTCACATGAAAAATTTTTGTGAAGCCTTTTTTAGGATGCCACTAGCAAATAGTTTCAGTGAATCCAGCTCTACTGAACTGTATTCTATGCCGTTTTCAAGAGTGTGAAGGTAACTTACAAGTGTACTGAATTAGTGCGATTTACCATGCAACAATATCTCCCTACTTTTCTTCATAATATGGGAAAATAGTCAAGCATTAACTTATATTTAACAGCAAAGAGTTGATGGTCTGGTCTGGTCACCAAATCCCGCAGGCCTGTAGTACTGATATGTTACGTCTTGCTTTGCTACGAGAGTGTTCTGATAAATTAAATGATGCTGCTTATGTTTGCTTCAACACTGACACGTCTTTACTGTATATATCGAACATGTAAATCCTGTGTTTGTACCCGTTTATTATCTGTTTGTTATTTCGTTATCGTCTCCAATCTTGTTGTTAATGTACACCCATCTAGCGGCTCGTTCGCATTTCAATTTACCCTTAAATTTCCGTTAACGGCGGCATTACGTACCTACAGGTATTTACGAACGATTTTGCACTCTGCTGTCTTATAATGACAATCGAAATTCATATTTAATACGCCGGTGGGACACATGAAAGTCGCAAACGATATTTACCTAACCCTTTTTCTCAAAATTTGCGATGATGGAAACTCTAGTCGTAATAGATACGAATCGGAGCCATTGTTAAAACCCCGAGGCGAGGATTTCTCTGATGAAACACTAACTTCACTTTAGACTAGTATCATAAATGTATTTCGTAGTAGTGTGTAGGGTGATATTGAAACATTCCTTACACTGAAGAAGAAAGCTTTTTTAGTTTCGTGTACCGAGGATTCACCCAAGGGTCAGTGAACTGCAAAGGGTGTACTTAATGCTTACTGGTAGCTAGCTTCTAAATTGGCGTTGTATGTAAGTCATTACTAGTTTGTGTAGAGTGCTCACTATCTATTCAAACAGTACATTATAATCTTTATTCAGATGGAGTTACACACAGAGCAACGCTCGGCGATATTGAGCTGTGTTTGATGTTTATTAAATAAACTGTTTATTTTGTTTTGCTTTGCAAACATATTGATCTCTTGCTATATTGGTGGTTCTGTATTTTTTGGCCTGAAGGGCAACGCAAAGCATACGAGTCATCTTCGGGTATGGATGGACTCTGGTTCTGAAGGACAACTCTTTATAGATATCTCTACCTTAATTTTTGATTTGAAGAACCCTAAGTCATAGCGCTCCGTGAATAACTCAGATGGAAGCTCATTATGTACGCGGCAACCGGAAACGTAGTATACAATTGCACACTATAAATAAACAACTCAAAATTCCATCTCCAAACTTTGAGAAAACACTCGTTTTTACACATATGGGAATGCCAAATCCCTTATGACCGCTGCTAGTTGTGGAAACCATTGGGAGCCTTCAGAATTTTCGTTTCAACTTTTCCGTACATGAGAGCAATTACCCGCAAGGGAGCGAATGATTCGGATCCATGTTACACACAGAACGACTGAACGATATGCTATATTGGGTGAGCACCTCAACTACGCTAAACGACGATATAATTATAACTTCATATTTTTTCTATTCTTATGAAAAACTGTACAAGTGATCGACAGATTAAGCAACGTCATGTTTGGTCGGTAGTTGCAATAGTTGTATGCGTAAAAAAATTGAGTGCCTCTATGCTTCAGAAAGCATGTAAAGTAGCACATTTATGCTCGCCCGCAATGGATGTCTTGCCGTTAAATTTCGTAGTAATCATGGAGTTTTATGTTTAAAGGAGATATATGTAATTGTCTTTCGTCGCTAGACGCAATCCTTGCAACCAGGGGTTAAACATCTACAGTTAATTGATTGCACACAACATCCGAGGCGCCTTTGATGCAAGAACTGGGTTGTACGACCGAATGCCCATTGAGACGCAAGTTGTACGAATACGAACCCCCAATCTGAGGCAGGATGTTCGACGCCAGAGATGCACTCCACACCGCACTACACTCGGCCGCGGCAGCGCCGTGCCCAGTAGAATAAACCGATAGGCAACTTGAAACACGAACGGCACAGGTGTTCTTGCCAAACTCCAAATTAAAAATAAAATGTGAAAACAACATGAAATTGAATTTAGTGGGAAATAAAACTTTTTGGATTGGCTGCTGGACCAAAATAGCCCGCTTTTTTTTAAATTAAAAACTGAGATTTGTGCAGCAGTTTTGTAGGTTAGGATCGCGTACAATGTAGGATCAGTTTCTCAAAAGTCTATACCTAAGGAATATGTTTGTCGGTAGTCGATAGAGGGCCAATTGATTATAAGGGACATCGCCGCATAAGCAACCAAGAAAGAACTCGGAAACCGCTTTCGAATGGTTTTCCGACATGCAGCAAAAAATAAGATAAATCATCACACAGTTTCTTCTGGAAGGAGAGCGGTAAGGTTGATTTTGAAAGGTGGCAGATTTTTGGGTTAGGGATTGAGCTAAGTAGTACAGACTCTGCCAATAACTGTTAGAAAATACCACGTTGCCGCATACTTTGGTCAACCGGGACTACCACTAGAGCTAGAGCCTTGGATTCAAACATGGATGGAGACGTTACCTATATCAATAGATAATGTAACAAAATTCAAAATTTTGTTCCGATAATAACGTAGCTTAGTTTTGCGAAGCTATAGATTGAAATTTATCAAAGGCCGTTCATTATCTGTGATTGAAATTTTAATTGATTTGAAACTATTTTGTGGTAAGTATTGATTTTACTATGTCAACAGGTCTTTGACCTGGATTTTGCGTTATGCTTATTTCTGGACGCAGTTGATGTGGTTACATTTTAAATGAGTCTGCTTTTCAGGGTGGCAGGGATTTTTACCACCTGGCGATGACCATTCTACTTAAACCCGGTCGTTTGATTTTCTGATTGATCTGACAGCCAGAAATAATGTGGTTTCTCTGCTCCGTTTTTGGTCTGCATCGCATCATGGCTCGTCTGATAATTTGTCGGTTATTCACATAAAATAATATCATAACAATAGGATTCAAAAAAAAATTCCAAAGGATGTAGGATCTTTCTATATCCTATTCTATTCGATGAACATAGGCAGGTCCGATCTAGGTTCGGGTTCCCGACAAACAATAGCAACCGGCGCACTCTGCAGCGGGTCGCCGCTGGAATCCATTTGCAAGTTTGTGAGGATCTCGCATTTAAATAGGAAAAAATGATCGGTCGGTTTAAACCGGACTCTCGGTGTTTGGTTCATCTCAACCTTTATTCTCGGATTTGCATTGAAGCGCTTTAATTATTATACGAGCTCTGCATTCAAATAAGATTAGATTGAATTGGAAAACACAATCCGAACTAAAAGTGTAGCGTTCAGTGCGGAGGTGAATAAACCAATGTATTGTTTTTCAATATACGTAGTCTACTTAGCAATAATTGCATTGCGAAATATTCATGTTGTTCCAGTTGTTACCAATAGGGTATGTATGTACTTATTCGTTCGGCCACTGACACTTACTGGCGCATACACCCCTCACACATCGTCTTACGATCTTACGTATGTAAGATCGGTAAATACCCAGCAATGAGTCATTTAAGTCGTTTGCACCAAAAGTTTTCATGAAGTATAATCATTTACAGCCTAATTCGGCTTTCTAAATTTTCAAGCAGTTCAGCGTCATAACAGATGTGTGTCATATGTGTGCAAAATGTTTGTGATTGCAATTAAAATAAGATTAAATCTGCGATGATGATTGAAAGATATTCCATTTTATTTGATTTAATTGATAGGATTAAAATTGAAGTGCAAAAAATAAGTTAATTCAAGAGCCTTCCGTCAAAATTTTGCCAGTTCGGTTGCAGTCCCAAGTCCGTCGAAAGCAATCAGTTCACTCGGTGAACTGGAAATCGGAACACGAAGATTGCTCCCGGCTCCCCGCTGGCCTCTTCATTTTTATATTCCCCTGGTCGCATAGCGTGTGGACGAAATATACCCCAACCAGGAAAATGTTCATAGTTCTACTACGGCGGAGTGGTAGCAATTGTACCAGGAATGCAGCAGTGGTATCGTTGCTTTCAAGGCGCATTATAGCCAACGAATTAAAGTTACGTAGCGAATGAATAGAAGAGATATGCGCAATCGTTTTCTTTAGAATCTTTAGATACGCAGTCGTTTGCTTATATTAAGTTCAAATCAAACACTATTATTCAAAGATATCATCCATTTTCAAGTTTCTTACGGCTGTCGGTACCTTGTCACTTGTGGTACATACACGTGAGCCCGTGTGCAACATTTTCCCATTTTAAGTTGATTCACTTGACGAGTGTCTGACAAAGTACTCGATGATTAAGAGGCCGGTAATCGATGGCCATAGCTGGACGGCTCTCAATAATCATTGCCCATAAGTCAATATTGCTTAGTAACCAAAGATTGGCGTTACGTATACGGCCTATTCGAGAAACGGCTGACGTAAAGCTATAACGACGAGCTAACCCCATTCGCAGACGTAGCTGACGTCGCACAGTTCCTATTTGTGAGTGCGCGACGCGCCGGTCACAATATTGCTAAGTCGGCGAATAAATCTGCGGAACTGTCTACTACGAGTATGTCAATCAGCCTCCAACTATTGATCCTCATTCGATAGTCACTCGAACCAATGATTAGGTAATTTGATTAATTGGTTTGTTTGACGACTACACAGCCTAGTTGGTAGTGACCTTGCCTGTCAAGCGAGGCGTCCCTTGTTTGACCCGGCCGGACATTTCACAGACAAATGTTTGTTCTCGGGTAATGGGTGTTACTGATCTGTTATTATCCATGCCACCCGCGACACAGGGAATTGTACTGCGTAGTTATATTATTTTTATATTGTAATTCCTGTGAATATCCAACGTGTTTTAATCCAAATGGTTATAAGAAATTCATTCTGTTTTATTACTATTTTGTCCATGTACCTACGCAGTGTTATAAGTTTACATCTGTAATTGAAGTTACCCTTACCTTCTTTGTTTGTAAACTTTTACGTGTGCCCATGTCATGTAGTATTGATTGATGCAATAAATAAACAAATAAAATTAAGCAACGAAACTTACGCATTAATTGATTTTACAAAAAAATCAGTGTTATGTACAGGTTAATCCAAAAGGATAAGTTAGTTGTTGTGTGTAAACTATCAGTTGCCGCATGGATACCTATTTATTCAGTTTAATAGTGTATTAAATGTAGTCAGCATTAATAACATCTAACAAGTTTATTTTATTGTTACAGGTAATAAAACGAGGGACAGTCGGAAGTTGATCAAACCGCGATCGGTAAACACCCGGAGACAGGTTAATTGAAATTCATGTGCATCGTCCATTGAGGATAATGTTCCTTCCGTCGCGTCTTCTGAACTTGTTGGTATTAGATCTTTGTTATACCAACTCTAACGCTTAACTAAATTCCTATTGTGGGCTTTGAGTGTTCTCTTATACTTAGTGATGAAGTTTAAGCTTGAAGTGGCTTTCAGGTATTAAAATTTTATTAAACTCCGAGATA
This sequence comes from Ochlodes sylvanus, assembly GCA_905404295.2. Lineage (NCBI taxonomy): Eukaryota > Metazoa > Arthropoda > Insecta > Lepidoptera > Hesperiidae > Ochlodes > Ochlodes sylvanus. Next base: position 12,936,439 of record FR990136.1, read on the forward strand.
ATTTTGTGTTTTTCCCGAAATCAAACTGTCTCTGCCACTAAGAGTATTTTGAGAAACTTTAAAAATATCTACGTCCCGCGTCAAGTTTTTTAAAAATCACAGTTCACATAAAATGTAATTTAAATCAAATCAAAACGTGTATAATGTCACTAATCAAATTGAATCAATGGTAAGGAGCTTATTTTTGCCAGTACGGCAACCAAGCAAGCAAGCTACTTAAACTATATACATAAATGTTATAAGCGCTGTATTTATTTCAAAGTAGTATTATTTTCATAAACTTTACAACTCACATAACATCTAAGGCCTGGTTCTATTCTAATTCTATTGGCTGTCATCGATCAATAGATGCATAGATAGATACCAGGGGACGTCACCAACGCATTGCTGATGAGGTAGAAATTCCTGCTGCTCGAGTTATCTGTTGCCTCGTCTTTTGACTGCCAAAAACATAGTCAAGTGCCTAACTCTATGACCGGTAATGTGGAATAATCACATGCTAAATATATCAAATAGGACTCATAGAATTACGAATAAATATCCCTTCACTTACTCAAGCAACTGTATTAATAAAACATTTGGAGATACACTCGTTTCATCCAAGTATTGTCAGTAGCCGGCGAGAGATTGTTAGGTCTGTAACGAGTACTCGAGAGCACCGGCGGCTCGGTCGAGGGCCTGGAGGGCACTCCACGTCCTCCACAGGCGTTCAAAAGGTACACGACAATAACAATTGAGGATAAAAATTGTTACATGTCAGGGAATTGTTCGACATTATTTATTTATTCTTAAATGAACTGTAGGAAGTGCAGGACGGAGTGTGTTCAGAGGATTCTTTGCTATTTCATGCTACAGCGGTTTCTAAAACAGAAAAAACTTTTATTATTTACTATATTTTGTAACATTTATTAACAAGAAACCAAATGTATATAGTTTTAATAATGTGTAGTAATAAAAATATTACGAGATATTGTCACCTTCGTTAATCTAGATAAATGTTATTATTTTTTATTCGTAGAAAAGTAACAACACGAAAACCCGACGGAACTAATAACTAACTGTAGCTACAGCAGGTCACTTGCGCCATTTCATGTCTATAAGTATTGGGAGACCCCACGACTGAGATCAAACTCCTCATTTGCAAGTGCCGAGCCACAAGGCCCACAGCCCACAGCCCGCTAACTGCTCAAACCGGAACACGAAGTTGCTCAAAGCGACTTGTTTCGCGGCAAAGCAGATGTGTGTGTGGGGCATTATCACAGTCTGACGAACTCTCTAAGACCTTACATGGTTTTATTGTGATCAATTTAGTTCAGCGTCGGTGCATGCAAAGCAGCGATGACCCGCATAGCAACTTGTACGGCGCAATGGTGAATTTGATCAAAATTACAAGTGTATTTGAAATGATTTTTTTTAAGTCAATAAAAAAAAGAAAAAAAAACGCTGCTACGTTATGTGCAAAGTCCGTCATGTACACTTGGCTATTGTGGTGTACCTCTTACAGTTTGAAACTAGATGTAGATCATTGGGTAGTTACCAAAACCAGTAAAATTCAATCATGAGTTGTCTTCTACCATAATCATAAAGCTTGCTTTAATAAATTCACTCGACCGCAGCCTTACAGACATGACATTCAAGGCATAACTAAAACCCCACGCTTTAAGCTCAGGAAAGCTCTAAGCTCTGCTGAGCGCATAATACGACGCTCCAGTGTGGTTAAGCCTTGCGCGGCGAGCCGCCGGAGATAACCTTGTTTGTGTCTATTTATAAACGCGTTATTTACTAATGGAAGTAGCTAAATAGTGGAACGGGTGTCTCGTGGTCTACCCACGTCGTTTACGGAAGGACGGTCTCTGTATGTCTCAATTGTAACCACATTTCGGTCTGTGAACTTGGGACAGAGAAAGTTGATCCAGTCTTTGTAACGTAACACAGAGGTATACTGTAAATAAATTTGGATTTTGGCGGTCCATTATGGTGCTAATTACAACAAAATGTCAAAGGAAGGTATGACACACAAAAAATATTTGGAACTTACAATTCGCGGTCATTGTTACCGACTCCACAAACCCAACATTTTTTTAAATAATTTCAGAATATTCCTAAGTCCTAGTCCCATTTTAATTTTTGAAAAATTTTCAATGTTGTGGAATAACATACTGTTGAATAATATACTTAGGGCCAGTTTCACCGGTTCCGGATAAAGTTCCGGATAGCCCTAGGAATTTAACTCCCAGATAAACTACAACTTTTGGCTTCATAGGTATCAGACAGAAGTGACAGATAAAGTGTTGGATAGGTATCTGCCAGTTCAAGTGGCTGTTAAAGGCGTTATCTGACGGATAAAAAATATTTCAAGTGGCGTTTCTATAAACACATTTGGAATTTGAAGTTTTGAACTGTAGTAAATCATATTTTTATAAATCCTACTATTTTCGTTCTATAATGATAAAATTATACTTGAAAATATTAAAAAAGTCGAATTGGATTATTTTGAACAAAAAGTATTTTATTAATTAAGTTTTCAAAATAATTTTCAAATGACAATAATTTACGTAGTAGTAACGAAACGCAAAAAAGCGACGTTGCCGCTCCGTCAACTGTTAAGTGGCAGATAAATTCCTAGGGCTATCCGGAACTTTATCCGTAACCGGTGAAACTGGCCCTTAATCTATTTTTAAAATAATTGATTACGACGTTTTATATTGGGAAACTACAAAGATACCTCTGGCTATCAAGTGAATATCTGGCTGGGTAGTACTAATCAAAATCCAATGTGGATTCTATACACGTTTATTTCGTACGTTTGTAATAATATCTTAGGATAATACTGAAATAATAAGCGCGTTGCGTGTCTTGTGAGGCCTGTGTGATATTTGTTACGCAATGTATTATTACCCATTTCAGACGAAAGTCTGACACTCACGCACTGATACTATAAATATTATTTTGCAATCGTCTTACAATAATGTAGGTATAATCAGGACGTTTCTGTTCGAGTAAGAATAGTAAATAATAATCTCACACAGGTTAATGTATATAATAACAAACTCGGAACATTGTGTTGATGACTGAAACACCCGCCCACGATCCGAGACAAAACATTTATCTGTCACACAATATCTGCCCCGGCCGGGAATCGAACCCGGGACCTTTCGCTTCGTTAGGCTACGGGGATATTCTTTCACGATTGTAATACACTATTTACCTATATTCGGCGATTTGATGATTTCACAAGATGTTCCGGTTCAAATGACGTAAACGACGATCTAAACTAGTTTAGTCCCCTGCTTCTTCACTTCTTTGTTGATCGGCTACCCAGCGGTCATGCTTTTCATATCACTGATGTCCAAGACCGACGGTGACTGCTCAATCAGTTCGTCTGTTTATATGTCAGCTATTAACATTAATAAAAAAGCAGATAAATGTGTAGCTCCCCAAGTGCAACATTGTACGTAGTCACGTGCAGGAGATAGCGCAGAGCAGATAGCGGCAATAACGGAGCGCGCTAACTGCGCTCCGCGTCCCGCACTTAAGCTGGGAGATATGTCTGGGCCTCGGAGCACCCGATGACACGCGTAAACCTCTGCACATATTGGTCATCTCTCTTCGGAACTAAATCCTCAATTGGTTTAAAGCCAGCATACTGAAGTTATTTGAAATGTGGACAGCGCTGCTTAGAGTTTTTTTACTGATACAAGTTAATGTTTGATTATAATCCCATAATAGCCAGTGGTGATGAAGACAAGTGTAAAGATGTACATAATAAATATTCGGAAATCACTTGACTTCTGGCAGTTTTGTTTTATCTTATTACATTTTAGTGTAATTATTGTTTTTATATATCATTTATTTTCCACCATTCCGAACTGAAACAGCGTGGTAGAGTATGCTCTAGGCTCAAATGGGGACTAGGATAGTTAGTCCGGTAGGAGACGGTGTCAGAACATTAGTTGGTTAGTTTGTTAGTAAATACGAGGACTGGGACAGGGACTGTTAGTGATAATTAGTCCTGTTAGTTGTTAGTAATAGTCCAGGAAGTAATTATAAGTAAGTCTTAGGTATTCTTATTCGGTCACAGATGCGTTGCTACCCTTGAGGACTGAGATATGCGCCTCTAAAAAGTGTAACCGACTCCACACCTCACTGTTAATTTCACTTTAATGTTAATTCAGAAAATGTTTACTGTACTTAAATCTAACTTTTTTCTCTTCGCTTAAGAATATAGTGTGTATATATAATAAGACATAGTGTGTAGGAGTGTTCGCGACACTTTCTGTTCGCGATATCAGTTGGCGCAAGTGAGCGCGCCCTAACGCCGGTGTTGTGTTTATAAGTTCTCTAAATGCATTAGTGTAATGGAGCTCCGGGGAGGTCTTACAAAAATTAAAGTGGACGTTCTAAATTGGCTAAGATTATTATCTGTAACGCGCTAGACGTTTGAGAAATAACATTGCTTAGCTTTTACTCGGACGGTTTTGCCAGATGAAAATGTTTATAGAATGTGAAGAATTGTTTAATTTTAATATTATCTTTAAAGCTTATCAAAAATATTATATAAATTTTCATATATTAATGTTGGCAATTTCGATTCTGATACCTTCGAATCGGACATCGCACAGTTACTTTTATAAGTCACGCAAGCTGGTCTAGTACCTACATTGGCCAGCCCTCGTGTGGGTGGCTGTAGGCACCTACGGCAAGTGCAAATGTCGAGCACTAGGAAGTATCAAAGGCCGCGGCTCCTCCACGTGTCAGTCCGAGCTGAGTGCGACCTCTTTCCGTCGGGCAGACACTTGATACTTGTAAACTCCATCTTGGGATGCAAGGAAAAAGCTTACTATTTTATTATGATATGGGTACCCACTCACGATTTTTATTTTACACGCCGATAGCTGGACCCAGGTGTATGGATGGATCGTGGTCACAGCTGAACTGCGGTGGTGCGGATAAACTTTTGATAGGACATGACATTTGACACTAATCAGTGTACAAAACAAATATCGTGAGTATCCATATGGGTACTAAACTATTATGATACCATAATAAATAAATAAATAATGTGTACGACTACGATCCGCGATGAGTTCAGTTTCAATTATAAGAACTTACTAATTTTATCTTTAACATGTGAACGTTTATTTTATTACTTTTATTAATTAGGTACTATTATTCTACTTTGCTACGAGATATGTGTATTGTGCATTATGATATAAACCTCTACAGCTGACAAACGGAGAATACCCTACCACAACGGGGAATAGGTACTTATTATGATTCTAGACATTTACTGGCATTTACTCATAAATACGGCACCAACACGTGTTTGGACGGAAACGGAGCATCATTAACCACTTACCCTGAGTCATTTAATTCTGATGATGTTCTGTTTCGATGTAAAACACGTGTTGGTCCTCGCATGTTGCAAAGTGGAATAATAACATAATTTGCTTGAAAATTGACGCAAAATTACGCCTTTTTTATTAATATGTATGGTATAAGTATAATGAAGTGGTACCTACTCTTTGAACTGATCCCAGCGACCTCAAAAACGTGTTTAAGCTGGGTCTCCATCAAACGGAAGTTGCCAACTTTTGTGTTGTAGCAACACGTGTGGGCGACAAAGTTCCTGTAATTAACTTGTGTTGGTAACAACAATTGTAAACAAACGGGGACAGGGTCTCCGTTGTCGGTGGTACAGGTAAACATCAAAAGAACGCGCTTCTTGCCGATATACTTTTGCTCTATGGATACACACGGTTGGACACAAACTTGTCTGGCACGTAGACGCCCGAATTGATCAACACATTAATTGATATAATACACACAAAATGTACTGTGGGATTCACGTGATTCAACTAAAGAAAATTACAAAAAACAAATACATATGAGAATGGTCGAAGAATGAATGTTAGATACTTGTTTGCATATTTGACTTAAAATAATAAATGCTGGGTCATCACGGTCGTTCGAATTCACTGTCCAACCGATATATTTTTCGTAAAAAGAAGATTATTCGTGTGCCAGTAACACTCGGCGAAGCTAGTTGTCAACTGGAATGTTTCACAAATTGTTGGCGATTTGTTTTCATTCGGTAAAGAGTTAAAGACACAATGTTGGTGATTTTTCAGACAATTGGAAATACAGAATTTGCCAATAACTTCGGAGGAGTTGCTTCCTTATATTATTGCCTCGACTGTCCTGCAGCAGGGTTCACTTGACGGTGGAGCTGAAATCCGGCTGGTTAGTTACCACTCGAGCCGCGAGCCAGCCGCCCGACGAGTCCGACGACTTGTCTCGCTCCTACGGGTAGCTTGAGAGACAGGACTACGAGTATCATTCTTTCCTGTTTTTGTTTTGGCCGTCAACGTGACCGCTCACCACCAGGTGGCCCGTCGGCACGTTAGTCGGCTATTAACAAGAAAAAGAAAACGAACAGTTGAGTTTGTTTGACACAAGGAACAATGGAGCGGAGCCCCAAAAATTCGATAAGTATTAATGGCATTCTTACTTTTTAAAATTGATTGTAGCGAAGCCGGCGGACATAAAGCTCGCCCCTCGCTGCTGACCGGCAACATTCGGCGGTCGGTTCATTAAGCACGCGCGTCCACTCGGATCATATTAATCATAGCTATTCCATTAGCGAAATGTAATGAAAATCGTTAATTACAATCGTGATGTTATTAAAATACTGCTCCCACACGCGCCGCGCTCGATACCTAATTAAATAACTAGTTCGTACGAGTATAAATGTTTTTGTACACTATACATTTCAATTTGTTTTTATTCCCTCCTGCCAATAAATTACTTAGAAAATGTAAGTCAAAAGTGAAGAACTGAAGAAATACACAGAAGTTAAGGTACACAGTTATTAAATCTGCATTATGTTCTAGACATAGATAGATACAGTATAACTAGTTATGTATACTGATAACATTCCCTCATTGGGACAGGTTTGTGGATTGCGCTCCAAGTTTTTTCCGTATTGGCCTGGAATATTGATTGCCTTATCCCCATACTAAATAGACCATAGTTTCGTAGGTCCTGCCAGGTCTGCAGCTGGAGCCGGGCTGGCCAGCTGACGCCCTCTTGCTTGAGTCCGCTGCCGAACGACTAGTCCGTGTGTTCCGTCTGGGAACTTGACCTTTGGACCTTCCTTTCTTTCTAGGCCGGCTAAGCTTCGGGGATGTCTTCGTTGTTAGTGACGTCCAGGGGCGACAGTATCCTCTTACCTTAATCTGCGTGTTTGTCGGCTATTAGCACAAATCTTAATGATGAAAAGGTTCGAGCCATAAGCTAGTAAAAACTATATCCTAAATTTATTTTAAAAATTATATTGTGAAATGTTTTCACTAAAACCAAAATACAAATAAGTGGACACTCGCAATTTTGTATATTTTAATTATTGCCTTCATTTGGTCGCCTTTTACATAGACAATTACGTGGTGCGAATAGCCAACAAAAAGCCCCAGTATTTCCTGAGCAATTAAACAATTCCAATTGCAAATTTTTATAGTGGAATCACTAGTCGGCTGGCCACGCCGGCGGGCGCCGTGCCGCGGCCGCGTCAAACGGAATTGCGGAGCCGTCATTTGAGTGTCGCCATGGGCAAAACCGCTTAGTGGTTACATTCGTTCGTATATTTTATATAGGTTCAAGTGTCGACGAAAAGGCAGACGAGCCTTTGTTGGTAAGTGGTCACCAGCCACCGTCGACATAGGCAACAACAGAGGAGTCGCATGTGCAACGCCGTCTCTGAACGATAACTCTGTTTACACCCTTTGTTGCTTTATTACACCTTTTTTGGATGGTGCATGCAGTCCTGTACATAACTTTTTTCAATTAACTCAGTTTTGGTGATTTTATTATGTATTTAATAATACTTGAATGAATTGAAAATTGTTGATACGCCGCGTTCTTTCACTAATCTATTTATAACAAAAGGTACCTACTGAACATAGAAATAAAGTTCTTTTCTATTAACCAAACCTTGAGAAGTCTTAAGTTTCCAATCCTTTCGAAAATTTATTTGCATTTCATCTACCATTAAATAAAGTGGTAAAACGAATTTCGCTCCAGAGGAGCTGTTGCTTTGAAGCTTGTTGTATGCCCCAAGCAAACCATACAAGTGTCTGCTACCTGGATTACATGGATTTACAGATAATGGTTAGTTTACATTCACTATGAACGTGATTGCGTGACGAGACAATCGCACAAACTATGGAGATGACCCGGAAACCCTTACCTCAGGCCGTTTCAACGTGGTCTCACTGTCAGCGACTGGCTTCTCGGCTTCCTAAGTGACAAAGTGTTAAAAGCAAAGACTCTTTTTGCTTTGGTGGTTAATGAGGTGACCCCAAGATAAAGAATGCTATTAAAATATACATATCTGTTAAATATATAGTTGAGATTTTTCTCCTTTGTTGCTTCAAATCAGGAGGGCCTTAAGGTCTGCAATTTTTGATTTGATGCTACATGATTTATTCCATGGTAGGTACTTTTTTGTTTGCACGTGAATATGTAATAAAAAGAATGTTCCCTATAAATATGGCGAACATGTTTTTTAGGTATAGAGTGCAATAACATACTTAACGGAACTCTTCAATTCAAGATATAATTATAATTAGTTACTGTTACATGTTATTTTTCGAATAAAAATTGTTTATTTTAGTGTACTTTATTTAAGCGGTTTTACTTAAAATAATTTTAATAACTGCAAGCGATATTACTCGTCATATTTGACGTCAAAACAAGCAAGAGTGTATAGCGTGGCCGACCGGCGACCGCTGGCACTGGCGCCGTGCCCTCTGTCGCAAGCTCGTGGGAACACTTTCACTGCACATCTACTGGGAAACCCTCAGCGCCCGCTACCCGCGCCCGCTCCGCGCTCCCCGCTCCCCGCTCCCCGCCCCGCTAATGCCGCGATGGGTTTCCGTGACTCCGCGCGGTCCTCTTTGATGTTTCTGAGAGTTCAGGTGTTTAATTATTCTGTTATTGCGTGTAATTTGGTTTTATGTTTACATATTTTATTAATGAAGTTACTTAATTTACATTTATGTATGTTTAAATGGTTTTCAGAGATAAGACATATAGGACTCCGTTGTTACGTGATAGTGTAGTCTTTTTGCCATACATCCATACATATGAGTTATGTTCTAAATTACCTCTCATATTAAAATAAAATTGTGATGTCAATATAGGCATAAAAAGATCGGTATAATTATTCAGTATCCACATATGCGGACATTTATTATTCGTGTGTTTTTTTATTGTACTAAAGTATTTTTTCTATTCTTGGTCTAGGTGAGTGTGTTCTGGTCTCGTGTGTTGTTCATGGCACCCATGAAAGGAAGGAACCTAGTATTTGGCGTTAAATAATATACGTTTATTTAAACGACATTACCCACCACGTATTCGCCTGTGGTTTATTCCCACTAATATAAATGTCAAAACATTACTTCGTAACCAATTGTTTGCCACACTCATAAGCCGTACACCGGGTTAGAACGTCAGGCAAGAAAAACGTATCAGTTGCTCCACCGTCAATTTGGGCGCGTTGCGAAACGGCGACGGGTTGGGCAACCGGTCGCGCGATGTGTTGCCGGCCGCGGTGGTTGCATCGGCCATTGAACCCGCGTAAATGTCACTCAAACGGCACGAGATATTAACGAATCGACTAGAAAATTGCAACAATATTGCAACATATTTTTCATGACCATGAAGTGTTTGTGAAATGCGGGATTCGGCTCGTCAATTACATACATTTAGTATGTATGAATTTTGCCAATTAAAGATAAGAATAGATTATTTTCTTGTCGTTTAAAGTAGTATTTTTTAATAGTTGATGATAATTAATGAAATTGGCGGACTCCACAATCCACACTTGGCCAGCGTGGTTGGCTATGGCCTATGGTGACTCGTCACGTTGTGAGAGGAGACCCGTGCCCAGCTCTGGGATCGGTATGGGTTGTGATGGTGATGATGAATTAAATTTATCTGTTGTACGAATTTTCATTTACCCTTAACTGTTTTCCAACAGCGGAATTTAGGTAGGGGTAGTCAATTTGGCCATTTTACTTACAGGTTACTCCACCAACCCGCACTGGAACAGCGTGGTAAATGTTCTAGGCCTCCTTAATTACGAGGAGAAGTCTGTGCTCAGTTGTGGACCATTAAAGGGTTGAATCCAAGTCGATTTGAATAATAACTATTAACTGGTATCTATTTGCCTACATATAGGAAAATGTCAAGGTGTACTATGACTAAATAAAATAACCATTATTTTGTTTCATCATCATCATCATCATCATCATCATCACAACCTATAACTGTCCCACTGCTGGGCACGGGTCTCCTCTCACAGTGTGAGGGGTATAGGCCAATTATTATTTTGTTTATTATCGTTTAATAATTTTCAGAAAACGTATTATCACAAAATTTTAGCACTCTCGTCACTTCGTTCTAGCAAATACGAATATAGATTATGAAATATCAATTTACTAATCTATTCATAAGCTATCAATGTATTTAACATCGACCCACTTCTTCAAAAGGATTCTCTATTGACCCAAGCGGTGACTGATCCGGCGGTGACTCGTGTAGTCGTGCTGTATTGACCGACAAGTAAAGCGAAAGTTGTAACGCGATCCGTATTAGTTCGCGATTAACTTATATTGCGGTCGTTGGACATTTGTTGCACTTCGGGGAGAGCGTCCAATGGGAACAGTAATGAAACCGAGTGCTTCGATAACTTTAATAAGCTTGATTGAATGAACAATTTCAATAACTTAGAACGGTTTTTTAATATTTTCATGTATACAGAGTAATTACTTTAAGTGTAACCTTATTTTATTATATTACGTCGTTTTGATAGTGTCATTTTTTAGTGTTTTGATGTTGAAAATATAGTTTGGATATGTGGATTGATTATAGTGTTTTGAAGCTCATAAATGATTATACTGTTATAAGAATGAAAATGTAGTAACAAAAATAAAAAGCTATTTTAAAACTCCCCTACTCTATTCGGCGGTTAAATCAATCAATCAATCTTTATTTGCTTAAAATAAGTAAGGAGTTTTTATAATGTATTGACAAAGGTAGTAAGTATGTGTACTACGTATTCCTCATGCAAATTAATATTTTGGTTAATTTTCAAATAAATTTCCATGGTAGCAAAAGTTAATTAAATTGAATTAAAGTTGTGATATTATAACATTGGTAACAGCACAATTCTTTTGAATTTCTGGCATAAATCATTCCGTCAGAGATAGGTACTAAGCACGCCGAAAAGATTTCTTCAAAAAAGTTCCGTAAAATATCAAAAAAGTTCGAGAACTTTCTAAACGCCAGGGACGCATATTCCCAAAAAACTCGTAAATTAAACTTTTATACAGTCCACAATTTTACGCGCTACGTGGACACTCGAGTCAGTATCTTATCAAAGGAGAGGAGTTTCAGAAGTTCAACCTTGCCAAATTCATTTCTGTCGGAATTTGGTATGTTATAGTATGATAAGAACTCGGGTCGCTTTTTATTTAAAAAAAGTTAACTATTTCAAGTTCACAATTGGTTAAAAATTCCTTGAAACTCCGTAAAGGAATTCGTTTCTATCTACATCATAACTATGTAATAATAATTCTGAAACGCAGTTTCTATTCACATCATATGTTCGGTGTTGATCCACTGTGAACTTTCCACGGCATTTCTTGTTATACACGCAACCTGTAAGACGAACTTCATAAATAATGATTTAATTGACGACTATCTTGTGGTGTTAACGAAGTGGTTACCGCATAATGGCTTCCGTCTTTTGTTTAACGGCTTTATAAGTTACAAAGCACCAGTTCTCTACCAGTCTGCACTGGAGCAGTGTCGTGGAGTATGCTCTGTAGTGAGCCATTAATAGGTTAAAGCCAAGTTACAAAAGCATTTAATTTCGACGCCAGACCGGGCTCGACCATTTCAACAAGCGCAGTCTATTGACGTTACTCGGGACACACGTGATAATCAAATATTCGGAAGTCAACCAACAGGCTCAGTGTTTCGGCTAACAATGCCGAAACTCCACATCTGCTATAAACACAATAGTTTTGTTTAGCCGCTTCCATACAGTTTACTTTGCAACGCTTAGAAATGTTGGCGCCCAAGCCGGGCTTACTTTGTTATTCTCTTACACCGCGGTATTATTGTATAAGTTTTTGCAAGTTTAAATACATATAACACACTTAATATTAAATATTCGATAGTCAACGGACAAGCACAGTTTCAAGTTACATTTCTGTACTGCACTCCCAAGCGTTATCAAATACAAATAGGCGATCAAAGAGGAATTACCAGTAATACAAGAAACCTAAATTAGTTCTTATCTCTAAAAATCTCTCGACAAACGAGGCGTCACGTTTGGTGTATCATGTTATAATAGTTGAATTAGTTTACTTCTATATTATATTTAAATTTCAATTCACGTCGACAAAAATATAGCCCACCTAGTCTGGTATATTAAATAATTAAGCTAATAATTTTCTTTGGCTAGTTAATTTCAACATTAACTAGTACCTAATCTGATAACTCAGTAATTAAACTACGAAAATATAAATAAATGGAGTGGAAACAAACATTTGGAACGTCTTCGAGCTCAACCGGTTTGAAATGACGTGATTCGTATTAAGGAAAAACATAACGTAGAACGTGGCGCGACATGGAATAAGTACTTGAAATTTATTTCTAACTAATAAACGTGGAAACCAGTTCATTTAGGTAACTCGACAAACAGGAACATAGTTCGATGATTCCTAACTTCGGTATATGATATCTTCAGAACGTGCAAATGCATCGCTTAAAGTAGATAACGATATATCGCCACTCATGGGCATTTACCAATCTCTTATCAAATACTAATGCATAGAGGGCAGAGAAAGTAGCGATTGACCAGTCATGAAGGTTAGGCTTAAGGAGTTTGTGATACATTTAGGTGCGCTTGGTTTTAAATTAAGGATGGTCACTTAAGCCCTAAATAAAGGAACTTAAATTAAATTAAAGTAAATAGCAGTAATAGTAAACAGTAGCAGAAATACCGCGGCCATTCGTACGGCTGGTAGCGGCCCGCGCAGCTGCGGCTGCCGGTACAAATAGCTTTGTGGAGATTTACTTTGGGAACGTGCTGCAGTTTCAACGTAATACTACACTAAGTAAACCGCCGTTGTAGAACCATTTCTCTACATTTTGGTCATGTACACGCTTCGGCATATTTCAAGTACATACTTGAAAATTTTGTTAACTTACTGTTCATCATACTACAACTAGTAGTAGTTGTAGTATGATGACCAGTAAGTTAACAACATTTTCAAGTACTTGAAATATGCCGAAGCCTGTACATGACCAAAATGTAGAGAAATGGTACAACTAGTAGTCTAGTACTTATAATCTTCCTGCTGCAAAGTTCCACAAAGTTAAGCAACAGCGGGCGCCGTCGGTAGGCGGATGGGTATTCAAGGCCTATTTTTGAGGGATAAAGTCTAAACATCCTTGATAGTAATCCAAATTGGATTGGCGTCTGAACAAGAAATGGCGCCAGAAACTGCCCTTAAGTAATTAGACATTGTTGCCTCGAATTAATCTACAATACCAGCCCTTTCGAAGCCTCTTTTACGATTAAAACTTGTGTCAGTATACTGAAAAGGATCCCGAGTAATTGACTCCAAAAGGAATTATCTTAATTCGAACGGGCGGATTCCGAGCGATTTGCTCTGCGGACGCTGAAGCCATCGTTATCAATAGATCCCCGCTCCCCGCTCCCCGCTGGGCCCGCGGTCGCTGTCCGTGACGTTTCTATTACATTTTGTTACACCATTGTACCACCTACCACCCTGATCATAGCCCTTTGTTCCCTGAGCCCTTGTCTCGGTGTTTGTTCTCTATAAAGTACAACGGATTCGATTATTCTCAGTATCGCTGAATGACACTTAATTTAGGTACACCATTATCAGGATTTTACTCATGTTTGGAGCCGATATTAATATCAAAAGCTTAATTTGATAATTAATTTCCAAAATTAATTTTACCTACAGAAACAGCTAACAAATATACCAGCATTATATTTTTTTACGTAAACCTTGCTTGCCTTGTGAATTATTGTAATGATTCCAAGACTATTATTCCTCCGAGTATAATTTAAAAGTTTCATTGCTTTATAAAATACAGTTTTACAGGCTACAGTATAAATAACAATTGTTTAACATTTATATTGTTATTGTAGATTAAAATAGCCCAATGATTCAATTGAAGTAAGCAGTAATCAATGTTTTTTTATGTTAGACAAGTGACCTTATTCGTATAATTTAAATTTTTATTGTACTTATACTTATTATTAAAATGCCTAGAAGTCTATTGGTTGCGGAGAATAAACGAGCGATTTAATTACTCACCTCGCATCAATCACGTTGCTCGAGGAAAGTTTCAATTACGTGTAATTGTAGGATAATCGTGTAGTTAAGGGAGAAACTATCACGATGTGTGGTGCCGTCTAATGTAATGTCATTACCGGGACCGACGTCGGACACATTGTCCTGGAGTTTAATAATCATTGTCTAGGTACTCGTTGGACTGAATTTCGCGTAATTACGTGGCGATAAGGTCGATCAAATTTATTTGCAATACTCGACGCTGACGCTTGCAGTGCAGCGTAAAACGACGCGTGGTGGCCTCGAGTATAGCCTGACATGTTTCGTGTCAAAACCAGACTAATGATATTGTATATATTTTATAGGTAGAGCCTGCTACAGTGGCAATTCCGCCCACATTCCATTTAAAGCTTTAATTTCGACGTAAAAAAGATGATCACTAAAAAGCATCTTTCATAATTGTATTTTATTCTTGTACTAGCTAGTTTCCGCGACTTCCCCCGAAATGAAGACTAAAACTTGACGCCTCCTTTATGTGTTCATCCAATAAATCATTTTATTATTATTTTGAAAAATTGAAACAGTATTGTTATTTTATTATAACGCTTGGTTTTAATTAATCCTTTGAAAACAGAGATAAGGAACACAATAATTAGATAGAAACACGTCTAATTTTGTAAAATTTATTTCAAACTTCGTAATACCGATCCCTTAGATCCTTATGTAGGTAGTGTGTAGGTACATAATTATATAAATACAAACGTCCTAGTTCGCATTCTGTTGAGCTCACATTGTCATTCCAGTAGCCTCGGAAAGACAAACTTTTGCATGTCTGTCTTAATTAAAAAGCTGCTACGCAAACTCTTCACAGTAATTTATGAGTTGTACCGCTAACAATTTGTATCACAAATAAGTTTATTCACAATGACAAATTACTTGTCATGTTAGAACAAAATAACAAAATACATTAGGTTGGAGCGGGCACAAGTTCGTTAAACACAGTGTTAGTTTGTTGACTTTATAATGTATCTATTACTAATTAATATAATAAATGTTGAAATAACGAGTAACTCCTAAATTTTAGCGTACGTTAATAATAATAATAATAATAATAATAATATAATTTTATTTCAGGCCATCACACCCATAATTTACATTACAAAATTTCCATATACCATAATTACAAATCAAATAAATCAAATTTAAAATAACATAAAAATCATAATTAACACATAAAATAATATATAATCAATAAAATCAAAATTACATAAAAACTAAAACAAAAAATACCACAACCAAATTGAAATTTAAAAATATATATACCTATGTCATAAATTTTTATAATATTTTTACCGGCATAGGTACTGCTGCGTGTCTATTACAACAGTGCTGTAGGTAGCAACAGTCGAACCTGGCCGCAATCATCTTTAGCACGGTGTTCGGGCTGCCCCGCACTCTGCGGACCAGCGACGCACTTCGCTTGCGCATGGTGGTATAAAAGCAATCGGTGTGCGCGTCAGCAAACATGCCTGAGGCGCTGCAGAATCGGGGCAGCCCCAACAACATCCTAAACGCGTTGTTGTACAGGACGCGGAGGTCATTGTACTTTTTCCTCGAGTAGTTAGCCCATAGGCCGCACGTGTACAGTGATGTGCAGTACGCTCTAAATAGCGTGACCTTGACTTTGGCAGAGCAGCGTGCAAACCTGCGGGATATCATGTTAGCCCTAATCGACAAGGCCCTCCGCTCCCGCTCTATATCTGCATCATCCCTGAGGTCTGCGGTAATTACATGTCCTAGGTACTTAAATCGTTCCACCACTTCAAGCGGAAAAGCAGATAGAAGTACAGGTGGTACAACGGCATGGCATTTTCTACCAGCAGCCTCAAAGACCATGCACTGACTTTTCGCGACATTGTATTTCAGACCATGACTCACAGCATATCTCTCACACGTCTGTACAAGCTTTCTAATTCCACAAATCGACGCACTCAGCAACACCATGTCGTCCGCGTAGCTCAGATTATTTACACACACTCCGTCAACATGGCAACCGACATGCATGCTACTGAGTGCGACGACTAATTCATCCATGTACAGGTTGAACAAAGTCGGAGACGTTAACCCTCCTTGCCTTACGCCGCAGTCAAGTTGGTATGAGTCCGACATTGTCCCCGCCCATCGCACACTGTTTGACTGGTGCACGTACCAATATCGGAACATATTGACCAGTTCATGAGGCAGGCCTGTACACTTCAGTTTTTCCCACAATAAATCATACGACACCATGTCAAATGCCCTGGACAAGTCGAGGAAGCACGCATACACAGGAGTATTACGCTTTGTGTAGTATTTGACGGTGTGCTTAAGGCACAGTATAGCACTTTCAGTGGACAACTGAGGGCGAAATCCAAATTGATTATCGTGCAGCTTCACGTGTTTATTTAACTGTGCATTAAGCAATCCGTCAAAGACCTTAGCTAGAATAGTGGCAAGAGAAATGGGCCTGTAGTTACTTATGTCGGTGAGGTCCCCAGTTTTATTTTTCACCACAGGCACTACCACTGTTTTCATAAGTTCGTCCGGTAAATAGGCATGGCTCACACAAAGCGAATAGAACACAGCCAAGATTCTGTAAATATGATGTCCGGCGTGCTGAAGGTGCTCAACGCTGAGTCCATCGTGTCCCGGAGACTTTCCTCGGGTCATTTGCTTTATGGCCTTATAAATATCTTCCGCATGGAATGAGATCCCTAACGTTTGTCCGCTCATGTCAGCGTTGTGCACCTCCATCGTCGGACCTAGAACTGGTTTTACAGTAAAATGAGTTTTGAATAAATTGGCTATGTCTTTAGGATCACTCATGCCATTCACGCACACCGGTAGTCCCGGACGTACATTTATCTTACTCGTATCCTGCCAGAAACCACGAAAATCACCCTTACAGTGTTTTTCTGCTAGGGCGTCCATTTTTATTTGTTCCTGATGATCTTGACACCACTTTAATCGTGATTTAAATTTTCTACGACTTTCACACATATCACGGTATAAGGGGCCGGACGTAGGTCTACCGTACATTAGCCATTCCTTAAATCTAGCCCTGGCCACCCGGTGCGCGCAACTGACATGCCCATTCCAACCCACTATGCGCGGACCACGCCCTCCCTTCCTCGCACTTCCTCGACTCACGACTGCCGCGCTTCTTAGTGCGGACACAATGTCAGTGTGAAGCTTGTCCAGAATACGCCTGTGATGACTG
Source organism: Ochlodes sylvanus (assembly GCA_905404295.2). Classification (NCBI taxonomy): domain Eukaryota; kingdom Metazoa; phylum Arthropoda; class Insecta; order Lepidoptera; family Hesperiidae; genus Ochlodes; species Ochlodes sylvanus. The sequence goes on from FR990136.1 coordinate 12,954,097, forward strand.
TTGCTACACAAACAGCCAGCGCAGCCTATGCACTCCGGAGGGAAGTCAATCAATTTTAATCTATCATTGCACTCTTTAATATATACATTCACCTGCGCCTCACTTCTTATGCCCCATATTATGTCTTTATTTGTGTTTGTAATTTTAGATGTTATTGTCGGAGTAATTAGAGTCAAATTGCATTCAATGACAAGCGGATAGTGATCAGACCACCGTGTGTCATACTTTACATCTACGCTTATAACAGACTGCTTAGCCGAGCAAGTTGCTATACAATGATCCAACCAGCTGGTGGACCCGTGCGCGTCACTAATAAAAGTGAACGCGCCCGAGTCCAAACCTAGCGTATCTACATCTAAACACGACCATTGTTGTTCGTTACAAATACTTAATAGCTCATTGTAAAACAACTTACCCGGATCCGCGTTGAAATCGCCTAGAACAAACACAGATTCAATTGCTTGCTCGTCAATAATAGCATTAACTGTACTCAAGCAATTTATAAATTCTTCTAAATTTTCCACGCAGTTTGTCGGCATATATACACTCATCACAATTAGCGATCTATCACACAGCACTATTTTGATAGCACATATACGCGGGTTATCACATTGTATCACTGATATCTGCTGGAACGCGCTATATCGATATAGAAGTGCGACCCCCCCGTGTGCACGGCCACGCAAAATATCGACGGATGTATCCACTGCCGAAGTCGCTGTATAACCGAAACCGCTGTCGATTGTTGCGATGTATGGTATATCGTGCGGCAGCAACCATGTTTCCTGAAGACATACAACGTCACATGTACGACACAGGTTCCTTACATCTTCAATAGAGCGCTTGACACTCTTACAGTTAAACGTAGCAAAACGACAAGGGCCACTATCCATTATTAATTTTATTTGGGCCGTTATCATTCCGATTATTTCCACTATTTTTCTGTATTTCTGTATTTCTGTTTTTAAAATGCACAAAACGACGAAATATAACACCCTCTGGCCATAAATTTTCCTCCATGTACTTCGATAGATTTTGTTCAGAAATGAAAAATTTGTATGCTTTGTGCCCTCTTTCAAACTTCATCTTTATTTTCTCAAGGGATACTGTTTCCTGCGTCTTATTATAAATATGCTTAATTATGTCTTCCTCTGTCGTTGAGGTATGCACATTAGTGATAAACATAGGTATTTTTCTCTCTGCAGCACGGAAACTGCCCATCATATCTCGTGCTATACCTGCTTTCCCATGAAAACGATATATCTTTTGTTTTTTTACTTTTACCTACTGTCTGCCATCCTTCGCTGTTCTTAATTTGACTATTCTTAGTTTCCCGCCCGCACGGCGGTCGTTCATTCCTTACACCGCTTTCATCAACGCAGTGTGTGGTATCAATAGCAATCAGCTGTTTCTCTATCGGCGACTGCGGCGGCGCAGGTGGCGGGCTTGGCACGCGTGACGTAGGCGCTCTGGGTCCGATCGGCCGTACGCGATTATCCGGCCCCTGACTCATCGCTCGCTCCGGCCGCGCCCCTCCCGCTCCCCGCTGGCCGCCGGCGCTCGCCGGTTCGCTCTCTATCGACCGTTGTCGCCCGCTACAGATTCGAATATTTTGCTCATCTACCTTCTTGTTTCTATAAGACGGGGATGCATTCGTCACTTCATTATTGTTGTTTTCATAAGAATTGTTTAAAATAGAATCAAATCCATCATGTGAAAGTATTCCCATAGGGCCGCTGTCTGTCCATGCACCTCGTTTTGTATTGACTTTGAACGCCGATGCTGGTGGTAGTAAATCATTTCTTAGACGTTGCATTTCACTTTTTGTTTCCTTTAGGTCCTCCAACGTAGCATACGTGTTTTTAAAATGTTCTAATTCACTTTTTAATATTAAAATATCCTTTAGAATCTTTGAACAGTCTAAATGATCGAAGAGAATAGGCGGCAACTTCTCCAGTTGCCTCGCCACAAATACTGGTATTATATCTGGCTCGACACTCTTAAACAGACTAATGATGTCTGCTAGGTCCCGTTCTTCCTTTCCTTTGTTCTTGCGTGTGATTTTTCTTCTATCCCCTGGAATTGAGTCAAATAGAAGCGATTTCGCATTCTTTATTTCCTCCGCAGTAAACGAAGTACTGCAAATACGCATTAATGTATCTTCATCTGCCACTGACACTTTATTTTGAATGTATGAAAGTAGTTCATCTATTACTATATTGCACTTGTTACACTTTATAACGTTCGTCATTGTTATTTACTCGCGATCCAACGCTCCGCTACGGACACGCTCAATGTGCGCCCGACAGTTGCCGATGCGCGCGCGCGACTGAATGAATTAATGAGTTAATGAGTTAATGAAGTTATATGTAAAGTTATGTGTATTTTGTAAAGCTTTTAAAGGATTGTATTTAAAGGATTGTAGCCATCTTGTATATCAAATTAATGTTGCTAGAGCTATTTTAATTTCACATTTAATTTAATTACTCTGGTCATTTAAATGTTTTATCTTGTATACAAATTTATTTATGTATTATGTTTCGTTACAGGTAATTTGACAAGTTTTTAGAAGACTATAAAACAAACATGGTATCGTTAAGGGAGACGTAAGTGAAAATAAATTGTGAAGTGAAAGTAAATTATAGAGTTGTATCTGTACACAAAAGTCTCTAGATAGGTATATCTATGTGTGTGCTGGCTGATATATCAGTGCTAATGAGTTAATTTAACGTTTCAGGAATCATGATTGGCCAATTAATTTAACACCTGAACCATTGACCATTTATATTTTCAATAATTTCTTGCGCAAAAAATTGTCGAAATTTTTACCTTCTTTTAAAAGTTTAATTAATTATAATGAATCCTGATTATGATCAAACTTCGGGGGCTCAAACGGGCCATCTCGTTTGCAGAGTGTATTGTTATCGTGAGAGAGCGGCCGGCCTGGCTAGCTACCACCCCGGCCCGTGCACGAGCTAGCTGCCAAATAATGGCGCGTACACATAGAACGTCCGTTTTACAGGATCCGTTTTAACGGATCCGTCGCTACTGGAGTATTTACAATTTAATATTCACACAGCAATTACAGGACCGATTTTAACAGATTCGACGTTACTTCACTTTCGTTCTTCAGTGTTGATCCGATAAAACGGGTCAGTATTCCGTTGTGTGTGGCATTTTTTACTGGCTCCGGAATACTGTCATGTGAACTGGCTCATACAACTTCATACGCTAATAACATAATTATACGTTTAAACGGACCTGTAAAACGGTCGTTCTATGTGTACGCGCCGTAAAGCTGGCGGTTCGCGGCCGAGACCGAGACAAGCGACCGAGACAGGAGACCGCGACCGTCACTTTGTATAAGCGCGACAGACTGTCTCGGTCTCGGTCGCGAGTTGTCGCCTATACATTGCCTATGGTCAAGTGCTGGTCGCTGTCTCCGGTCTCGGTCTCCTGTCTCGGTCGCTTGTTTCGGTCTCGGCCGCGAACCGCCACCTCAACTCGTGGTCCGACTTGAGATTGAGAGCCAGTCGGTACTGTCTTTCTTTCTCTCGTCTTTCTTGGCTGACAATGCATCGGTGGTGCCATACATGTTATTCAGGTCCGTCGGCATCGATATTGATCGGTGAACATTTACTTAGGTGGCTCGTCTACTCGTTAATCGTTTGTTGGCAATTTACATAAAAAATTTCGTCGTAAAATCTTAACTTGAAGGTAAATTATACCCCAAAATAGATTTAATCCTTTCGGTAGTTAAAGGTAAATCTCAAGTGGGTGATAAAGTGCGTAAGACGCGGTCCCACGGCCGTAATTAATAATGGGGTGTAAATGAATGCAAATCTGTCAACGGCGCTGATTCGCCGGGCCCCGGTCTCCCCGGCCGGGCGGCCGCCGGGGACCGCCTCGGATTAACTTCGCTTAATAATCGTGAATAATGCCACCGTCGGATTGAGTATTTTTCTGCTTTGCGCTAACACCTGCGCACTGAATCCTCTAGAGGTATTCTGAATTTTCAGACTTGTGAAAAGTTAAAAGTGTTAAATAATTTCTTTAAAAACTTTTTATAATATTTGATTCAAGAAGTATATAATTTTATTGAATTTTGTAACTACATTGTATATGTATATACATATACATTGTATACTACATGTATAATATTTGAAATTTGTAATTACATTGCAGGACAGGAGTACTTTGTGATGGCCTAATGCATGATTTTTCGCTCAGTCGCTCAGTAAGAATCCTACACGCAACTTACATTTTCGAATCCTTCGATAGCGTGATTCAGGCCTCACGTGACGTCATCGTGGGACGTTTGCGCGATGTCGTTGACCAGCAAATCTATTTAATTAAACTTAATCTTTTATTTGATAACCCGGAATATCTTATAAGGGTACCCCTCCAGGGAATGTTAGGGTTGTCTTGTTATCCATCAGAACACGAACCTAATAATTCGATCCATATGGAATGCTTCTCCAATTATATGGAATTTCCGAAAACTCATCACGTTGTGCGCAGTAGGTATATAGAATCCCTACAATGTACAATAAAGCAATTATTGCTTTAGTAAAATTTAACGGCAACATGCGTGCTACGTTTGATTTAGCTGCAGCGCTGCAATTACCGTTGTAAAGTCCATAAATCCAGTATTTACTATAAATATAGCTCCCGATCCGCATTCCGCGTTCAAATAAATATTTAACTTTTTCTCTCTTATACCGCTTCATCCCTCGCAGATTAAAAATATGCAGATAGTTTAACCGCTGGATTAAAACGCCACGTTATTTCAGCTCGGAGCAATTGTAGGGAGCTACAGTAATGCCAGCAACTGTAAGGATCATTAGCGATGGTTTGGGTAAAGCGAGCTTTTCATTGTCTGAAACTAACTAACTAAGGGCTTGGTTACTTTGCGAGCTAGGAGCGAGGACCGAGTGAAACTGAAAATAATTCCTACAACTAATTTCTTCGAAAAGTATTTTGTAGAGGAAACATTTAAACTATAACTCTCAAACTCAAATCATTTATTTCATGTAGGTAACTTGAATATGAACGTCATTTTTTGCATTTATAATCTGAATACACGTGCTGAGATCACGACTCTTGCGTTCAGATGACTCGTTTGTGCGTTTGCCGGATATTTACATAAAAAGCTTCTAAAAAGAACTAACATAACTTGTTCCTCAACCAAGTTCAAGAAGAAATATATTTAGGTGTATAATAAGGCGAGAATTGCAGTAGAACTGCTCGTGGCGGGCGGTTCAACCAATTCCTCCGCAGGTGCTGCAACTCACAGACGACCTGATGGAATATTTATGGAACGTCTGCCAGGAGGCGAATTCTTAATAACGTTTTATTGATTAAATTCTCTTTTTATCTTTGAAACTTTTTAGGATAGAATTTAATCTTTTTTTTACGCTGATCCATCTCTTATCTGGCTGTTTACCAATAACAAGGATAGGCTGTGAATAATGGAGGGTATCGACTTTTGAATCCTTTATAATTATTATACTATATGATTACCATCACATTTTTACTTACAGATTTTCGCAGAAGAGTTAAGAAAAAATTACAATACAATCATAGTTTATTTTTTTCCTCTTTATTGTATCACAAAAATAAATTGAAAATAAAATAATATAAAGGTAGTCAATATTGAACCAATTTGTCTTGAACCAAGTACAGGGGGCCCTTGCGACTAGCGAACGTGAATTTGTTTAATATTTTTTTTAAATATTTTCAAGTTTGTGAGTTTTTATTTATTTTGGTTGGTTAATTATGTATTTTCGTATGATTTAATCAGTAATTACTTGTACATACGTGCACAGTTGTGCATATGTACACTCTCAAGTTTATCCTATACAGGCAAACCTGTCAGGCACACCCTAGCGTTTTTAACATACCTTACCATACCTTAAAATATAAATATTTATGATGAAGATACCAGACAGACAGATGACTTGTTGGTATACTTATGGAGTAGACGTTGAAGATGTTGGAGGTTTGAGCAGTTGCAGTTCCATTTCAGAAACGACATTAAAAATCTTATTTTTTGCCACAGCCTGTAGATACGGTGAGAATTTTTTAACTGTATCAGACATGATTAAAAAGAAATCATCAAGTTCGTTGTGCTCCCGAGGATTATTAGGTTTGCAGCGATAAGTTAGTAGTCTGCTAAATAATACGGCAGACGCTGTTTTTTCTAACTCGATCATCTTTCTCTTTCTTGCTCTTGGTTTGTTTTGCTCCATTTCAGAACCTTCACTGTAATTGTTGGAGTTGGGAGCAGTGTCAATTGAATGATTATCAGACTCTCCGTCTTCGATTTTAGCTTCCTCCGATTCAGTTTTAATGGCATGCGGTAGAATTGATTGGTATTGATTAACTGATAGATGTTGATCGTCGGTCCAGTGATCCGATTCATCGCCATCGCTCTTATTTTCTGACGAATCTTGCAATTTTCTTTTCACGAAAAAAGGCACGACGAACGCCATTTCATTTTCATACTTCCATGGTTTGGTGTTTTTAGCCGCGTGTCCACTTTTTCCCTTCTTTTTACTTAACGCTCGTCTGTACGAGTCTCTTAGATTTTGCCACCTTTCCTTACAAGCTGCAGCTGTGAATAGAAGAAGAACATCACTACCAGACATCTTGCAAACCCGCCATTTTACTATGGGAATTTATCGAATTTTCCAGTAATAAAACTTTCACTATTTGACCTCGCTACTTATTACATATATATTTATTTAGACTTTTTTGAATCATACACTTTGCCAGTCAACCATTGGGAAAACATCGAAATCGGTCACAAAAAAAGCAAATTTACCTACATACATAAAATATACACATATAGGTATATTCATATAATAATTAACCATATGATCTTTAAATGTTATATTTTGGTGTTTATTGTTTCACATAAAATATACAAACATACCTGATTGTTGTAGTTGATTTGCAATTTCCTTCCAGGCAATCTCTTTCTTCGAAGGATCCATATATTTTGAGTGTTTTAAGTTGTAAAGAAACTCGTATTTCCGCACCAGTTCAATCAATTTTTCGTCATCCATTTGATAAAGTGCGCGCGTAACATAAACACAGTGAAATGAAAGGGGAGTGCACGAGTACTGGCACTGGCCGACTGGGCTTCCGTTCCGACGGGCGACGGCGCCGCCGCCGGTCGGTGAGCGGAGCGGCAACGTAGCATGCTACGGTGAGCATGCCCGGCAACAACGGGGCTTGTCGGTTTGACAACGTCGCGCTCACCACCGCTTGCGCCTGGCTGCCGCGCGCCGGCCGGGCGCGGGGTGCGGGGCGGGGTGAACTGTCACCTGTGACAGTGTCACCAACCAAATAATTATTTATCCTCGCCGCCGTAATTCATGACTTCCGCTGCTGACACGTATGTTGGTAAATGGGAAACTATGCTACTAGGTGGCACTACTAGATTATGTGACATCGTGTGATGAGCTCCTTAATGAGTTATGCTATTTAGATTGCATATTATTAATTACATATTGTTGAAAAACTTAAGTAACTTACTTATATCCTATACACTAAAAAATGCGAAAGCAATGAGAGAATAGAAGGTATTCTTTATACATAAAAAATTGTGCCACGAGACATTCAAGATTGTTTTCTGAACACATAAAACCTGAAGATTTCCAATCAGAATGTTATGATTTATGACATTTTTATTTATGTAGTTAAAATGTTCAGGTCGTTGATGGGTAGGTTAGGTAGGATAGATCAAAAATGTAACAAATAGAACTACGAGCTCAATAGATTGAGTGATAAAACAGTTCAAGGTAGTATCCATATTAAATAATTATGTTATCGACTCTGCGCCCCAATTTTTGTATACGTGTTAAATTAAATTTTAATCAAAGCGACAGTCACTAAAAATCATATTTCATGGTGCATTCTCACTTTTTTGCTAAATTAAAATGCGATTGACGGCTGTCAAGGCAAATTTGCGCATGGATTGGATCAACTCTGTAACTGCTCGACGTATTTATTGCGTCGGATATTGCCGTCGATATTAATCCACGACATTATGAGAGATGGAAAAGAAACATTATTCAAACAGCTTTCATTTACCGATCCAATTTTATGAAACATTCGACCATCTTCATGGTTCTGTAGACTCTAGTAGACAAATGGCATTTAACACTTATTAACTTTGTCACGTAAATCTGTCTAGTCTACTTCGGTTGATTGGTGTTAATAAACTTGCTAGTTTCATAGCTCTTTTTATTCATTTTTCATTTTCATTTTTATGGCCGCTATTTATAACGTTCAGTATTCTTATCGGCTTCCTCCTCACACCGCAAATCAAACGAGAAATTAGGTACGCTCTCGCCAAGTTACAAAGTCAATATAAACGGATCACGCTGCCCGGGGGACTGATTATTCATTCAATTGGTTCGATTTAAACAGAATTAACATCACAAACTCAATTAACCAATTCCAGAATAAATTAAAACCGACTATTGATTTTGTTTCAAAGCTTTTCAAAGCTCCATAAATACCAGGGGATGGACTCGGTGGTCTGAACTTGTTTGATAACTTGTGCTACGCCTTTGTGCACTCCGAGAAAACTTATATATTGCTTCCTTGTACGACCGCGGGGTGTTGTAGTTAGTCAGTGTTGTCAAGACTGTTCTGACACTATATTGACTTAACTTTGGCTATTTTTGGAGTGAAACTAGTATAAGCTACGTACCCGCGACAAACTTAATAGTAGCAAAATAATTTTTCCTATTCATAGTTAAGACAGGACAAAAGTCTGTTGGGTCAGCTAGTAAGAAATAAATAAATCGAAAAGTATGGACAATATAACAAAAGAAAACACAAGATTAAAGCGATACAACTAGCGCAAGATTATTCATTGTGTTCTTGCATGTAAATCTGACAGGCGGGATGGTACGAATCTCGGAATTCTTATGCAAACCGCGCATACCGCGTCGAGCGCGCGCCACCTATACCATACTATAGCCCTTGTTCAGATTCCGGCGCGTCCCCATCGATTGCGAATTGCTTTGCTAATACCATCGAAGAATTCCGTCAAATTATGCACGAGAGGCGAATATTGGGAGGGAATTGAGGATTCTGGTCTTTGCACTCGGGACGAATATATTTTAGCAGGATGGGCCGCGGCCGGTGCGGATCGTCAGAGGTTAGATACGAAAAAATATAGAATCTGCTAACTACCTAGAGTTAGCAGATTCTATATTTTTTCATTTTCCGTATTTTTTATTGTTATCTAACACCCGAAGACCAAAATTACAGAACAAAAAAACTTAAGAACGGCTGGGCTGATTTGGCTAATTTAGGTTTTGTTTTATTTATGTAAGTCTAGGGAGGGTTTATAAGGTTTTAAGGTTTAAAAGGTGAGTAAACATGAAAAAATGCTTGGAATATAGTAAAAACAACAATTTCGCTTTCCTTTAGAAACTACTCCTGTGGTTTTGAATGTCAAACATTTGATGTTCGTCCAGTCGTTTAGAAATCAATTAAATTTAAAAGTCGTTGAGATATCAAATAAAATTTATTTTCTGCAATTATCATTCAGCTTTTTTATTAATTGATTCTGAGGCTGTACGAAGTTTGAACACTTTATTACTTTAACATTAATTTATAAATCGGTGAAGAGAACTGATGCATCAGTCCCCTTGCAACTCACTGCAACTACGTTGTTATGTAAATAGTGAATTGACCTAAATACGCGTGTCATAGACCCGCTGAGTTCTCGTGGGGTCGGTAATTGAAGCGGCGAGATGTCCGCCTGCCGTCTGCCGTCCACCGTCCGCTGGTGTGGGGGGACTGCCGGACCCCGGCCGAGTAGACGTACTCGTAGTAATACGACACGAAACGACCGGGTATCTGTATGTACTTTGTTTCATTCATCTAGCGAGAACACTTCGATACTTTACAATACATGTATATTGGTTTATGTTGCAGTCACAAATAAAAACACAATACTTAATTCTCCTAACACCCCAGGTGGTGGTTTTGTAAACCTTGGCGAAATAAATGTTCTTCTTTCTCTCTTGCGAATATAATTTGCTTTTAATTTAGCATACAAGTGTATAATTTTTTACACATTAGTTACGGCGTATAAATAAGTCTATCCATAAATCTTCCTCAAGCATTATAATATTACGCCTTCGGTATGTCATCTTTACAAATCACGAGTAAAACTGTTTATTATCTCATGGTTGTAGCTCTTACAAAGTATGTGACATACAGACAAAACGAAACAAGTAAGCAACGTTTGAAACGTTTTAAGTTGAATAGAAAACTGCTAGTGATAAAGGATTTGCAATTATTTCGTCGCCGTTCTTCCCATGAGACATGATTTTCGGTTTTTGTTACTGTTAGATAGCAGTTGACGGCAATCTAGAAATAGTGATAGTCATTGGCCAGTATCTTACTCATAGAGTACAGGCAGGAGGCTGTAATGTAGCTAAGAATGACTTGATACACAAAATTGTCTTATAGTATCTTTCACAAACTTAATTAAATAAATTAAGTTAATTAAATAAATACCGTTGATGGATACTGTTCAATTTATATTCCATCAAACTACATACATAAATAAAAATTGTTAATTTAATCTTGACAGACACAATTTCGTATCTCACAATAAGAACTGCTTCAAATGACGATGAACGAAATATAAATTTGTAATTTTCTTATTTAATTGCTCAACAGAGACCAGTACGAGTAGGGATGCTTGGCTTGTACTCTAAGATGCTAGCTCGTCATATTCCATACTGCCAAGGCAGCCCATCCACAGCAGTATCACAGAAGTGCGGTGTAAAAACTTGCACCTATATCACTTAACGTCTGCTCACAATCAGGGCGAATGGCCATCTGAAGTTACTGCACCACTCTAAAGACCTCGTGTTCCAGAAAATTTGTCACGAGTTATCATTCATGCAGCTGCAAGATTTCAAGATCAAACGAACTTAAGCACGCTTAATTAGAGTTACTTCTGCAGCACGTTTCAACTCATCACGTCCCAGCAATGTAAAATTCATAAATATTTGCATCCTGGAACATAGTGCATCGTGCCCCCGGAAAATGGAACTTATGTAAATGCACGTCACATTCGGTAACCGCGAAACAACCGCTACGTGATTTATCCCACTTCGCTGACGCTCAAGGAAAGCTCTTCAGACGTTTGAGGAATGAAAAATGTTCCCAGTTAGACGGCGGGAGCAAAACGCGGTCAGAGCGTGCGGTCTGGTCTTTAGGGATCGAGTGAGTTGGAGTCAGGTGTTGGGTAACACCATTAGCGAAATTTTATAAGCGTTTCTTGCACCAGGGTGCGTTGTTTTAAGTGGCACTTGTTGAGCTTTGTCATACCTTTCGGCGACTCGGGGTATTCATTTGTAACTATGGTAGTCGTTTTCTGCTAAAATAAATGGCTTTTCCAAAACCTAAAATAACTCACTGTTGTATATATTTCACGATATTGTTTTGTTACTTAGTCACAAGAAAATAGCAGTTAGTAACACGCCATTTGGTTTGAAAGGCTGAGGTGTAATTGCAAGATTTCTTTAATAGCATCGAATTTGTTCTGAAGCGTCATGAAAATGTATCCAGACCTCAGCTGTGGAATGGTATGTGCGGTCCCCTGGAACCCAATGGATTATAACCACTAGTAATAACATAATAAAAACTTAAGAGGTGTCAAGGGACACCCGGATGGAACGAAGTTAAGTTTTAAGTAATAATTATTTTCCACTGGTAGCGTTATCTATCGTCAGTGACACTAAAGCTAAACCTACAAATATGAAAATGTCAAGTGTGCACACTTTAAGTGTAGCACACTGTTGCCATCTAACAAAAACAACAAAAACTAATGACAAAACTACGCATTTGCTTATTACAAAAACGCTGCACGAGATGGCGCTGTACACAAAAAGTGCCGTGACAACTTTTCGTAAGAATTAAAAGTGTCGTGACAACTTTTCGTAAGAATTTTTTCCGTCTAGCCCCCTTTCACAACGCGCGATAAGGAACTTCGTTCCAATAAAGGAATCTTTTGTTTGTGAAATCCACGAAGGTATCATTGTAAGCGAGCCAGCCGTGACGGGCTAGTGTTTAAGCTGCACGACTGGCGATTGGCCAAATGGCGTCGTTGTTAACAAATAAATATGGCCGTCGCTCCCGGTAATTGCTCTCACTTCACTCGCATCCCCGACGAGTTTGGATAATTGCACGCCTTTTTGGTACCACTAGCTGAAACTGATATATTGTACACTGGGTTATAAGAACTTTGCCACGATATAAAATTAGCTAAGGCTATTAAGGGAAGCCGAATAGATATAATAAATGATAGAACGATTTTATTCTCACACTACATGGTAATTCATAAACTTATCACTTCTTTAAAACACACACGGAACTGACAGGTGATTGACAAACATTGGTTGGGTTTAACATAACATTTTCTTCATAACTTAGTGGTAGTACGCTACTACCGTTTGGTCCGTCACCACTGGCCCGTCCAGTTAGCTACCACCAGCCTCCTAAAATCAACTGTGAAATGTTATTTACGTGTTAAGATCGCAATGTCGAAGTGCCAGTTAAATGCGGGCCTCCGTGTCCTTGTTGGTCGGTCAATGCATTAGTGATGATACGTACGTCCATTACGATTTATTTATCGTAATAGTCGGTAAACGAGCCGACGTATCGCCTGATGGCAAGTGGTCACAGTTGCCTATTAACATCAGTAACACCAAAAGCATCACCGATACGTGTCGGCTAAAAAATGAAAAAGAGGAAAAAAGAAGAAACTCAGTACGGTTCAATCATCAAGAGAACTGGCGATAGTGGCCATTTGTCATCGCGTAGCACAACTCGTTGTCTGTCTAGTTGTAGACTATTTACTTAAACAATACCTGTTTGAAACTGAAAGTAAACTTCATTTAGGCTCTGTGCTGTTCTCCGAAGTTTAGAACCACTGTTTATCAGCTCGCATACACAGTGCATAGTTGTCATTGGTACCGTTAATTAAGATGTTCGGTGCAGTGTCTGCGAGCTCGTCTGACGATTCAATTACCGCTAACTAAGAGGTTGATACTGATTGCAGAGGCGCAGGATCGCGGAACCTTGTATTGCAGTTATTGTACCGAATGATTAGCGGTTGCATTGAAAATCAGCGCATTGTGCGCTCACGAAATATGCTCGTGTAGGTACTGTTTAATGTATGTTATTATACTGTTGCACCAGTAACTGGAAAATATACTTGAATGTCTTACTGACAAATAACAACAGCCCAAAAAAGTTGGGACACTGAAATGAAACCAGTCAAATGCGAAGTCGGACTCGTCCGACTTGCACACTTAGGGTTCCATACCACTAAGTGATATTAACTGTAATTATTTGGTATTAAAACAAACACTAAATTATACCCAAATCTTATTGCAATAAATTAGTGAAAACCGAATTCAACTTGACAACGTTCCTCCAGAACACAGGAGTACTCACAATTGGTGACGGCTCTTCACGCTGCCGCCATGTCGTGTCACTACCACTCGGTGTCACGTCACTTGTCAATAGTCGTACAGACATTTACTTTCGATTGCGCATCATCCAGAACACCTCATTAGTAACAAAGTCAGCTGGTGTACGACAATAAGCTTCAATACGAATGGACTTGTTCAAAATGAATTACAAATCGCCGTAATTTACGAGGCCATTATCAGTTACCTGGCCCGCTGATTAACCCCGGCCGGCTTAATCAGCGTTTAATTAATCAGGCCCTACTGGCTATTCATTAGGGTAATAGAATACTGATTGTTGATGTTGATCTCAAACCACTTGGACATATCGTTTTAAACCTCACGTTTGAGTCATCACGAGTGACACGAGAATTTTATATATAATAGAGATTAGGTTATTACCTAATAACTTAGTATTCCATTCTCTATGTTTCAAAGTTTAACACGAAACAAACAGAAACTATGATTGCTTAAACTTTAACTTTATTAATAAACAAAATACGTACTAGATGCTACTGTGTTAATGAATTATAATAACATTCAGAAACTTTTGTTTGTTCCAGGTAACGACTACGCAGATAACGGAAATTTGTTAGTATTGTCAAGTTTGTATCTAATCTGCAAGTTATAGAAACTTGGAATTTTCATCAGATATTCCTTAAATAATGGTCTAGGCGAGCGCTCACAAAGTTATTTTGGAAAATCACTCTCATTAAAAAGACACAAAAGACAAAAAAAAAAATAGAACATCAAATAAAGACGAGTTCGTCCGGCTATTACCGCCCGCACGGTACGTGGCCATACGGTTACCGTGTAATTGTTGTTTTAACAGCAATTGTGTTCCGGTTAGAGAGGTATGGAGCCGGTTACACTTTTTAGAGGCGACCATCTCAGTTCTCAAGGGAAGCGATGCATCTGTGACCGAATTAGAACAAGACTCTTACTAACAATTAATTACTAGACTAGACGCTAACAGTCCCTGTCCCAGTCCTCGTAATTACTAACAAACGAACCAACCAATGTTATAACACCTCGTAACCGGACTAACTACCTATCCCATTCCCCATTTGAGTCTTGTTTGCTATCGGTCACAGTTGTCATGGGCGGCAGCGGAAGGGTGGTGCTGCGTTACCGTTTGCTGCCTTATATCCTATACATCTTACGTGTGACAATCTATTATTATAAACTTAAACACCAATGCAAAACTTTAAAACATCAACGCTATCACAATTAAAGTAATTAAATTTGCAAAATATCACGTTATTCTAGGGTCTCATACTAGTGACCGTGCGTGACAAAGAGAGAGTTCCCAAAAATAATTAAATTCGTGTGACATTACGGATAGCCCTGTTAAGACAGGGTTTTTGTTTTCATTAAAACTCAATAATAAACGTCTTAAAGCTTTTAATTCTACACTTTTCTTCGCTGTGGATGTCTCTAAAGATAAATATTATGTTGACGGGATGCGGGTGACCGGCTGCGACCGAACACCTGTTGATGCGATACCGTCCACTCCCAGGTGTGAATATCAATTGATTCAGCCGGGATTCTCCCGGGACTCAACCTAGGGTAGCTAGAGGCTTATAGTCCAAATGGTTGCGGAAGATTAAGTTATGCTTTTTGTTAGAGTTACAGAATGTAAATATATGTATTTTGTACGCGTGAAAATGTACTCGTAATGTTTTAAAACATAATTAAATCGCAATCAACTGCAAGGCTTTTCGTTACTTATAAAGATAAGGATGTGTCCTCATGATGATAATACTCTAATATTTCTCCAAACGTTTATAATGATACACGAGGAAAACTGACATGTGAATTATGTTAATCAAATATGGGAAACATCTTCGTTTATGTATAGAAAATTAATATTCTGTATTTGAAGAGTGTTCTTCCGGTTTTGTGTTATTTATTACGTGAATTAAATTAAATTGTGTGGAAAAGAGGGAGTCTCTAAATATCAAATTCATTTGAAGCTTCATAATAATTATGAACTCGCAGTAATTTACTGCCTCGAAATTAGTGAGCAGTTCCATTATTGCGTTGTTACACTTGTTAGAACTGAGAGCGGTAACACTGTTTAGTTTTATAACCGGGATTAGAACCTGGCCATCATTGGACCATAACTGAGACCGTTAGCGTCGCCAGGCCGTGGCCTGCAATTAGTTCTCCCGGGACGATCTCGTCAAACTACAGGTGAACTTTTTATTACCAACTCCCGGGACGAGATTGTTCTTACGAGACAATTTGTGTGGGTGGAAGGGACGTAATTAACGTTAGGTTTAGAGAACTTCATTCTATCATCTAACTCTAGATATCCATTGCTAGTATTGTGAACTATTTTATGATGCAAAGGAGACCTTTTATTAATTAACTAGTGGACCCGGAAGTTCTCTTCGGCAAACTTGTTCCTTACTTTTACAATATTTTCCCATTTTTGCAACATTTTTCTTTGTTGATCCTCTCCTATTGGACTATAGCTTTCCTCGATAAATTGACTATCCAACAATAAAATAATGTTTCAATTTGAATCCGCAGTTCCTGAGATTATCCCGTTCAACCAATCAAACAAACTGTTCAGCTTTATAATATTAGTGTAGATTTCAACTCGTTGGCTATTTGTATAACGGAGTTAGTCGTAGGAATATTTTCCGTTACTGTCACTGATCTAAATTCAATTCGCTTCTGTCAAAAATACGACCGACATTGTAAACAACAAATTATTAGAATTACTGAGAATGAGAATAACTGAGACCATACTTAATTAAACACTTTCTGTCTTAAAGTTTTCTATCCCAAACCACTATATCAATCTGTAGGTCCTCTAGCATTTTAAGCAAAAAGTTCTGTTGTCTCAACGACAGCTTTTATTTGAGAACTTTGAAATTATGATAATGCTCCGAATAATTCCGGAATACGAATAATGTTTAGAAGTGTAACACTAAAAACCTCCAGTAAAAGGGCTTCACGCTCCAGTTCACTTGACGCAGAAGGTCAAATGTCGTGAATTGGTGATTGTGAGGAATGCAAATCTTGGTACAATCGTTGTATGTTGCACTGAAATCGTCATATCGACCTTTATATACCTCCGTTTGTTTAACATTCTGATCTCCAATAAGACAATCCTGTTCAGTGAACTTAAAATAATTGAATAACGCTACACACTTATAGCCCCACACTAGGATTCCCTGTGTCGTGGTCGACATGGACAACACACAAAGACAAGTACACACCCAGACCGAGAACAGAATTTAAACTTATCATTTAAATTTCCGCTTCGCCGGAAACCGAACTCGGGACCCATGGAACGGCAGGCATGTTAACCATTGCGCCATACGGGGCAGTGCGAAATCCAGTATTTCTTTAAGTGTTCTGGTTCTTCAATTCTTACCCGATATCTCAAGCACGGTAATAGTATCGTATATTACCGTCTCTCAAGCGCTCTCCTCTACAATGACTAAATTGATTTAGATAGATTAAAATAATACGAACGGGCTGTCAACCGCAAGAAAGCAGGCTTGCATCAAAGGACAAGTTGTATTCGAAGTTCAACAGCTAATAAGCTAACCCTGCATATTTTGTTGTTCAGATTTAGTATCACAACTTCACAATGGATCATTCACGTCAGTAACATGTGAGCAGTTGACTTCCAAGCGCAATTTCCTCCGTAAAGCCACAGCTTGCATCTTTATACTGTGGTAAAGCCTCTGTTATCACAAGTGAACGACCTCTATGCGGCCGTGACCCCACTGCGACGTCATATCACGCCGGCACAACAGGCTGGGCTTAGACATGCAAACAAGGAGCTTCAAGCTGATAATGCTTTGCGTTTTAGTAAACAATGTCGGAACTCGTGATGCTTTTAAATGAGGCTCTATTTCATAATTATAATTTTGTGTAATTAATTTGTTTGTTGTCGACATGACATGACAGTAACTTCAAAAGTTTAGCATCGCCCGCGGTAAAGGAGAAGGGAAACTTGTTATAAATAAAAACAGTTAAACAGAGGTTCTCTCTTCTTAACCGAAAATTTCAGCGAAATTTTCACTTTCCTTTTCCTCGGTTGGGTAACAATAACAATTACTAGGTAGTTCAAATAAGGACATCACAATCGCTAAGTACAAGTTGGACAGTCCTCAAATGTCTTCAGCAACATAACTATTATTTTTTATTGTTACATTGTTACGTCTTATCCCGTCTATCATCATTCCTATATTTTCACATTACGTCGTTATGATAGATTATACAGTATTCGTTGAATGATTTTGTAATTTTTACATTGCGCCGTCCCTCTTTATCTGTTGGCGATTTACTCAAATGTGTTGATGGCGAAACTATAATCAAATAAGATCTGTCCTTACGCATCCCTTCTCCGCGTGCGAGGTTTCCCACGCACTCGCTCCGGTCGCTGACCCCTCGCCTAATCCAGTAGGTACTAGGTATACCTTCACCTCACAGCCACCGGCCACGGCAAGCCTTTACTACGAGGTATTAAAGTGCTTTTCTGGCAAATTTATTTGCGGCGGCTCATACTCAATCTTTTTCAACCATTAAATTCTGTGTTATGACAAAATAGACTCTTTTTTAATGGCATGAGATACGAATTTGCATAAACAGCGATAAGTAAACCATGGGTATTGTATTGCGATGCTCACTCAACATTTTGTTTCGGTCCTCGCTTTGATGTCCACAGGTAGGCTCGTATTTAAATTGCGACTTTCTCCGTATGAACATGATGGAATTGTCGGAGTATTTACTGACGCAAAGAGGTCAGGATCGACTAATGTTCACCAAAAGTAAAAGCCTGTAATTTATTATTGTGTTTTTAATCTGTATCTGTTGGTTACAATTATTTTTAGACAGAAACAACATCGATTATTGCGTTTTTTTGTCTTTCTATGAACAAACTTGAAAGAAACGTTATCTCAGAACAGGATTTCTTCTTGAAATAAAAAAATGGTTGTCTATAAAGTCGGTTTACTGACGATAGTTGAACGTGACAACGTCTTAAGAAAATACTGATGGAATGGTAGCATTTTTCAAAAGAAAATTTTAATTTCATTTGTTTAATAGATTTGTCAATGTCAATTATAGCATAACCTACAATCGCTGCACTAGCGGACCGATGCTATTCATTTTAATGATGAAAGCACGAATACCTATTCGACAATATAGCACTGAATATATAATTAATATCGAAAGAATCATTACCTTTTTGCTGTAATTATCGTTGCTATAAACAATTGACACCACATTCACTTTTCACTGCACTTGATACTCGATCAAAACATATAAATGTACTATAGTATAGCAGCTGTCCACGCAGACGCATCGCTCACTCGAGTAGGAGAGAGACGGATGTCGGACGCTGCCGAACGCTGCCGAACGCAAAGGCCGATTGCTACGCCGTTACGGTAACGACGGTAACGACGCATGAGTCATGTTTTTTCATGCGTGCCACCGGCTCTATCGAATTATAAGACGTTGTCACGTCAAAACGGACGGACGTTGAAACGTCTCTGTTGTCAAAGTTTTCTTGCAGCACCTCGCCCTAGCATAGGTACTCTTATCATCATTACAAGAATTCAAATAATTTCGCTGTTAAATTTCAGTATCCATCACTAGAGGGATTTAGGACACAAATACCTACTGACTCAATGGTAGTTTTCATTCGCCCCACATTCGACTTAATTCCACTACGATAGCTCCCAGTCGATTTCCGCCGCACACGTAGCGAATCATTCCCTTGCAAATTCTCGTAATTCAATTTCAACGTAACGCCATTACTGAAACTTAATTAAATTAACTAAATTAATTAACATAATTATGACGGATATTACGAAGAAGTACAATATAATACGTACATTATAACTGATGCTAATTATGATTTGTACACTGCCATATATGTAAATTCCAAGCACGCCATTGCATGCTTAACTAAGTGTTGAAACGTGATCAAAGAATCGTATCATTCATGGCATTATCATAAGCCATATCGAGGTGAAGACCTCTTGAGTGGTATAATCACTTCCGACACTTGGGTTGGCCACCTCTCCATCAATCCGCACTGGGGCAGCGTGGTGGAGGCTGTATGTCTCCTCAGTCATGAGAAAAGACCTCTGCCCTGCCTGTATAGGGCTACTCAGAGTGTTGATAATTTATCATGTTAATTGTATAGATCTTTTTTTACGTGATTAATAAATACAAAAGCTATAAGATACAGTAAATTATAAATTGAAATACATGTACATATATCTAGGCCCCAGCGTTGCAGTACCCAAGATACAGAAGAAGAAGCAATGCTAATACGCTGAGCGAGAACTGCCAGCTCTGAGATCGCATGGCTAATCCTTTAACCTTATAAAGTACTGCCGACGGTTCTAGGCCGCTCTGAAATTAGGCTTTCGGATATAGTGCGCAGGTGTTGCACTTTAGAGAGAGATAGCGACACGAACACTGAGCGTGTGACTGAAACAAACAATGCTCAGAGTGACACCCCGCGCGCGTTGCCACCATTTCGACCCTAAAATTGACTTCTGCGCAGCGATCCGAACAAAGTTCAGGGCGGCTAAGAACTGCCGGCCGTACTATACCAACTATCCATTATTGTTACAGTCCATAATAAAGGGTATTCTATTACAAAGCAAGGGGTTACAGTTTAGAGTTCAACTTCAGGGGCACTTAATAACTTGGGTAAGTCACGTGTATCTGTTAGACAGGGGACACTGGGACCCAAAACTTGTCGATAATGGTTTCCAAGTGGCCGTGAAGTCTGACATGTCTTTGCGTTAGTTAACCCTTTCATCCCATCTTGTTCCCTCGGGGTTCCGACCCCCATAAGTGTCAGTAATGATTCAACGTATCGATAAAGGATTAACTCAGACTACGTATCATTTACGTTTAAATTCATTTGACAATTTTAATTTTAGTTTAGATAGGCTTTGGTATTGATATTGGCTATGATGTTAATTATTTCTCGGATGGATCACACGAAGTTGCTCTTAGCCTCGTTAATGATGAATGACATACATAAGTACACTTTTTGTGAAATGAATATAACAAGCACGCTTTTGATCAGAGCGTTGTATTCGAAACCAACTAACTAGGAATGTATTAGAATAGTGTTACCCAGCTATTTGAAACTATGCGGGGCGTAATAGAAGACCAAATGCCAAGTTTCGGCGGATCGTGTCGCATCAGTATACGTGTCGTCAAAGTCAAAGACCTTAGAAGTTGTGATCTTGTATTGAATAAGAGGAGGCAGCCTACGACTTAATCTTAGTCCAAAGAAAGCTTTGCGTTAATTGATAGAGCACGCAAAAGTCCTCACGACATATCTGTACCTCTGAATTCTATATAAAACAGCAAAAAGGAGTAGAATTAGCAGTAAGTGGTGAGATCAGGTGAGGTCAGCTGAGGCCAAGTTAAGAGACATCTCTCTTTGTTACTGACTGGCGAGCAGGCCATCTTTGGGAACATACGGATGATTAATACAAATAATGAAAGAGAAGTTAATACTCTCATTGAATAAAAATATTGGGGAGACGGTGCACGAGCACGACGACTACTTGTATCTGTTTCCTACTTGTATGGCTGCACATTTATATTATAAAAAGATTATACAAGTAGCACTTATACAGATAAAAAGATTGTTTATGTCCAAGACGGCGGAGGCTCATTTACTCAACGGCAAAGAAGTGTTAACACTTTGTCATGGCGCGAGATCTGGCCACTCGAGTTCACTACAAAAATACGCTTCGCTCTAATGAAATGAAATTACGTACCAAGAAAATCTCTCCGAATGTAACTCGTAATAAATATATAGTAGGTACGTACTTAATTTTCGAATATTTTTACCCGACTGCGTGACGCATGGAGAGTTATGTGTTTTATGATGTACGTCTGTAACGCTATAGAAACTTGAGATGATGATGAGATGACACAAAGATGCTCACCGGAACATGTTGCATTGTCTAACGATCACTTTTTTAGTTGAATGATTCTTAAAATGTAAGTTCAATTTGTTGTTTATTAAAACTATCAATTCGAAGTGTCTAAAAGTTATTCATATTCGTTAATTTATTGTGTTTCCGTATTTTAGTTAGCAGATATTTATTGCATTTTAAAATGTTACTACAACCTTCGTTTGATTAAGTCTCATCATTTTTAAAATTTTAATCATGACCATAGATAGATTATAGATGTCGGACCTATCAACCCATGTGTCTAGCGTCGGGCGCCATTTGTCAAAACGACATGCCCTATTTGTTATTGTTATTGATCTAATGATGATTAACTGGTGTTGTAACACTGAAACTCGCTATGATTTATATACAATCCATCCATCTTCATAAACCTTTACACACATAGGTACGTGTCGACGTTCATTCATACATTTTCGCTAATTCAATGTGTGCCGCCACTCACCCGACACAACTCACCACAAGTTTACACTAATGTGTAGCTTGTCTCACGTTGAAATAAGAACTTTATCGTTTCTTTTATATAGTTTATTTTATGTCGTAATTTATGCTAAGAATTGTATACTTGTGTGCGTGCTGTATTCTGGAACTGTGGGTTATTTAAATTCACATCTTGGTGCTAAGAGTTAAAGTTTAGATTTAAGTGTGATTCCGTTGGCCGCAGACGCGAGCTGTGTGAGTCCGTCAACCGGTCGTAATGAAGTTTAAGCTGTAATGTTATGAGATACGAGTTTAATTCGTTCGTGGGTTCGATAGTGCGCACCGGAGCAACAGTCGGTACCACTCGGTGCCAGGCGCGCGAGAATGCGCCTGAGTACAGTTACAAATTACTATATCGATTGTTGAACGCTCTGGGTTTTCTTTGGTACCTGTGTTTAGCCGGAGTTGGTTTGGGTGACCTTTGTTGAGGTTTTTTGTTCTTCCATCATCTCAGTCTCAAGTTAGAATGGCATTAGGATTTAATGATGAATATTTTAGTTGCATCCTTGATTGTGGTATCGCTTAGCAGCGATAGAGGTTCGATCGCTGGGCTCACACACGGGAGAATCAAGTTCGAATCCAGATACCTTCAATTTTTCGAATGTTGTGAGTTTCAGAAATTAATTGTCCAGCGTGGTGCATCCTGCCATCTTTTTAAGAAGGAAAATGTGTAGCCATTACTAGTCCATACAGGGCACGGGTCTCTCTTCATAACTCAGAGCTCAGACCATACTCCGCCGTATTGCTCCAGTGCGGATTAATGGAGATGAAAATTGTACGTACCTAACATAATTTAAAATCCCGGTTAATTTGTCAGACAGCATGGCAAATGAGGCGGAAAGTCGCGTAGAGTTACCCGCGCGGGTAATGAGACGGTGTTTGTTCTGGAATAATGAACGTATTGAGGATCCGTAACGGGGCAGCGGCCGCCGTCCCGCCGCCGCGTCCGCGCGCGCCATTATCTCATTGTTGGCCGCGTATTGTGTTTCGTAATTACCGCGCGTAAGGCCGGCGACACGCGAGCGGCAGTGGCGCGCGCTGCACGCTATACGTCTCGTCCCGGGTGTGCTGATTACTTGAACATTCTGCTAGGAAGGCAGCATTTGTTAACTAACAACGAAATTAATTTATTCTAAATAGCTGCTATAATAAAAGTTAAAATAATACTGGAACAGGGATAAATCTGTAAATTATGTGTTTAAATCTTTCAATGTCCTTCTGTAATCGTTTCATGCGATAACCACAGATCAAAGTGCCACTTAGGATAGGTCACTCGTTCATGATTATGACTCATTCTTCAGGGATATTGAAAAGGAAAAGTTTTTTTTCGTGGAACTACGATCAGGCATCCTAAGAGGATAAAAATTATACGAATCAACATTAAAAATTACTAACAATGGACCAGGCAAACGAATTTTTTTTTACACGTCAAATAAATCTATAAAAAATTACAAGAAAAACTGTGCTTTTACTTTTTCCATATCTCAATAAATGGCTGAGATATTAACGATCAAAGTGCGTATTTACGGCCGTTGGTTTTTTTAAAAACGCAGGCGGGCGGTCACTACTCGATGACGTCATCACTCAGTAGTCGCGCGTAGTTGATAGGGATTTTTGACCAAAATGTTAATTTAAACTCAAGTACAGCCGCGAGCAAACCTTAGTTATCAATAATAAAATAACATATATAATTCACATACTATCTACTACATCTATGCAAAATTTGAAGTCTGTATCTATAGAAATAAGAAAGTTATAGATTTTTGAACTGCATAGACCCATATTTTCTATAGTTGCGCCGTCGCTCGCTCGCGGCCGAACTACATCGTGACGTCATAGCGTAAGCGCGGAAATTCAAAAAAGGGCTTGAACTTCTCGTCTTTATAACTTCGGAAATACTGCATGTATTGAAGTGAAATAAAAAGTTATGTAATGTATATGACCTAAGCTCGGATTTTAGGTGTATTTGATAGTAATATTTTGACCCTTTTGCCTTCTCCATTGTTTTGAATACGACTACTTTAAACGTAAGGATTAAAACAAAGTTGCGGCGGGTTAACACTTCCATTTTCACTGCAAACAACTGTATTTGGTACTACTTAATGCACACATACTATATTCGAAAGACGATTCGTTTTGCTTACGGAACATAACTATCTATGAGTCGTAACTAAAAACGTTCCTATAAAAATATGTATTATGATTATGAACGACTTTAACGACTCGTTAACGGTAACTGTAAAACAATTGGTTTATCGATTAGTTAAATTTAGGTACCGGGCATACATAATGTAAGTCGGGCAGGGTGGCTGCCGCGCTCGTGGCCGGCCCACGTGCACTAATGTGGCTAAAGTCAGCACATCGTCTCCTCCTCGACCAACTTGTTGGTGTTCGCTAATGACGGTAATCTGTACGGAGTAGTTGGCTGCTCCTGCCCTGGTAATTACGTTAAATCACGGATTTTGCATACTAATGTAGTTTTGATTACGAAGATTCATAATAATTTTGATTTGTGGATCAAGAAGTTGGTAAGTATCTACAATAGATCTACGAACAGAAGAGCTGTGGAGAGAGGAGTATCACTCCCTTCGGTCGGCGATGTGTTTCTAACGGCCTTCGTGTAATTTAAATGCGCATAAAAACAGCGATCACTTCCCAGCTCGGCATAAATTTGCTAGTTAGCAGGTTATTAATGCCTATTGATAAAACGTTCAAAGCAATATGAAATATTAAGGTACCGTTTCCCAATAAAAACAAACTCAAAAGCAAGGCATTTATAAGCGTCTGCTTATATCATTTTTCTTCCGGTTCCCAAGTTAATTGAAAATGGGACCGGTCTATGCGAGCGAACTCGACGTAATTTAATTTTTTAGGGTTCCCGGGCAGTAAGACTAAACCTCTATAGTAAATTAATCTACCAATAACTTCAACCTCTATAGCTACGAGTACGAGCGCTTCTCTGTTTAGACTGTCACTACAAACATTATTTTAGTAATCTAAAGTAGATAGGTATGTCTTTAGTATATTATTTGAAAAATTAAAGGCGTAATAATTTGACGTGACATTGATTATACTGTTTCAAATATTTCATCATAACGACCCAAACCTACTCACTGCTACCTTCATAGCACCGGAACTTGTGAAATCACCAATCGATCACCATTGTAAACCATTTCACGGTCGCCCATAGCACCGGCTGCGAGGTGATCAGACGCGCCTACCTTTAAAGATTTTAACTCTCCAACCACGTAGTCCTAGTGAAAATAATGAGACAAATTAATGTACCGAACCCTCCATATCCGTGACCTCTTGGTGGGCACTTTGAATGTTATTCGCGACGGACACTTTACGAAACCCATTCCCGTTCAAGTTTTCTCCCGACGTACGGGTTATTTTATAGTTTTTGCATAAACACATTTAACTTCTTGCAGTTACTACACCCAAAAGTTTGTATATTGAGATACAATCTCTATAGTTGTGGTCTTGTTAAGAAATGTAAAACTAAACCTTTAATAACGATCGTAAAGACACAAAAAGAAACAAAATTAAAATATTATTTTATTGATATTTAAACTTCACGTCAACGGCACACTCATGTTATGGCGTCCTTGTCATGCCCAGTTCGCTTTTGTTAACTTTTTGTGTCCGTCTGTCTTTTCAGTTGTCAAACGAGCAGACAAGCCGTTCGATGCCTTTGCTTTGACAGTAGGTTAGTTAACATTGAAAAATTAAGTATGGGCTGAAGCTTCAAATATACTCGTGTACCATATCGTAAAAATGGGCGAACAATACTTTAAGGTTTCCTCACCATATCTCATTTGAGTGCATTTAATTTTTAAAATGCGGTTCATTGTTTATTTTTCCTTTATAAAAGGTTTAACCTTGTTAGCTGTCACGTTCAGATTTCACTCGTGCTAATCGTAGTTTAATGATTTCGCATTTACAAATGACAATGAGGAGCCTTCCCGAAGGCGTTCCTCAAGGCGGCCCTCTTGTTCCACAAGTATTAGTCGACGCATAAATTATACAGGCGTTAATTAAATTTACCTCAAGCCTGCCTTCATAAACATACTCCCGGACTACGTTTATTCCCTACTTCGGAATATATTACCCGGATTCAGGAATTCGGGACAAAGGGCGACGGATTCAGACGTACAATTGTCTACGTTTTAATCCGAGCATGTCTGCTATAATCCGAGGATATCAATGGATATGGGTGTATGAATACTAAACGTATATCTTTGTGATATGACCTTCCTTTAATCTTGGGTTTCTCAGAAACTTATAATGAATTCCTTTTAATCAAATAGGATTCATCCGAGATGAAACCTTTTTGCTCGAACCGAAATTTGGTTTTTCTTAATTAGGCGAATGTGAATATTATAAAATGACTTTAATTAACAATTTCACGTAATTATTCATTAAAACGTAGGTATTCAAATTAATGAAACCACTAATAATGTCTGGTGAGTTTAATATTGAATCCATATTAGGTACAACGAATTAGCCAGCTTTATCTAGATGTTTAAAGTTGGGGTCTAGTTCGGGATATAGAAACTATTTAATGTGCATAATATTAAAAAAATTATAACTTACGTTTGATACCCATTACCAAGTTCAGCGCAGGATTTTAAACTAGGCTATCGTCATCACTTTTGCTCATTATTTTTTAGAATGCTCATTAGAATAGGTACTTTTGTTATGATAAACAGGAGATGAAGTAAAGTATGAATAGATATAGCCAGAATATTATATAGCATTGTAAATCCTCCGCAGGATCTGAAAGCTCAGCTGATTCAATCTGAATATTGATGTTTACTTGTTGGCTGGTTACAGTGTTCGCCACAATGCCGCTCGTTTGGCTCCTAACTCGCTATTTTAGTTGTTTGGTCAGTATTTGGATTGAAACTGTTGCGTATTTTGGTTATTCAAGTTTGGTCCTAGTACAAATATTGTACTGCTTATTGCTCTGTGAAATAGTTTCAGAAAATGGAGATACGTAATAATATGTTATTTACTTATTGCTGCTTTGCGTTATAAATTCTTCATTATTGTAAGTACATTTTATTATGATACGGGTACTCACGATATGTTTTTTGGTACGCCGATATTTCGACCCAGTTGCATGGATCGTGGTCACGGCTGAACTACAAACATATCGTGAGTACCCGTATCATAATAAAATGTGTACAATCCGCGATGAGTTAAGTTTAAAATCATACGTTATTGTAAGTAATTTTTAATTGAATGTGTTTTTTATCATAAACTGTATAATTATGAAAGAGTTCGTCAGTATCACGAAACTAAATTTCAATAATTTCACATAATTTCAATAAGAAATTTCGTCTGCAAATATTGATGTAAACATTAATATGAAATTCCTGACTTCATAAAGTTAGGTGGCGGGAGATCGCAGAAATGTTCGTTAATGAACGCCAGAGGAATGCTATTATCTGACAGGGGCCTGTCGCCTGCCGGTGCGCTGTGAGGCCTGTGTGGTCGCAGTGATGGTGGAGTGTACAACGAATCAGGATTTTAATTTTCGTTTTTTTTGTTGCAGGTACATAAAGACGGGAGTTTAATGCAGGAGTGTGTGGTAGTGACATATCAGGGACAATTGCATCCACTTCAGAGTATTGAAATTTTATGTTTATAACACTAAGGGCCAGTTTCACCGGTTCCGGATAAAGTTCCGGATAGCCCTAGGAATTTATCTGCCACTTAACAGTTGACGGAGCGGCAACGTCGCATTTTGCGTTTCGTTACTACTACGTAAATTATTGTCATTTGAAAATTATTTTGAAAACTTAATTAATAAAATACTTTTTGTTCAAAATAATCCAATTCGACTTTTTTAATATTTTCCAGTATAATTTTATCATTATAGAACGAAAATAGTAGGATTTATAATAATATGATGTACTACAGTTCAAATTCCAAATGTGTTATAGAAACGCCACTTGAAACATTTTTTATCCGTCAGATAACGCCTAACAGCCACTTGAACTGGCAGATAGCTTAACCAACACTTTTCTCTGTCACTTCTATCAGATTACCTGAGAAGCCAAAAAATGTAGTTTATCTGGGAGTTGAGTTCCTAGGGCTATCCGGAACTTTATCCGTAACCGGTGAAACGGGCCCTAAATAAGTGACAAATTATCTAAATAAAATTTACACAAGATGGACAATAGGAGTTGTTGTCAATTATCAACAATGAAATAATGCGGTTCATTACAACAGTTATATGAAGTGAATCAAATTAACAATAACATTCTTTACATTGTACGTGCGGAAGCGCGGATACACATGTTTCAGTACAGATTACTGTAAGAATATATATTAGTTAAATTAACGGAAATAGATACAACAAAAATGCATGTATTATTGTCTGTATAGTATCTGGATTGTAGTCAAGCATTAACTTATAGTAAGTAAAAAAAGAGATGTCTACGTGGTGCTGTAGTCAAGTTCGTCAAAACGTGTAGTCAGAGTTCATCGACGGATGTGACCAAGGTCGGATGGACCTTTAGTTATATTTAATGTCAGTCATAAATGTATTATTGCTCGCGAGGAACGAGCGGGAACGCACGGCTCATTTGTGTCTCTAATGTGTAAACCGAACTGATATTCCGCACTGATATTAACACTGTAACACTAAGTTGATAGTACCAAGTAATTTCATGTGAGATATAATGGGTATGAAAGGATATACTCCGTATTCTTTGAACTGCTCAACTACAATGTAGTAACATAAGAGTGAAACAAATAATTAGACAACAAATAAACAAATAGTTCTTGAAAATTGTTGTAGACGGTTCCATAACTATCTTGTTGTTTTTGAACTTTTACCCTTAGTAAGTCGAAAACGTTTTTCCCCGTCACGCTTATTTTTAGTTTTGCGCTATTATAGGTAAGTTTGGCAACTTAAATTTCTAGTTTTAAAGTATTACTATGTTTTAATGTACCTACATTTATTTATGTTAGTGTTCTTTCATTTTCCATATTCTCCTGACCTTGGATTTCTGTGTTTATGTGTTTTCAAGTTTTCATATGGTTCCTGAAATACGTCATAAAAGTTATTGCAACATTTATTGATAAACAAATCTACAGTGTCTTTAAAAACCAAACATGATTTGCACGTTTACCCGCAGCCTGCATGCTCCGAGCCAAGGTCTCGTCACTGTCAAGGAGAGGCCGCGACTGTCGATAAGGAAAATGAGTTTAAATGTTTTTGTCACAGCAGGTTAGTCGGCTCAAACAAACAATTTGGAAAATCATCACGGCGTATAGTGACTAACTGATCGGGGTCTGGTTAAGTCTCTTGGATATATCTAGAGTTGTCCTCGGTAGGTTAATTAAAATATTCTCATAACGAAACAATATATGGAAGATCTTCAGACCATTTGACAATTATTAATATCGTAGAATAAAAATCGCCCGAGGAACGTACATAACAATTTGAATCAAAACAGACTGATCGTCGACAATCTCAATATTATCCATGCGTTGACCTGGTTGTACATAGGGATAGTAACTGACTTTGGACCATGGACTAAATCTCAGTGATATTTGCCGAGGGATTCAAATGAGGCGGGCTTGTTTTTGTTTAAATTCATTCCGTAAAATTGAATATGGAAAACGTTTATTAACCTTGTTTTCTTCACTGAAGGCCGACGTTTTCAATGTACGTAGTATTTTAATGAGCAGTATTCTAAAGAAGCCATTACATTAGGTATCCTAGCCCGCAGCGAGCAATAGTATCTTAATAGTTATTGTGTCCTATTCAATGTACATTGTACATCCAGCCTAGATTCTAATCCTGTAATTTTTCTTTTATACACGTATAACGTCTTAAGAAATGGAAGCTTCAATAGAAATTAGTTTCTGGAAACCAATAAGGAAAATCGCTTCTGAGATTGTTTTGAGTCAATCACTGTGATCAAACAAGCGCTGCGGTTACCGCTGGAAAAGACTCGGTTGATTCAACAGTAGAACTTTTTGTTTGTTGACTTCCTCAAGTATCAAATTCAATAGTGGACGTTTTTCACATCGTTAATTATTGCCTGTGAACTATTGATAGGTATTTTAGCAAAGGAAGGTCTCCGGCCAGGCGAAGTAGCATGCCTGGGGAGCGTCGCGCTCGTCTGTTTATGCTTGTATGAACTACGGCTCATATATATGAGCCGTGTCGAAAACTTTGAAAGCCTGATGCAGACTTGACGTGAAGTCATCGTACGACGTGTGCGGTATCGCCACGATAGGATAGGATGTAAGGGTTAGACCCGACATTAGACACGTCATTAGAACAGCATGGTGTCATCGCGGACTAGATGAGCAGCCTATGTATGTAACCAAACTAAAAACCAGTTATATATTTCATTACATTGTACCAATTATGTATAAAAATAATATAGTATAAAAAATACTAGGTATAGTTAATTAATTATAGCGCTTTTTATTCTCACTATGACGTCTGTGACCAAATGTATTTACGTCGTTACGTTGTCAGATAAAACACCTCTATTATTTTAAATTCATATTCTTTTATACTTTTACTTAGTAGGTACCTATTTTATGTTTACTTTTTATTATTTTATATAAACGAATGTTTATATCACAAAAACTGATTATATGCGGGATGTATACCTAAACCATTTAATCCTTTGGCCATAAATTTCTATTTACGCTTAGGGTTTACATATTTGCGCAGCAAAACATGATTTATATGCTATTTTATGAGCACCATCCAACCATGATCTATGCTTAGGGTCCAATAAATCTCCGAGCCGTGGTTAAATCTTCCCATTACCCATTTCTTTCAGCGGAATTCCGGTAATGGGTGCGGATACGTCTTCGTAGACGCGTTTTTATGTGAAACTATTTGTGCGGCAGGGGTCAGATAGACCCCAATTTGTGTACGCTAATAAGTGGACTATGCTCACCGTAAGCTTTTCCCTGAATGCTGCCCTACTTGTTAAGTGATAAGGTCGTAAATAGGATGCAGCAGGATGGGTCCAGTTAAGATTTAAGAAATCTTT
Source organism: Ochlodes sylvanus (assembly GCA_905404295.2). Lineage (NCBI taxonomy): Eukaryota > Metazoa > Arthropoda > Insecta > Lepidoptera > Hesperiidae > Ochlodes > Ochlodes sylvanus. The sequence goes on from FR990136.1 coordinate 12,985,114, forward strand.
ACTTCATTCTGAGGCTCTCGCTATTCATTGCGGACGATAACTTCAAATTACAGTGCGAAGTGACTGTTTGTGTAATGAAGGATTAGTAAGTTCGTGGGCGGCCTACGCTTTGAGGTATCTTCTATATGTAAACGATACTATAAATCACCTCGATAGGGTAACCAAATAATGTACTTTTCTATTCGTTCCACCTGTTTAGCCGATTCGTTAATATCCCCAGTATTCAGATATATTTGATGACCTTTCAATTCCAGTGGTGTTATATTCCCAGCGAGACTTTGAATGAGGAGTTTAAATTTCTGTTCTTGGTGTGTGTGTTCTGTTGCCTTTGTGTGTTGTCCACGGCACCCACGTCACAGGGAATCCTAGTGTGGGGCTGTGAGTGTGTAGCGTTATTTGTATATTATTTATTTTTTGATCGACTTCCAATAATGGAACAGTGGTCATGTTTGGTGCTAATGTCTATTAGGTATGAAGGCCACATCAGAAATGGCCAGATCACATTGCCGTGAGCAAGGCGCAGCCTGTAGCCTACTTCTGGGTATTTTCTAAGAAGGAGTTAAGAATAGGTATCCGCGAGTCTTTAAACGTATTATTCAACGTATAAATTATTTCGTCTATAGATTCGAGTATTTTGATATTCTAGTACCAGACCTACTGAGAAAAATGTAATAAAATTTTTTGAACCGTCTTAAGACGAAATTTATCCGAAAACATAATTCGTTTAGTTCGGGCGAGCGTTACAATATTTGATTATCTTCTAAATAGACGGTTCGTTTGAACAATTTGACGAAATAATTTGATTATTATAGATAACACGGCTGCAGAAATATTTTATGCCTAAAAATCTGTGTTCTCTAAAAGCGAAATATTTTACAACGAAATAATGTCATTTTGTCTATTTTATTAGCTTTTGTCCCTATAAATTTCGTGTATGTATACATTGTATACTACGATATGATTTCATATTTCTTATACTATGTCTACAACTGACGTGCCTTAGTTAAATTAGCTAAACACGGCATTATATTAAAAACTGAAGGCAATATCGATATTAATGAAATTTGTGTTTTCTGTTTTCTAATGTTTATTCAATCCAGGCATCTACGTCAGTGCGTGCCTTAGGTTACTCCCACAGAGAACGTCCATTTCCATTAAGGAGCCATTGAATCTCTTGCTACAGCGCAAAGATTTATTTATTTTAAAACCCGTCACCCAACTCCGACCGCTTCCTATGTTACTTAACTCATTTCTCAACTTTAATCACTTATGGTTGGCACAGCGGCAACAAGTGAGCATCCTTTTGTTAAATTTGCATTATTTTTAAGTCGGTTATTTTACTTGTAAGATTATTGGACTGCAACTGTCTTATTAGTTTCTCATACTTCATGTTGTGTTTGTACAGCTCTCGGTATTACATAATGTTCCGGAATCAAGTTACTGGCTTATGTAATGTTACCAGCTCCCGGCGGATGTGGCGTTACCGCTACTTCCCGCGGCCGACTGGCTTCTGCACCAGCCAGTTTCCACCGGCCAAGTGCGTTGCCCTGTACTCCAGTTGCATTGATTAGACTATATTGATTTTCAAAGGCTGAAAATGCGAGTGTTGTCGGATTATTCTTTCTTGGTTGCTTAGTTGCGCATAAATCTGCTACGTGATGAGCTGAAGATCTAATTCAATGGATGACTTGAAGGGAGACCGCGAGATCTTTGCGCGCTCTCTATTCTAGAGCTAACCAATTCGTTACTATTTTGATTGCAATAATAAAATTTGGTTCTATGGTTTTGGATAGATACTAATTATTCATGGAAAAATTATATGTATTATCGTATCTCCGAAAACAATTGCCTTGCCTCCGGCTAGTATTTCTGCCGATTCATATTTGAGCCGGAGCGCATTCGACGCTGTGTCCGTACCATTCGGCGCGGCTTTAATTTTCAATACTGAAATGTATGGAGAAATATAAAGGGACCTATAATCAGGATCGGCCTCTAGCATATTTTAGTATCTACATACTAGAAGTTTTTAAGCCGATCGAAAGAGTTTGACAACATTTAACAAATTATCTCTGTTTTAAACCTGAGCCGTTGGTTCAACGTATACTTCGAATTTGACTCCATCGATTAAAGTAAATAAACTATCGGGCTATGAGTATAAAGCACCATTACATCAATAAGTAATAATTTGTCGGTGCATCGTAGCAAGCTAGCCTGTGAAATAAGAGAATGGCTCTGCAGGTGAGCGCTATATGTCGTCCCAATAACTCCATGGAGTATATAAATCGATGTGTCACACTGTGGGCCATACATCCCGTCTCCGTAGCGAGCCAAGAAACTAAGATGTATTGCGATCTGCTCGATGTAGTTTGCGTTCAATTCCGCCGAGCTCTCGGTGCTCGAACCTAATGGCGTCTCTTGATATATGTCGCGATGTCTCTGCATTTTTCTATTACTAACAATGAAATGTTATTCGTTTATGAAATTGTTTTGTTGTTTCTGTTAATCAGTGAGAGCGGAAAGTTATAAGTTGTTAGGCCATTGTGTACCACGTTGCATTACGTTGCGTTACGTACGTGCGCATAGGCTGACGTTACACACCGGGAATATTAGAGAACTCTTATACGCGCAGGTTTCCATACGACGTTTTCCTTCACGCTAGTGATACTTTAACTTATGATTATAAGAAGATCGAATCTATCAACTGCAAAACGGCATTAACACAGTTTGATTCCTCTGATATGCAACTTCCGAGCCCTTTTACAAGCTGAATTCAACTGTAGGTTCATTTTTTATGTTCTGTCTGGCAGCACAGAGCGCAGCGCCTTTACAGAGAAGTATTTATTACAATAGATGATAACGGCCGATGGTGTAGCCATCGAGCGTGCGGAGGGACCGCCTGCGACAATAACTTACTGGAGCTAACTGCGCGCGGTCTGGTTGCACGGCTGAGCGGCGCTGCACTTTGATATCAGGTGGGCAGTGGCCTGCCACTGTGTTTACCTGATTTCTGGTAGGTGGTTACCGTCACAGTATACCGAGGCTATAACACTATTATGCACGGATACAGATATCAACATTGAAGACCTTATAACAAACTTAAGTACTTATGACATAAGTACCTAATTAATTGTGTCATAACTCTTAATATTTTTTTAGGTCTGTAATCTATCCACCTTGTCCACATAGATTTATCACCATTTAGATGACGCTTAGGAACCCTTGAAGCCAACGGTTAACAGTTACACTGGAAGTAACAAACCACTCGGATTTGTGGAAAGAAGCTCTAGTATTAATAGATTGTAGGGATAAGCCTCGGAACACGCCTCGGGGCTCTTCGTTTTTCTTCTTTCTGGATACGATAGTATTTGCTCAGTTAACATAGACTTTTGACTCGGCAGCTACTTGAAGGTTTAGTTCTGATTTTGTAATGATGTTATTAAATTGCAAAGGCGATTAAATTGAACGCAACGCAATTTGTCGATGTTGCTTGTCGGATGTGTTTATGTATGTATATAATGTATTAATATCTGCGAGTCAATTTGTTGGCAACAACAAATGCCGCTCGGACCATCGATCGCTCAGCGACAATAACTTATGTTGCAAATGTTGGACGTGCCCCACGCATGTATAGCGACTGGATGTGACCAACGCAACGGAGTTACATCTTAACTATGAATATTCTAGCGTCTTTTGTGTTTAAGAAATATTAATGGTACTACGCATAGCCGACAAGAAAGAAGGGAGAAGAATATAAGTTTTAAGAAAGTTCATCGTCTTGACAAAAGATATGTGTTGTCTGAATATACCGTTATCATCTAGAATCTAGTTCATAGCCGTTCAGAACGGGCTAGTTTCTTTGTCAGACCGGACGCACTGATGTCACTGAAGCACGCATGCCTACCAATAAACTCCTCGACCATTGAAAGGACCATGTGATAAAGATTCTATTAAATGTCCTAGCATCGAGTTCGACTTTCGGCTGCAGCAGGCACGTGAAAGGTGTTTTTCAAACAAGAACTTGGAATTTTTGTACGCATGGTTGGGTCAAATATTGCAAGCTCAAATAGAGCTACCCCCGCGTGCTCTGGGGTTTTGAAATTTGGTATAAGTTTACTGCAGTCTCCTCAAGTCCCCCTAGATCTCCGCAAGTCGCGTTACATGCAGCTGCGACCGATTTACGCGATGATGCCCGGCCGGCCGGCGTGCAGCCTGTTCTTTGACCGGCATATTGTTTTAACGGAACAAATGTATGTGATATAGAATATCCTCGAAAACTACTTGCTAGCGTTGTATTGTAATATATGTAAATGCTTGTCCGGATCCTCGTATTCAAATGGATGTAAATATCAGGAAATGACGACGAATATGTGAGTATGTGAAGTCGAATATTTCAAACACGCATTCTGATACACTACAGAGATCTAGTCTGTCGTTTAGGATTTCATATATGATATTACACAATGTTATAAATGTCGATGTCGACGATGATGTCGCGGAGTGGCTACCTTCGTATGCATATTTTGATCGGATGTCAAAGTGGCAAAATGTTGTACCAGTTATTGAATAATATTTTTTTTATGAAATTAACCGCTGCCCATGACAACTGTGACCGAACAATAAGACTCAAAATGGGGACTAGGATAGTTGTCCGGTTAGGAGACGGTGTTAGTTGGATAGTTTGTTAGTAAGTACGAGGACTGGGACAGGATCTGTTAGTGATAGTTAGTCCTGTTAGTTGTTGTAAGTAGTAGTCCAGTTAGTAGTTGTTAGTAAGAGTCTCGTTATAATTCGGTCACAGATGTGTTGCTGCCCTTGAGGACTGAGATGGTCGCCTCTAAAAAAGTGTAGCTGGCACCACACCATTCTGTCCGAACACACAATGATTACACGGTATAATGTTACTTAGGTACCGTGCCGGGCGGTAGTACTACCCCTGGTGAACTCTAGGCTCTACTGCCTATTCTAACTTACTTAATGATTCTGGTGTTAATACAGCGTATAATAATTTTTCTATAATTCTCTATTATAGAAAAAATAAGCTATTTAGAAAATTCAATTTTTGCATATCAGATTGTTTTAGGCCGAAATCGAGATGAGCGTAGTAAAATTTGTTTTTTATCTGAACAATTTAATACTGGTCTACCAGTTTTATAGAACACTTTGTGCTCGTGTACATTAACATTACATTCATCATTACATTTGACAAACTTTAATATGAAGCCAACCTGTTATACTTGCCGTAATACTTTGCTGTCATACTTGAATGGCCGTCTACAGCGACCGCGGCGTGGCCGACCGCCGCAATCACGTCTGCGGCGAAAATTGTCGGCGACGACGCCGGCGTTGCATTTTACTAACATTTTCTTCGTGAATCGTTTTTAATATTCCCGCTTTGCATATCAGAACGAGCGTTACGAATGAGCCTCACTTCCAGCGAGTGACGACGTTTTAACGCTCGCTTGATCATAAGCTGACCTAACAAGCTTGCTAGTTTCAGCGATTTTTAATACTTTTAAAAATACCTAGTCTCAAAGCTTTCTCGCCTGCCTATGATGTAGAAAAGTGTAAATAGCTTATTATTAAGTGCGTTTACTATCATAGACTACATTGCCGCTTCCCATGAAGTGAGATCGGTATTACACTGTTACAGTCAGAGCTCGTAGCATGTAACTCATAGCTTTACTACACTACAATATTCTCAAATAACTGAAGCTATGAAATAACGGTTTCAAATACATGTTTCATTATACGTGAACAATAAAAAAAGGATTGCCGTCCCCTAGGCATGCACCCACTTCACTGCACGGCACCGCCTAGTATTTGTAACTTAAATATAGACCGTACTTATTACAAATGCGGCGGATGCGACTTGTACTGTTCGCTTTTTCAAAATTGTAAATCGCTTTTCGTTTTCGAAAGGGACTCTGTGATTTGTTCACTGTTGATTTTTTGATAGTGTGGTCAATATCTTCAACGGTATTAAAATATAGTTCATCGCTACTTCTTTAGTCGTAAGACAGTTGAACAGAAGAAATACCGGCGGAGGAAGATTTTCAATAAACTCGGCTTTTACCATTTTTACTGTCGATATTTTAAACCGTAGTTTATTTGGGTCCGACGACCTAAACTTATAAAAAAAAAAGTTTATTATAGTTAGAACGTGGGACGAACGTAGAAACTGCAATGTTTAATATAGACATCGTTTCTTAATTCAGTTGAGTTGTGTAATGCGCTGGGTGAATATGCTGGTAAAGTATAAAAGCGAGCGAATACCCGTTTACTCATTCACTGATTAAACAAGAAGAGCAAGAATGTACTCTATGAGTTGGAGACGTTGGCTAAGAACGAATTAGGTGAAATTCAATCCCTAATTGGGTAGCTCGAGGTTGAAGTTTGATTGAAATTTGCTTAAGAGACCTACCGCACGATCCAAACCACGGGCAACAAGCGGGCTAGTAAAGTAATAAGCAACATAGCACATAAATAAGACACTACATTATAATAAAGCGAAGTGCAGTAACAAATGACAGCGCCTTACGTGCACACAAACGGATGTTATTGTGTAGATTGATTGTTAGAAATTGTCACAATTTTCCGCGCCGCGGCCCTAATGATGAGTAGTGAGGTATGTATGTATGAGGACGTCATTACTGGAGATACCGACTCCTATTACCGACCGTACACGTGATGAGGCTCGTTGGAGTTCACAATAATATTTCATGTCTCTCTCTTCAGTATGGGTCTAGCACACATTGAGTTATACCTGCTGAATTACTGAAAAAGCGAGTAGAAATTTCCAAGCTTTTTCTATTTCTATGATAATAACTTACTTTAATTGCTTCCTATCTTTAAAGTAATCCGCCCATCTTTTGACATACGATTTGCGTTTACAATACCGCATTTACGGTAAGTCAAAAATATTTTTTTATTATCTCCCCACTCCCTTAAGTCTCCGCTTCAGTGAACGATACCTCAAACTCAAACTCAAATCATTTATTTCACGTAGGTATTTTGCATACACTTGTGAACGTCATTTTTTGCATTTACCACCTGTATAAGAATGTTGTGTTAATTTTTTTTTTCTACCGAAAAAGAAAATTTTCTTTACATAAAAAATATCAATTCAATTCAAAAATATCAATAGAGCGGGCGCACCGACGCTGGCTATTTATTCCAGTCCTTCGTGGTACGCATGACGAAAGTCGCAAAGCACGTCGCTCGTATTGTACGGCTCATGTTTCATGTTCAAGTTCATTTCAGATACTTGTATATTTTGGTTCTTCGTGCTAACCAAATTCGGGGTTCAACAATACAATATAGCATCATTCTGAGCTTATTAGATGCTTTGATAAATATCGAAAAAAAGGTACATAATTTTATTAAAAACATAACAATAAATACATTAAAATTAACTTATAAATTAGAATAAAATTAAAATAAATTTATATTGCTAAAAAAACACCAAAATATGCATGAAATAAATATAAGTATATATTATAAATATATCGAAAATCACAATAAACAATAGAAAATGAAATATAATAATGTAAGGAAACAGTAATAATCGTGCCGTGCCGCTCTCGCTGGTTGCTGTCAATCCGAAGGTTTCGGTCTGCTGGGCTCAGGGAAGGCCTGTCGATTGGCCAAGGTTAAATAAAAGGTTGAATTCCCGTCGGTTTCCTTAACAATTGGCTGTATAATTGAGTTTACTTCAGTGTACTCTATTGTATTGAACGAGTGACTTGATTTATATAAAAACCACTACTGGAACTTTAGCGATCGGATAATTAATACAATGGTATTTGTTTTGATACTACCTAGAGAAAGAGAGAGAACTCAAGAGAAGGTACATGATTTGTACGCAAGATGAAATCGACAACGTGCCTGGAACCAAACAATCCCGTTAAAACTTTAATAAATAATTAAAAATAACATTAATAAAGTAATTAGAAACTAAACGTACGTGTTGTTATACTACTCACATATTTACTGTTATTAATTCATCCAATTAATTGACTTTATTAATTCAGCGAGGTCGGAGGTAGTCAACTGTGGGTGGGGTGAGCCGCCAGACGTACTGTATCTGCGTAGGTTTCAAGATTTATTTGTTGTACCTTTTTGTGTCGGTGTTTCAATTCTATTTCACTACGGCCGGCGGCCCTGTGAGAGTCTGTACGGCAGTACTGAATAGGCGGTGAATAGGTTACCTTGCTCCCAGCAAATAAATTCCGTACCTATGTATGTATCTGCGAGGGCGCTCAAAAAGGAACAAATTACGAATCGCTTAGTTTAATGTTAATATTATGGCGGTTAACTCGTGTGACAACACGTTGCACGTAGGTGGTCATGGTGGTGGAGCCATTAATGTGAGCTGATGGTATCGACCGTCCGTGCCCGTCACGCCGCGGTGCGCGCTGCAAGGTCACGGGCATCTCGGTAGTAGATACCCCACACGTGTAAAATATTGACAATATACAACATAATGACGAACTAGTTGGTATAGTCCCGTGCGAGGCGAGAGTCCTGGATTCGATTCCCGAGACAGACATTTATGTGACAGATACATGTTTGTTAACGGATCTTGGGTGTTAATGATGTGTTGTGGTATCCATCCTACCCACGAGGCTGCGACACAGGATAATTATCGTGTAAGCTATTACAAACCAACGCTCCCTTATTCATGTCATGGACACCAAGGGTAGGTATCACCGAAACATTGCCGGCCAGGAACGAAGGAAGAGGAAAGAATAAGTCCTCCCAGTCGTGTGGCGGCCTACCCTAGCAAGAGTACGAGTATGTTAGCTATTCAAGCAAGAGTGGGGTTACCTTGGGCTACCCCAGTACCACTTGTAACCCATTACAAGTGGCAAATATTTATCGGTCACATAACAGTGCTCGGCCCCGGATCGCAGTCATATTTACGTTACCGTGCTACGGGACGCGTTGTGCAAATTGTGTGTACTTATTGCTGTAACAGTACTATGGTATCTTGTACTTCTTAACTATAACCGCATAAAAACGTTTAGACGTACAAAATATAGTTTTAAAGTTGACTGAATTCACAAAATTGACTAAATTTGATAAGGAAGTTATTTGCTCATCGCGACACCGGTCGATAAATATAACGTATAAATCTGCAGGTAGTTAATTTATTCTTATTAATAATACCATTAACATTATATAGAAGGACGTCTAATCCAGAAGATTTTGCTGTTCTAATTAAACTTTTAATAGCGCATCAATTAATTATTCATAGGGATGACTTTCGGGTATTAAAGCTTTACAAGGCGGGGGATAAAGAAGTTGTTTGTGTCGTTTATTATTTACAAAGAGACTTTGGTATTAAATCGTGACTGTAACGAGATTACTCATAATGCTATTATCGAAACTGTTCCCGGAGATGACGAGCGGAACAAAATGCCGAATAGAGCCTTCTCGGTGTCGCGCCGACACTGGGTGTAAGCTATAATCCATCTTTGCCTTATTTTAAATCAGTTACGATAAGTAGTGTATTATAAATTACTCCACCACATCTTTTAACAGAGTATGTGTTCCCCGCAGGTTTGCCCGCTCGGATTTACTTTAATCTAATACAACCTCGGTCAAATATCACAAAATCCGTCCATAGCTGAAGTCTCCTACTCACAACCTCCCTGCCAAATTTCAACTTCATTAGTCAAGAAGCGTTTAAAATTTCGTGCATAAGCGAGACAGTAAGTCATAACCTTTCGCTCTTATACTTCCACCTTTTTGTAACACTATTTAACAAAAATCGGTTAAGGTACAGAAAATCGTTCCATTTGTTGGTTTTTGGAAGCAAGTTAAAGCATCGTTAATGCAGCTAGTATCTTAATGGCGGTGCCCACTTAAATCGTTCCTCATTTGCAATCCAAACTGGGTACAGGTGGAGTTAGGTCTAATGGGCTTCAGCCGTCCGCTGGCGGTGTCTTTTGAGTTCCCTCCTCATCGAGTTTAAAAGCTTTTAATCGAAATAGAAGCGTCCGACTGGCGGCAGACGCGGTAGTGCATTAGCATGCTTAGGATACTTCCCTCTCTAAAATTCATGCACAAAGTTTAAATTCGATGTTATCTTTTAGATGGATTCTTTCATAAATATGGTAACTAGTGAAATTTTGATTTAATTGAATATGGGATGCTTTAAGAATACTCTTTTATACCTATCTATGAACATGGCGAATGAGTCAGCGATATCCTCAGTATCATAACTACCTCATCCAACTGTAAGATCGACGAAACGTAAACCAATCAATAGCTTCAAGCCATTAACGACGTCACTAAAGGGCAAAGCTTTATCGTGAACCCAGTAATCCGTGCTCGTTTCTTCTCTGAAAAACCTATGGCTTAGTGCCCGTAGGTGAAAAAAGGTAGTTGTTAGTTTTGGGGTTCCGACCCAAAATGGTAAAAAACGGTAGTATATCAATATCAATAGTAATATCAATTAAACATTATTTAATGTTTACCTACTATTGTACCATAACCATTGTATAATTGCATTACTCAATAGGTAATTGCGGAAAATCCATGCATGCATTCAAAACATTAATTACTTATATCTTTAACAGAATCTCTAAAAATCCTCAGTCTCTTATCCCGCGGAAATAGATTCATTTCCCGGGATGGAAAGTATCCTTCTAATGACCTATAATCTACGTACTAATGCTCTCCGGTTTCCGCGTTGTGCTCGCACAGACCGACAGACCGACGGACGAAAGTGATTTATATGTGTTAAGCCTTGTTATCGAAGAGTCTACTTACCTATAATAAATTTTTCAGTAAATATTTCATGTTTAATTTGACGCTTTGAGACTAGCCGTACAATTATGTAGCTACTAAATACATTTATATTAATAACATTTTTTCATTTTATTCCGTTTATTATTCTCATACGACAATACGACCCGCGCACACCCAGTTGGTGTTATTGTCAATTAGTTTTTTCCTAGTCCAAGTCATGGTCTATCCGTGGTATCAAATATTGTTGCAATGTGATTATAATAATTATGAGTTTTATATCCCTTCCACTCCGTCTTTTACCACCTTAAAGTGATGATTTCTGGGATGGAAACTATCCTGTCCTTTTCCGAGTCCCAAACTAAATACTGTTGCGAACTGAAATTTGTAGCGCTGTTGAACAGCTAACGATATGTAGCTGCACCGACCGCGCTACAGTACACTGGGCAGCCATCCACTTAGCAGTTTTCTCATTTGCAATCCGAACTAAGTGATCTCTGGCAGTAATAGTTGGTGTAACGAGTGTTCTAGAACAGTTGGGCCGGCTGAGGTTGGAGCCTGCACCGAGCGGCGCGGTCTACACCCGCACTTCACCTGCGAACTGCGAACGAACGAGCTTCGGATAACGTCTTCGGCTAATTAGTTTGGAAACTAACTTTACAAAGGACTCCCCGCCCCCATACCAATGTACGATGTATACGCCAACTGCCAAAGTAAATTTTTGTGCTGCGTTGTGTCCAATGACTTCAATAGTTAGAACCTTTTTCATGAAAATAGCTGACTGACTGAGTATAAGAGAAAGGTGAATAAGTGATCACATAATGTAGATATCCTTCCAACCAAAATTGATTTGTGATTGCTGATTTGTGCCCTCACGGTTGGGAGTTTAAGAGCCAATAATTTTCTTATCGGTTCCCTTTGTGTCGCTGATGTGATTTGGTGACGGTGACTATTAAGCATCAGGTAGCTTGTCCATTTATTTGATTATTTATTCCTTTATTCATTTATTTGTTCAGCTAATAACGTGAAAAAAGATTTCCCGAATCGAAGCAACGACTGTTCCTGGCAATCAATATACCCTATTGCTACGGCGTAGCACTCAGTGGCGTAGCAGTTGGGAATTCGTAGAATGCTGTTTAGTTACCTCATAATCCCCACAGGTGGCGCCCGCTGTGGCGCTGGTGGCGGCGGTAGCCTCGAGAGCCGTCATAATGAACTGAATGTCCATAATGAGGCCATTTTAGTACGCGAGCGTAATTCAGTGTTTCACAAGCCAACTGTACGCTGAATGTTCCGTATTATTTTTGTTAACATAAATATGATAAACATTAATTATTGTTTCGCTTAAAACTATATTGGGTGATATAATTACGTAATTGAATTATGTCATGACATGACGATTATGACCGTTTATCACTCATGAAGCTTCAATAACTAACTTCAAACGGTCTAATTTACAAGTCTGCGTTATTTGAACTTCGCGTAATATTATTCCTGATGGAGAGCTTATTAATATTATTATCTTAATTTGGTGGCATTGACAATACATTAACACACATCAAAATACCCACGACTTGAGAAATAACATTTAGCTGTCACATTAATATTTGCCCCGGCCGAGATTTGAATCCCGGACTTTCACTTCGCAGGCGAGGTCACTATCAACTTTGGCTTCGGGGTGTCAATAAATCATTTCATTTTACTTTATGTGGTCGATCGGAACGATCATTGGGTATATTCCTAGTTCATGTCTGTACTTAACATCTCCTGTTCTCCTTCTCGTAGTTACAAGTCTGTCCGTATATTAGCACAGCGTGCACCAAACTGCAAACTCCACGTTGACTTAGCTCCGCGACGCTCCAATTTTACTCAATTTAAACTTACGCTAAGAGTAAAACGCGCGAACAAGCTTATTAGATAACTAGATAACTATGACGCTTTATCGTTTCAGGTAGCTTTGACGCACGTGACGCGCTTTGTGACTAGCGAATGTGTATTTACAGTGTTTGATAGTAACTTATGAACTTTTTAGGGTAATACTGTCCTTTGTATCTACATGGGTGGCGTGGCGGCAAGCTGCCTCTAATGGTTTTCAATCATGTTACTTCATCGCACAGTTCGGAGAATCTGTGTTTTTGCAATATTAGTAGCTGTTTCCTGTGGTTCGCCATCGCAGAAGTACGTTTAACTGATTTACAAACTTTCATCCCTTATTCTTTCATTCCCTTGGGGCTCATTATCCGAAAATATTGAAACAGGCAACTCATTATTTCTAACCAGAAAGCCAAATACTAGCTTTCGTAATGTTTGCTTTGAAATCGACGGATTTTTAAGCAAATTTTCAACCCATATTTACCGACGTAAGCGGTGGAATACTGCAATGATCGGTCTAAGTTGACGTATCCTACTCATAAGAAACCTTCTTGTCGAATTAAAGTGTGGGTGAACGTTCCTGGTTCACATCAAGTGTAGTTTCGTGGCAATTTGGCTAAATAATTACCGAATTGGAATTCGGTTGGTTTCATGACAACTAATTTATACATACTCTATCAATTACAGACACATGCAGTCGTTTTTACTTGACACATTTAAAATGTTTTACCTGTGTCAGTCGAAAACAATCCTAGATCCCCTAGCTGGGCAAGCACTAAGACCCACATCACTAAGAGAGCAGTAACTTCTGATATCAATAAGTTTGTATCAAACGTGGCTACTATTTCATATTAAAGTTTTGGTACCGCTTGGAGTATTCAGTACAATATGTTGTTGTAGTGCAGCTCCCATGTTGAACCCGTGAACACAGCGAACAGTGCAGCTTAAACTTGAGTTAACTTAACATTGACTCAGCGCGGCATCGCCCAATTTAGCTCAATTTAAAGTTGCGTCTAGATTAAGGAGTTCAGAACAGCTCCGTAAGATATATGAGATCACGTTGCCAAACTTCACCTCCAATCTTATTTGTTTGCCAATCTTCGTTTATTATTAACATTGAGAACATACGGCATCGCTAATTCTGATTGTTTCATGCTTGCTTTGTTTGGGTACCAGTCTGTGTTGCAGGACACCAGGGAAAACGGGTTAAGTTTAAATCAGAAATCTTAATGCACGAGCGAGGTTTGATTATTACTCGATAATTTGCTTATATTCGCGATATTGTTTGTTTGACATTAACATTGTTTCATGGTTTCATTGCGTTCATGGTTCATGGTAATGGTTCATCATTGGTACATAAATGATATAAATGCGGCATATAAAGTTATATTGTATTATAAATTGGCCATATTCATTTTGTTGCTCTCGAATGTTTACAAAACGATAATGATATGAGTCTCCTAATTCCTATTCCATAGAGCGGCAATATTTTTATTTGTGTAATAACAATGAGCTTAATGTGGTTGAACCGTTGTTAAAAAGCCTGTTAATCTCTTACGATACGAAGCCCAAAGCCGTCGGCTCAGCTGATAATCCTCATTTGCAATTGAGCTCCACCGCAGGAGCTTAAAACAAAATTATGGCGTTACTCGCATTGTTTTCGAATTTTTAATATCCGGCCGATGATCCGATAAGCTGGCCTTTGTTTCTAAGGTGCTGCAGAGACAAGAGTCCAGAGACGAGGACATGAGCGCCGCTACTTTTAACTATTTTATTATAGCCTAAGCAGGCAAACGAGCAGACGGGTCACTTGATGGTAAGCGATCACCGTCGCCCGTGGACATTAGCAACACCAGGGGTATCACCAACGTGTTGCCGGCCACGAAGGAAGCGATGGACCCGCTTCTTGAAGGACCCAACTCTGTGGGAACACTGAAGAAGGACGCTTCGTTCCACGACGTAAGTGACCGGAAATGACGCGAAAACCGAACTGTGGATGAATGCCAGGTATCCAGGTGGTGTTCTACATACAGGTGGTATAAAACGCAGAGAGAACCCATATCTCTCCGTAGATAAAACGATACACAAAAATTTGGAAAAAATTAAAATTTCTAAGAGGAAAGTTACTTATACAAGCAATGTTTACACCGCAGAATGATGCTACGACCAAAAACCTTGGATAGGTGAAATTTATACCGCGCCTGCTCTTTACGTGTATAGCAGTTTTCTCTAGAAGTTTTATAGCAAAAAATGTATTTTGTCG